>OX451402.1:7996573-8596573 GCA_949629135.1 Eremobia ochroleuca | reverse complement strand
TTTTCGATATATTCAGCTCTCAATACAATTCGTTTCTAAACAATCATTTCAATCACGTCACTATCCAAGCTTATCAGCTCTGACCCTCATAATTGCATCCCATTAGAGCATCAACGACCAACGAGGCCAGTGTGTATGCACTTTATGTCATACCTATGTGTGTACACTGCATTATGTAGTCCATTTATATGCCTCGTGCACACCGTTAAGTATTGCAGGGTTTATGTAACGAAATTGCTACATTTCAGATTTAGTTTTAGATGACATCTTTAGTGCTTTGGTGTTGGTGGCAGTTAAATGCTGAGTTTCATTTGATGAAGTAGTTTCAATTTGGAAATCAAACGTAGTTGACGAAGCTCTATCAGAAATCTGTTCATATATTTCTACATACCCAAACATTTTTTTTAAGATTACTAGGTTTGATATTTATTTCACAGTCCCGTTCTCCTATGCAGTATTTTTTTTGCTAAATATTCTATGATCCAAGAAATTCAACCTCAACACTTCCCAATGGTCAAGCCATCAAACTCGCATTACATAACAGCAACACCTGTTAATCAGGCGCATTACAGGCAATCGACCTTCTGCGAGATAACACACAGATGTAGACTAGCCTCGGGCAGTCATTACGGGCATAGAAGCCGCTACAATGAAGGCGGGTCGTAAGTACGCGGGATAATCGTCAGTTTGCGGGACATAATGCTGTGGGTCAAGATCTTCATGCCTCGTGCTGCCCTAGTACTTACGCAACCTAAGCTTTTAATATAACATCGTTTTGAGGCGATTACTTTACAGTTACTGACTCTTTAAAAGTCTGTTGCAGTATCTAATCATTGAGCTGGATGTGGTTAGAAGCTGTTTTGTGATGAGTCCCTTAGTGTATTTAATGTGAGGTGTGAAATTTGCTTGAGGCTGCATATAGCAGATGCGTAAGTGGTTAGGTCAACTTTGACTATATATAGTGCTTCATTTCTATCGTAGCGGACGTCAGTTTCATTACACAGGAATCCCCTGAAGCTATGAGATTTGTGTTTATCTACAGTCATATCAACAAGATAATTAATTATATTTAGTCTAAAACATATCGTTATAATTGAAGCAGAACCACAACAACATAGAAATAAATATTTTTGATAATAAAGGAAATGAACTTTACGTCAATGATTGTGACAAATTATCAAAATTGTTCAATAAAAGGTCAACCTGTTCTAGATAGGTAATCAATTTAATTGACGTTTCAAAATATCATAACGGTTATTTTGCATCCATTGCCTTATGAAGATAACAAAGGCAGACACAAAAACATTGAAAGGCGGAAGGTTGGTCACACATGACTAATTTCGCTCCACAAAAACGTAAAGGTCCTGAAACAAGTTTACCTACGATGCCAAATGCCTTTTCATATTCATATCGCAACATTTATAATAATGACACAATAATAGAAGTGGCCCAATATTGCCAATACAAATTAACAATGACAGACGGTTACAATGGGCAGCCCACGTGCTGGAGCCTTGGCATTCACTTCAAATGTCTGGCAGATTCCTCGGGATGATATGCCAGACGATTGTTAAGTGCTAATGCTATATATACGCGACATTTTATATTGATGAGTATGTGTTACACAAGGGCAGCTTGTTAAACAAACAGTGAAACGGTTTCAACATTTAATTTGTCTTCACCGTATGCTATTCTTATTTCTTCGCTATCACCACAAATCTTGTCACCTCCAGTATGAACGGGTATTTATATCAGATTACTATTTTGCATGGTTTATTTCCAGTGTCTTCTTATTTATGAAGACGATTACAAATTTTAATTGTCGTATTTATTTGCCCCATGGCGGCACGTGTAACCTAGTCAGTCGAAGATTTTCCTGTTTCTGCTATATCATCTTCTCTGTGTCTTTATTTGCACTGAATTGAATTATTGATGTCTGAATAATTAATGATATCTTATATTTTATTGCTCAGATTATTGACTGTTTCAAGTTTTTTTATTTACCTATGTGTGCATTGTATTGAGCAAACATTTGGTATTACGGTCTCAGGATCCTACCCACGTGTGTATCAAGTTATTGGTGTTGACGCGACGATTTATTTCATTGCTGTAAGCCCATTATAATCCGTTGCCGAAGAGAATTACGCGGCTTAGAATACTGGAAATTAATTCGGTTCAGTCCTACTGTATTTTGCAACAATAATCGTGAAATATTGATGTCGATTTCATTACAATGAACTCATTCGGAGAGAGTTATATCTCATTGAGCCAACTGTTTATTAAAAAGACCTGAAGCATTGATTATGGTTTAACATAACTAAAATTAGCCTAGCTCTCGTAAGCAATTACTTATAGAAAGTTGCGATAAATAAAGTCTAAACAAATGTGAAGGGTTACATGGATGCAATCAAACACTGAATGGACCATCAACTAATCAACTGGACAAGTTGGATCCAAATTGGTGCACTGACGAAGAAATTTCCTATATGCAATTACATTAAGACCAATGCAAATTCTGGAGCGTACGACAGTTCCGTTTATGGACTTCATTAAGGGAACATAAAAAACAGTATTGAGTTCGCCTTGGCGTTTAAATAGCAACGTGTTTAATTAATAAACTTGGGGACTTTTGTTACCGGCCCCTTTGCTTGGCTCTGTGATGGATGCTTTCGAAATTCTCCGTAATCCTGTTAAGATTGCCTTCGATTTATTGTGCAACGTTCAACTCAAGACTTAATTGAATAAGCATTGCTTAATTTTTCGGAAGTTTTATGTGCCGTAAATTGGAGTAAAGTAAAATACTTTATTCTTTTAATTAGTGGTTAGCGACTTTTTGTCTTTTGCTGCAAACATTGTAATAGTAAATTGTACAACAAGTGCATAAAAGAAGCCATTTTACCCCGAGACGTTTATATCCATCCGAACCGCAGGCGAGGGTGGATAGTTAAGTCGAGGGGTAAAATGGCTCGTTTATGCCCGAGTTATACACTCTGCTTTTCACTTACATTGCGAGAAAATTAAACAGGCATAAAGTATGCAACAGTATTGTTACTGTAAAAAAATGTTGCAAAATTGAAGAAGAGAATAGCTTATTCCCGCCACTTTTTAAAAGTTTTTTTTTTTAATTTTCAACATGTGATTCGACTTGGGTACTTCTTCGACTCTTCTACTTAAAGTAAAGCAAATTAAATAAAATAACGACTTTAATCTGCGACGCTTTATTATGCTTGTGGCTGTTGGGCTTGGTTATCTTAGAAAAAAAAAAAAAAAAAACTATGCACTAGAGCATAAAAAGCGTCTTTATGGCGCCTACGCACAACATAAAGACCAACTTTTAGAGCAAGAGAAGTGAACATGTTTTTATACGATCAATCTATGGCTTTCAACATTTGAGTAGTCTCACAGAACTAATAGTTCGAATAATGGCTAAACGAAGAACAACTTTTACCAGGGACAGCGAGAAATTCAATATTGGTATTCTTAACAGAATTGGTATCTATTAGAAATCATCAGCGCGGTAATAAAGGGTCCCTAACTGAACATTACGCGGCGGACGGTCGTAAAGTACCTCGTGAGGCCGATAGATGACGGTAGGCGCGCACAATGGCGCGGGGGCGGGTTGCGCCGCTTCCGATGCGCAAGCGCAACCCGCCGCTATTGATTTGCTGCTAACTGTAGAAGCTCAAATAAATTCATGTTTGTAAGACGGTGGACGTCATGTAGGTACTTTATCTACAACCTATCAAGTACCAGCTTCTTATTCACATTTTGTGTTTACAGATTTTAGATTTTCAGGTTTACGATGTCCTACCGCGGTTAGGTTATTTATTGCGTCACTCGATATTTGATGCTAATATTAAAATATATTTCATGGAATTGTGTTTATCGCTTCTTCCTTATTTATTGCTTTTGGACGCTTACATTTACTGATCCATAGTATTCGATTACACAAATAATTGTACCTACCTAATAATTGATACAAAAGCAAGTAGATAAATTTAAGAGAACTTCTGCGAAACCGTAGTAAATTATAAATAATTAATAAGATAGATAATAATGTTTAAGGAAGTCGTCCATCACTCGATACCCTAATTGACAAAACGCCGTGTGGCCACAGCATCAGTCTAATTGCCATTTCCTTTAATTTCGACTTTAATTTCTCTAAAGAGTACTTAATACGTACGACGGGTATCCAAAGCTACCGCAATGAGCTCCGATTTCGATAATGTATTTAATTAATAACGAAGAGAGAACCGGCTGCCTTCCTGTTCTACTGAGAAAGAACTAGTAGCAATAAGGTAATCTTCGTTCGCGATTAAGTTTCCAAACTTATAAACGAATTTGGATTATTGGAAAAATAACTTTAATACCTACACAATAAAGTTCAGTTTACTCTACAATTTCAAAGATTTTTATAACTATTTCAGTAGTACTAGCCACTCTGGAATCGACTTCATTCTCACAACAATAAAATTGATATTTGTTTAACTTGAACTAGCGTCAATTGGAAACATGAATGTGAACAGACCTTAGATATGTTACGAAATAATCATCTGTGTTTAATGTTGAACGCGTCATGCGTAACGGAAACAAAGTGGCATCGGTAGGCGATTAAATTTATTGTAACTCATTATTTAATGTGGTAGCTTTAGGAGCTTTTATTAGTTTTAATTGTAGTGTTTTGGTATAGCTACGAGTGAATCTATCATAGACGACAGATCATTCGACGATTAACATTTTGTAATTCTTCTTCCTAAGCTCGGGCTTCTGTAAAACATTAATTGTAAAGTCTACTACTTATTATGGAAAATTTAAGTAATTTGAAATTTGGTTTCCGTATCACAATATCGCCGACTGATCTCATCGTCATAAAAAACGAACATTTATAATCAATAAACTGAATCATGCTACACATAAGTACATAATCAAGCTCAACTTGCGTAATCTCATTATTAAAAAAAAACAATTACATCACCAGCACCAGAACGGTTGAATTAAATCACCAATGAACAGAGGCGTCGAAAGACTTTCTCTTAAGCAGAGGAAGTCTCCTGGAAAGCCTTCGAGCCATTACGCCTTACACGGCACAACCTCGCACCTGCTTTACATACTGATCTTGTCCGTCCGGCGAGCATGCACTAATTCCGAGTGATGTGACACCACTAGCACCGATAAACTATCGATACCACGCTCGAACCTTTAGAAATGCTTCGTTAGTGTTAATTTGATGTTGGTTTAACATGATTTCCATAAGTCTGTTTTCTACGGTCAGCTTCTGTTAATGTGTCTGTGTCTAATAATAATCTTGCTGTGCCCTTGAATTTGTACTTTATATGTTTCATGCTAATTCTAAGTAGAAACTTGTAGACATAAGTGAAATCAACAGCTTCAGAATATATTAAGGGAAATGAATGTTAGAATTGATCTTATCGACCATCGATAAATCGTGTCCCCGTCATAAAACTAGTATTGACATTAGGTATAGCCGATGTACCGAAGATGTCAGTAGCCATTAACGGTGAAACCGCTCTTTATTTAGTCACAATCTCGTACACTTGTAGTGTTTTACGATATACCTAGACGACTTTGACAAATACATGTCGACGAGCATTCCGTCGCACTGCGCTCTGAGACTTTTTGTAGAAAATAACAACCATTTCATCGACATCGATATCTTGACGTAATTATATAATCAACATACCTACCTAATTTGAATTCCGATTTAATTGGCACATCATTTGCCGTATTTTTTGCTTAGTTAATTGAGATTACTGATTGAAATTAGATCATTAGTATGTAAATTTGCTGTTATTGGCTGTACTGTAATTGTATTCGTAAAATCGAATTCGAAATTCTTACGCGGAAGACCACACGCGAGAAGATCATTACTTGGCGGCCAGGTTATGAAGACCTGTAGCGGTGCATCGTCTTCGTGCATTTTCAGTAATAACTTGAAAGAAGGCGTGGCAGGTCAAGTAAAGCTGGTCGCGATCGTGTTTCAGAGGGTGGGCGCAGTACTCCAATTTGTGCAAAAAACTGTGTACTCTCAATAATTAGGAGTGAAACTTTCCCTTCTTTTATTATGATGAACTCGAGACCTACCACACGTACGTCGCGACGTGATTTCGTTTTTGTTCGACTTTGCATCACCATCGTCCAAGAGGAAATTATATAAAGTGATTGGAACATGTTGTGATTATTCTGCGATAACAATCGATCATTGAGAACATTTATCGATTTGATTACCTTTTTCACGTCACTATCTGATTTAATTTTATTAGAAGCCACTTATAGAGTAACAAGGCTGCACTATGTCAATCCTACAATACGAGTATCTAATAACTCATACTTTCCATTGTCAAAACGATAAGTTAACACGATAAATTGTATCGAGTACGTAATAAGGCACAAGGCACACGTTTGACCGATGATTCGGAATCGATTTGTCGACATAATTCGATTTCACGGGGTAGTATCGTTAATTACTATTACCGAGGATCGATGCATCGCCAACAAGAACTTGTGGACTGGTTCTTGTGGTGAAACTGGACAGGGGTTAACAACCATTGAGAGCATTTATAAAGTTATTGCTATTCCGTTTTTCTCCATTACTGTTGAACATTGATTTATAACGTTCATGTTTTAGAGCTGGTTGTAGTTTGTTGATAATTACCTGTAACAAGAAAGGTTATATTATTAATTAATGTGATTGCTACTTATCTATGTATTAGAATTTGTACTAGAATTTGCTCAATGAAGTAGGTAATGAATAATTAACTGCCCTAGTTTCTGTAATTTAGCATAATTTGGTCGCAAATCTCTAATAATATCTCGAAACACATATATATATTTTAAATAAAAAAATGTGAAACAGTTGGCAACTCCGCAATGATTTCACCGGTGCGCGGGCGCACGTCGGTCGTGCGGAATTTAGATACCGCTCGGACACTCGCTCTTGTTAGAGGGACATCTGCGTCGCATGCCGTTTTCACTTCACTTATATAACTAGCATTATATTAACACTTCATGGATCCTAGTAGACCTGATTTTGAATTATGCAGTGTCAATTACAAATTATTTTAGAAGATAATTTCATCTGACAGTGATGCAGGTTATTTTGTATGTCTGCTTACAGCAGTGCTATTCTGTAAAAATCTCACCGTGAGAACTTAGGTGAAGTGAGCGGGAAGTGAGCTCTGTTATTTGCTAATGGTAGGGATTGACACAATTAAGTGCTCACTTCACTTATGATTTCACGGTGAGATTTTTACAGAATCGACCGGCAGGTTCTTATTTAGTCACGATCAAAATGCACATTGTAGGTGGATAAGACACAACAGAAGGCCAATTCCCGTCACTGAAAACGTTCAAAATCTATTCGCAATCTCACCTCAGCGACAAACAATGTAAAAAACTTGTCAAAAATGTAAGAAAGTTAGAGGTATTTTTGACAGATTGAGAATGAAATCCGACTGTGAACGAAAATTACCCCTCTGACTTTATAGTTACAGAAATGAAAATGCGCGTAATAACTAAGTATATCAAGTTTTCAGTTCTAGCTACAAATGGAATTCATAATTATTATTAGAATTATCCTATTCGCAATTTGTGTCGGTTTATTATGAGGAAAATCATCAAGTAATCGTTACGTTGTAGGCACACTGGACTAGATGACAAAACGTGGAGTCTAGATAACAACGTAATTGACGCGTCGGTGCGCGGGCGCACGTACTTACCGCCCGTTAATGCACCGCGGATCACCGTGTTTAACATATCGGTTTATGATGGCAACGGCAACCATTAAATCATCATTAGATATTATTCCATTTTATGGTTATTGATTTAATATTAAATTTTATGAACTCCCAATATTCGATCGTTACGCTAAATTATACGGTACCTATCTCGTTATGCAAACATGGAATCAACGGAGTAATGTTACATAAAATATGTAATAAACGCTTATGTCTCATTTTAGAGCGATTGATGTGCATTACGAAAAACGAGAGTTGCATTTTGTGAAAGAACACCTTTCGTTTTGGGCATCCACTCTCAACAATGACAGAATACGTAAAAAATTAAAAAAAAATGTATAGAAGGCTACTGCGAGAGTAATCAGACTCAATAAAATGTTATTCACCGGTTTATTTTTAATACTTCTTGGTTTACGTAACAGTAATAATTTTGTAGCACGTGCGCCCGGGCACCTCGCAGCCCAGCCGGCCAGCAGCACTGGAACAAATCAATTAAGCGGCAGTTACCACCCATTGTCTTTGATTCAGATGTCTCGTTAAGGCGACGCGCTCACAGTAAACAGGCTTCTGTCAAATTTATGTTTATCATTAAATCCTCGTCGCGGACGTGAATATACAAAGTACCCACGGAATTTTAACGAAACTTTAATTTGAACTAAATTCGATCATTGTTAACGAAAAACATTTCAAAGGAACACGCCACTGCAAAACATACCTTATTGATTGCCTCATTATCGAAGTTGTTTTTGACTCTAATTTAATTGGGTGTATAAATTTTATTGCACTTTCTTTGCTCCTTCTCTTGGGTCTCTGATTGAAGGAGGGAATGTTCTCGATTTAAAGGGTGCGATTTATTCGGTGCAATTAAATCTGGTTGAATGCGCGAAGTGAAATTGGCATAGCGCAATAATCGCGAGCGGACTGGTCCCATCAATATAGTTAGACACGCATCCGGCGACAACCGAACGGACAGGCGGACAAGCGGACGCGATTGAAAACTAATAATATTTCATGTGGCCAATAAACCGTGGTACACATTTGCGCAAGCCTCGTGTGCTCAGTGCCCGGGCAGTCGGGCCGTTCCGCCGAGCGTACGCCCGGAGTGGCCCGGACGGCCTAATGAATGCGACGTGGTGCCCACTTGACGCTTATGTGTTTACTGAGTTATGGTTTGCGCGAAGGGAATTATTTTTATTAGTGTCGTCGTATTCAGGAATGAAGATTTCTATGTCTGTTTAAGGCTGCAAGCATAAAACACCGTTGTGAGCAATTCAGGATGCACATATTTGACCGGACAACGTAAGTGTACATATTATTGATAATTTATAGTCAACCTATAAATTATTGATTCATTCCTCGATGTTAGTTGCTATGGTTTAACGAGAATTTGAAGCATAGTGAAATACTGCAATATCTAACACTAGCTTAAGCTCGTGGCTTCGTCCGCGTGGAGGTCGGATAATTGTCCCACGGGAACGTAGTACCGGGATGAAAAGTATTCTATATGTTAATCCGGGATATAAATCATGTGTGTGCCGAATTTCATCCAAATCCGTTGAGCCGTTTTTGCGTGATTAAGTTACAAACATCCTAGGATAAACTAACAAATGGAGGGCCTCAAGTGTGTACTACTCTTATTTATAACATAACTACCAATTATCTACTCGTGTTTATGATCTAGTTTGATGAATGATATCAAATTAGATTGCTCATAAACCTACTAAATTAGTTATTTTGATTGTAAAAATATTGATGCGTCGTAAAAAGTATCACAAATATGATACATCTGAGCTCATCATCTTTTAGAGTACTGTAATAAAATTAATTTAGAACATTTCAAGTTTATTACGCGTTACTTGATTAACTGGCGATACTATTAAGTGTTAAGTTCTTTATTTATGCTAATCATTTGATTAGAATTCTTGGCTTTATTGAATGCTAATGTTTTTGATAGGCAAGTGAATTAATTAGTCTTTGGAGAATGGAGTAAAAGTCACTGGTTACAAAGAGCTTTCGCAGTAAATTGGAGTTGGGGTGGTATGTAGGGAAATCGGCGCGCAAGCTGTTACCATGGATTCGGTACATAATTCTGAAACCCAATGTGTCAAAAAAAAAATTTTGGTGTATCATACTTTTTGACCGCGTAGTTATTGGACTTTTCTATGAAACAACAGATTTTTTATCAGTTGTCTAATACTCATAGCGCAAGCTCTGCTTGGTTTGGGACTAGATGGCGTTGTGTGAAAGTTGTGGAATATTATTATTATTATTATTCCAATATGCTTTTTGATATCTCGGTCTAATCAATATTAGACCATAAAACAAAAGCATATAGAAACAAAAAGCTTATTGGAAAGAACTGAGATAATGTTCCTTGCTCAAACATTTATGTTATGCGTAGCTCTAGAACCTTCCTTCTTATTTTTGTGACCATAACACATGCAAGCATGAGGTGAACCTTTGCTTAACCCGACAGCCATAAGCATAATTTTAAACAGTTCCGAGAATGTAGCCTTAATATCTCGAATGTCGACTACCTATTTAAAATAATCGAATTAAAATTTCCTGCGTTTAATATTACCATGCGTGCGTGTGTAATATTTGTCAGAGTTCGTATCGTAACGGCACATAATTCAATTTAAAATCGGCGGCAATCGGCTGTCGGCATCGGCTGATAAAAAGCCGAAATCTCTTTCGGCAATTAAAACATTGTGAAATTCAACACCGAGACATTTCGGCGGGTTGTTGCATGTGCATGATTGTTTTTACGGGAGAAATTATAACAGATAAATATTTCGTTAATTAATGTTCAATTGAGTGATGATTAATTTCTGTTTCGTTTAAGAAATTCGTGTCGGTAAAATATTAAATTACACACATTAAATTGCTGATTGATTCACTGTAACTACATATTACTGTGCTCGCTGCAAGGAAGAGTTAAAAGAAAATACAATGTAAATGATAACTCTCCATCGTATGAAAAGGTTCTCGAAAATCGAAACAATTTTTATTTTTCTTCACCATAATAAATGTAACTCTATCAATTGTTTTTCTAAACAAACGTGCAGAGGTTCTAATCTGAAAAATTAAAGCTGAACTCTGTAATAGTTTTTATGTTCTGACCTTTTAAAAATCAATTTAACTACTGTATAATTTACCCTAATATAATCTAAATTAATTACGTATGAAAACGATCAGAACTTAAGCTATCAACCTAAGCATAGTTAAAGCTATTAAAGACGCAATTTTATTGATATATTACAATTTTTTATCTCCTATAAATTAAGTATTGGAGTATTTATATGTCATTTTATTGCCCTTCCGTACTTTAGTTGAGTACGACTATAATGGCGGCGGCTACTTGGAACTTGACGACACTTGATCAACATTGTTAATAGTCAATAGTCATAAAACACGAAAAGTTTGGTTTTATGGGTTTGTGGTTCTACTACGGACTCATAAACGAGATGAGCCTGGGAAGTGTAGACGAAGTGAGCTCGATCGTTCTATCAAAATGATTCGGTAAGCACGGGCTACAAAAAAACTTTAGCTAATTTTAACCATTGAACAATGAAAGGATTCGGTAATAAATAACGTTCTTCAAAAATAATATCGATTCACTTTTTAAACTACACAACAGGCAAATTGAAAAGCTAACTCGTAGTAAGTTAGTGTTTCAAAGTGATAAAACTATGAGAACCTACGGTAGTGTGTTTCAAAGCTAGAACGCCGGAAACAGTGACTAGTTTCCAAACCCAAGCCAATAAATATAAATAAATCAACGAATAAAGTCATAAATGCGTATGATTGGCATATTATAAATATTTGATAAAAGTGCTCCAGTTTTCGAGCTTGATTTGGTAATTTACGATTTTGTGAATCTACTTGAAGTTGTTAAGTGAATTGCCAATAAGTAGATGTGTTCTACAAATATATAGTTCAGTTTTTAATTAATATTTATTAAACTTAGTGGAACGGATTTTTTGTTGCCAGCAATCCTGTTGGTTGGTGTGATTTTACTGCAGATTGGCTGCCAAGAAATGTTCAGTATGAGGTCATTCATAGTTTGGACATCAACGAATGGCTTGCAGAGATGCTCGACTGTTCGTTAGCAGTTATGATGAGACAAATGATTCCTGGCCCGATATACAGACGCCAGCACATCAAGCTTCTACAATCTGTCAAATTTCTTTAATAGATTTTCAACTTTATCGCTAAAGCGTTAGGTTCAAAGTTGATTGGGAAAATTTGACAGTTTCGGGTAGCTTGGTGTGCTGGCGTCTGTACCTAATGGGTAAAATTAGGTACGTTTTTGTTGCGTTTCCTTTTCAACTAAATAAGAGCTTAATGAGGAAGTTGTTATTATTAGTAGTTATTTCATCTTTTACAATAATCATTCATCATCTGCCTAGCCTTTTCCCAACCATGTTGGGGTCGGCTTCCAGTCTAACCGGATGCAGCTGAATACCAGTATTTTACATGGAGCGACTGCCTATCTGACCTCCACAACCCAGTTACTGGGTAAATACGATACCCCTTGGTAAGACTGGTTGTCAGATTTTCGGGCTACTGACTACCCGTAACGACTGTCAAACATCCACGAATGACAGCCGGGACCAACGGCTTAACGTGCTTTCCGAGGCGCGGAGGGGTCTTGGTATGTGAAGATGGTCACCCATCCACAGACTAACCGCGGTAAGCATAGCTTAACCTGATCGATCGACCCGTGCGGCTGTTAATACTTAGCCACAAGACCCCCCCCTCCCCTTTGACATTAATCATTACTCATCTTTTATTAAAAGCTTACCATGAAGTTGGATCACATAATATTATATATATTAAATTTTTAACGACTACAAACATATCTAAAGTTACGCCTTCGTCCCGTGGGGGTAGACAGAAACAACAGAACGCCTCCAGCTACGATCCTAACTTACTTATTTCCATTCGTACATCTGCCGGTCGATTCTGTAAAAATCTCACCGTGAAATCATAAGTGAAGTGACCACTTAATAGTGTTAATCCCTAGCGAATGACAGCTCACTCCACGCTTACTTCACCCAAGCTTTCACGGTGAGATGGTTACAGAATCGCACGGCTGGTTATACAACCACGCCGGTTGCGAGTATTACGCACCTGATTTTTCTGAAGAAGAACGTCAACAACAACGACCAGATATTTTTTTAAATCTCAGTATTCAAGCTTATAATCAATAACCCTACAGACTGTATCTACCCCTTAACAGTATATTCCCCAAATTACCCAAATAAAGTAACACGTTACTGCACCTTAATTACTTATTCACTTAATTCACTGCGGATGAGTTATTCACATAAAGCCAGTGTATCGTATGAAGATCTCAACATTGAGTGATCGGCATCATTAACCTGCTTGCGATGTGGGGCAAGGCGGGGGGGCTTTGTTCACGTTATGTCTTATAATTATTATGTCGCAGATGTAGCAGATCCAGTTTATAAGGATTAGTGGGACTTTGGTATTGACCGAATTACATATGGGTTTTTTGTTGAATTACTGAAGCGCGTTTTGGGTGACTGCTAAAGTGCTAATGTGGTTTTTGTATTGGATAAGTTTGGGTTTGACTACCATCTCACGTGATGGTTGAAGATAATGCTGTCGACGATTGTGCATGCTTAACAAGAAGTAATCCATTCAGTTCAGCCTTGAAAACTCCAAATAAACAATCACCGTCTGAATCATTCTGGTTGAAAGGTATTATTAATCCATTGCTTCATATGTTTGAAAAAATTGTCTGCTTAGCAAGGTAAATATCGTTATGAATATTGTTGAACTGTCAAAATTTAAGCCATTATTGCTAGTTAGTGTGTTAGGCAACTACCCCGAGGGGCATAGCTATCTGAAAACACAATGCTAGTGTAATGTTTTAAACAATTCAAGGTATGGTTAGAACGAAGTCATATTTAATGTTCTTTGAAGAAATTCAAAGAAAAAAACTAAAGATTTTTTTTTTAATATGACCTTAATTTCTTGGGTCTTGTGATACAGGACGTCCTAGTTCAAGAGCCAGGGCTACACTGATGTTTGTGTCTTCAAGTGAAAATAAATAAATAATTAAATTATTATATTTATTGATAGTGAGACGTGTGTAAGGGACTACATGACTGTCTCGACCAGGACAAGTTTAGTCACAGAAATCTGCGGTTAATTTGTCAGATTACGACAAATTGGCTTTCATACTGCTAATTGATATGACGTCACCATTCCAAGATGGATGCTGTCCATCCTTTCGACACTTAGTCATCCTTTCACGAGAAGAGGAGGAAAAAGATCGCATGTCGCAACAGTTCGTCTTATCTTTCACACATTTCTTGCGCATAAAAGGTAATAAAGAAAGTAAAATGTTAATGCATGTCACTGAAAAGGTTATTGTGAGATAAGAAAGCAACTTGTAATTAAATAAATCTGTTTGTTTAAGGAAAATTCGTTTAAAAATTGCTAAGTTTACTCTTATTGATTCGATTGGTTTTTTAGGTATCACGCTGCCGAGGACGGCCCTGGAAAATGTGACGAAACGACCTATACGGGTGAAGCAAGTGTGGGATCGGGTTGGCTCTGGAGAAAGATGCTTGGAAGGATTTGCGGGAGGGTTTTAATCAGAAGTGGGACAGTGTAGGCTAAAAAAACCAACCACTCATTTCTAGATGCATGATCACGTCTGACCAGCAATCGCCATTTTTTTTTTAGTTTCATTGAGTTGTGATTTGTTGAAATACAAACATGTAATTATTTAGTTTCTTATTTAAAAAATTTGGCCCTCCCATAGTAAATCAATCAGCTGGTAGTCAGTTTTGTAAGGGAAGGCCAAATTTTTTTTTCATATTTCGACCTATGTTCTTTGGGGAAAGTTGTTGAGTTTCATGAGCACATTCACCTCCTTCAGGGTTGATACCCCCCTTCCGTTACACGCTGTATACTAGTGATTTGGGGCCTTTCAAGTATTACGAAAGCACTACGGGGGTGGTCTTTGCTTTGCTTATTATTTGATGACATGGGGGATGGGGGGTCCGGTTATAAGAGCAGCAGGCTCATGAATCAATAAAGAAACCAGAATGCATCTATCTACCAATGATTACGTAAGCATTGGGGCGGCGGGGTAGTAATGGCTTTGCTTACTTTTGCTGACGGGGGGGGGGGGGGGGGATAAAAAATCTGCTTACGTAGTACTTAAATGGCCCCTTTGTTGAATAAAATAACAACAACCAATCATTTTAGAACATAAGATTTGATAAAAGAAGAAATTTAGTATCAAAAGACTTTCATAAGCAAAGGCGTATGCATTTTAAATAATAATAATAATATAATAATAATAATTTATTTCAGATTTCTCCATATAAATTGTTAGTAACACGAAAATACTTAAGAGCTAATGTTAGTAACAAAACAAATACATATAAGATAGCATCAATCTACCGACACCAGAACGCATGTATGCTACTTCACTGCGTGCAGCCACATCCACCGCTCAAGCATCGGAGAATCCCACCGGTCCGTCAATACGCTCAAGATGCTGTTGGAACTAGCTCGCATGCGAGTTAGGGTCGAGGTGCAACGTTTACGCATGATTGTGAAAAGAATACTGATGTTTAAAGAATACTGTTTTAAACGCGTTACCTTAGTAGGTATACTTAAAATGCCATCTTTTAATGAATGCCAACAATAATAAAGGCGACTTGAACTTTTCACGCTGCACCTCTGACCAGCCTTTTTGTTAAATGCCGCCATTTATTTCGCAGGTAAAGATAATTTAACTGAATAAATCATAGCTGCACATCTCTAACGTTATTATAAAGCTTTCAGACATCTTTGTTTCAAGTAATTCATTCACGAGGAAATTTTGGCCTATTCTTTTTGACATGTGTTCTTAATCTGCCAGCCCCTTACAGTTTACTCTGTGAGTTCAGTGCTGGGTCCGTACTATGACGTGATAATGCCATCGTTGTTCCAGTGTCAGACAGAGATACAGCTATATAAGATGAATATCGCTATCTCTCTTTCACAATGGACTGGATATGTCTTATTGCAATCGTTATAATAATACCAGCCTATAATAAGACAAATGCCCCTTTTCATACATAGATGGCGCGAGCATTAATCACCATGCTTGCTGAAGACGGGTTGGCGATTTTAGACTTTTAATTCTTTATAACTATGAGTATCTGGAATGATCTGCTGCATGCTACATAATCTACTCTTCACGAACAAATCACAGTGTAAGCCGCTGCCGCGCCATCGCAGAAGTCGACAACATTTTAATGACATCGTAAACTTTCAACAGCCGCCCGTTCGAAGGAAAGTGAGTTTAAAAGATTTAAAAAAACGCCGCATATACGTAAATTGGACTGTTTACACACCAATGCACGAATTATTTTGGTGCTTTAGTGACATGTTGAAACGGCAGCCATCTTGCGTAAGATGAGGCTGCTGACAGATTACATCTGAACGCTTTTAAACATTTACTTGTTGAA
The DNA here is from genome assembly GCA_949629135.1 of Eremobia ochroleuca. Classification (NCBI taxonomy): domain Eukaryota; kingdom Metazoa; phylum Arthropoda; class Insecta; order Lepidoptera; family Noctuidae; genus Eremobia; species Eremobia ochroleuca. Next base: position 8,580,315 of record OX451402.1, on the reverse strand, counting down.
GAAATACTTTTTGGTCTTACCAATGTGCTTGGTGTGAATTAATTGTAATAGTTAATCTACAGGTAGATATCATTTGATTACTTATATCTACTAAGCTATGGAATGGGACTAACTTCATATTTCTGACTGACGGACTTCTTGACAGTTCGAAAACCCCTAAATGGTTTCATTGAAATACTTAAGGCTTTAAGTTTATAAAGGAGATGCTTAACCTTCAAGCAGTCGCGCGGCGTCGAATCGACCGCGATTCGATCGATTCTCGATACATTTATGATGCCAGATTGCTTACAAATCCAAAGAAAATTAGAATATTATTTTGATTTTATTGTTTATGTCCTAACACAATGATAATGTGATAAATACAAAAAAAAATTAAATAATTAGTGTTTTAAATCTCTGAAATATCCTATAGGTCTTCTAGGTTACGCGCGATCGCTGGCATTACAAATGACCGCGCGCCCGCTTGAAGGTTAAAATGACATTGTATACATTTGAGCGATTGATTTGATCATAAAAAAAAAATTGAGAGTTAATCTTTTTTATACAAATGTAGCATTTCTAAATTAAAAGTATTGAGTTCTAGCTGTACCTACGATTCAATATATTACAGAAATCCTACCGCAAGTAGACTAGCAATTTCTAACACTAATAAACGACGGTCAAAACAAAACACTGCTCTAATAACTATCGTTAACGTCCAGTATGTAGGGGTAACTAGCCCACGATTATAGAAACACTAGGTACCTATAATAAAACAGGTAAAATAAAGACAGCCTGTAGGCATTTGTTGTGTTGCTTCCTACGAGTGCCGCTCGGTATAAGTAATGTGATACAAGCGCTTGCGCCGACGGAAAATGCTTTGATGATCCGTTTACATCGAGCTAGTTAGTTATGCGAGTAGATAGAATTGCGTGCTTAAAATTAGGGTACTTACATTTTATTTGTAACTGAATAACTGGATGTTTTTTTTTGGTTTTGATTTTTTATTGCCGTACTGAAATATTACTGAAAGTGGAAATAATGATTTCCATTTTCAGAGTGAACAAGATAGTGTCCTTACAAAAGATTAGAGCTTCACTTCAGCAATAAAACTGGAGTAAAAGCGAAATACCAGTCCTATTAAGATACCAAAGAAAACTCAATCACAACTAAGATTTAATACCTATCATTACGTAACAGATACACTTCCTAATCCAGTCCATTATCATCGGAAACGAAAGCTCTTCGCCAGTTACTCGTGCACTAGTGCAGTCCAAACGCTTGTTATCGATGTCTCGGGAAGCGAGTGGAGAAAGTATGCAAGGGGGGCACCGTGCATACAACGGTGCATGCGACACTGCCCTCTGTCCACTACACTTAGGTACTATCGATAACTTAGTGCTTAGAGAACACTTCCTTGTTACAAACTATTGTTCGAAATGATTACGTTGTGGGTTACTTGGTGCCTGTGGAGTCGCTATGGTAATTTTTGGGGACATTGTTTGTTAGGGAAACGGATATAAAAGGCTAAGTAGACAGTGTTAGTCGTAATTTAATTAATGGTTACAAGATTTAACATTAAATTGACAATATTTAAAGATAATACGAGTACATATGCGACGTAGTGAACGAAGCTTTAAAATACGCAATAAATAGCTATACTAAAAATTGTTTAATAACTTTGTAAATTGTTTGTGAAAAGCAACTAAAATAATGAATAGACGAAACAAATCAAAGACTGGGGATGCGTGAATCATATTTTGTTCAACATACTGGTACAACCTGCAGTGCTATTCTGTAAAAATCTCACCGTGAGAATTTAGTTGAAGTGAGCGGGAAGTGAGCTGCCATTAGGGATTCACTCACTTCAAGCTCACTTCACTTACCTCACGGTGAGATTTTTACAGAATCGACCAGCTGACACTGACCTGCAAATTGAAAAAAACAAGAAAATTTGAATCACGCGAGTTACCCTGGCACTTCCCCCTTAAATACTTTTGTGATAGGTACAACCGCAGACTACGACGGTCGACCACTTTTCACCCTTATGCCCTTAGTAATAAGGTTGAAAAGTCCAGCGCCAGTGTCCGAACGGTACATATTAAAAAATAAAGTAAAACATCACAATTTCCAGGTGCAGTTTCACCTAAATCCAACATTACAGATAGTGCCATCCACGAAGAGGCGCACCACTCTCTTCCTAATCGTTAGTGGTTATCGCTAGTTCATCCCGCATGTTTAGTTTTGGCGATACTCACTAATTACCCATTAATAAGTAATTACTGTGTATCGACAAAACTAACATACTAGAAAAATGTTGCAGACTTGTACTGTAAGCATTAAAAAGAAGAGTGTGGCGCGTCTTCGTGGATGGCACTATCAGCAGTGTTATTCTGTAATAATCTCATCGTGAGAACTTAGGTGAAGTGAGCTGTCATTCGCTAGGGATTAACGCTATTAAGTGCTCACTTCACTTATGATTTCACGGTGAGATTTTTACAGAATCGACCGGCTGTACTCGTAATTCACAGACATAGTCAATAAGCAATAAATACAACACAAGTTAACATTTCTCTTTCCTAGTTGCATTAGTTGAAATTCGATAGTCTTTGGTTCCAGTCCGTTCAGTATTTACAATCAAGTGTGGCTAAATAAACGATCTTGCGTGCTAATGAAGCGAATTCTACTTAGTATTTCTATGATGCTATAAAGTGGGGCTAAGCTTCAATGTAGGTGCACTAAATTTATTTATGCTGGTATATATAATTAATTGGTGGCGGTTAGGTTGAATGGGTAAGTTATTTTGTGTTTGTTTGTTGAAGAGTATTCTTTAGCACACAACTGTATCTGATAGCAGTCTTATATTTAGCACAAATGGTCGTTCAATTAGTTCAAAATACTTATTCAAAATTATCTCTTTTGCAATTTCAGAGAAATTCTTGTAATTTTAAGAGCGTTCACAGTCTGATCTCAGTCTCAATCTGTCAAACGTACCTCTAAAATCCCCACAGTTTTGACAAGTTTTTGACATTGATTGTCACTGACATGAGCTTGCGACCAGATTTTGAACGTTTTTAATTACAGGAATTGACCTTCTGGTATTTTAAATTTGCGTCATAGTCAAAGGGAATTTGTGAATCTTCTGCAGATTTATTTAAAATTATAAGTCAGTAAGAGTAGCTTGTTCTGAGGTCTTTAACCAAATATAAACATTACTTCTACATTCTGGAAAGTTTTCATTAAAAAAAAATCCCGTCCCATTGTCCGCAAGGTGTGTTGATCTCCTTGATTTACGTACGAAGTTCGCACAAAGGACCGTATTACGGACAACGCACAAAAAAATTGATTTATTTCTTCATCGCCAACCCTGAATGTATTTTCGGGTCATCCGAGATACTCCCACTCACGACCTGCCTGAAGCTACTCAATGAAGACATCGCATTGAATGCCTCCATAAATCAACGATTGGGGAAGAAAAATTCTGTCTAGTTGAAATATCGACGTTCGTAAAGAGCTTCGGAGAAATTCGGCTCGTCTTGAGAATACTGATGCGCTTGCGCAGGGCTGACTCGTGGAGATAATATCTAAATAATGGTAATGTCTAAATAATGTATTTTATTTATGTCAGTTTTATATTATAGTCTTAGAAAGTATAAAAATAATTTTAACAATGTATTAAATCTCATACATTGTTAAAATTATTTTTTGTACTTTCTAAGTTCAGGTTTGTTAGAGGCATGATTATCAGTTCAAGTTAGCTGTGTGAATCAGCCTTCAATACTTATTTTATAACATACCGTGTTTTTAAGCGAAAACTTTCATTTTCTCCACACTAACATTCAACGTTCCTAATTATTACGTCTAGACTATAAACTTTGTTGCATGCTTTAACAGTGTAATAAAATCAACTGATAAACTTGGTTAAGTTTCCACGACGTGGCAACCCTATATGTAAACGAAACAAATTGAGCTGTTGTTCATCATCGAGGCACTATATTGGCGCCTACGCATGCCCAACGTCGACGAATATTAACCATAATGCTGTCGCTACCACGATTACTTATGCACATTTTGGATGGAAATTAAGCACGTGAAATAAAATATCCATTGGGGTGTATATTATTTTGAGGATATTAAGAATTCTTTGATAATGGCAGCATGTTAGCGCTTAACGCTTGAGGCACCAATTTTTAATAAAGCAACCTTGGAAAGAAAGGCAGAGCTTCCTTTCTTGTATCGTCAATAACTACCCAATAGTGCAAGATGTACTTGAAATTGTTTTTTTTAAAACAGGTCCAAATCCATAAAGATTAGTATCGATATATTCCACCGTACACAACGTATAAAAAAATATTTGGCTTAAGAACCGATCTATGAAGACGCAAAAATATTAAAGAGATGGTGAATGGCTAGACATAATTGACACTCACAGAAGAACTCAAACTCAAAGCATTTATTTGAAATAAACAAATTACAGGCGCTTTTGAATTGTCAAGGGGTCGGTCTGTCGGAAAGATGAAGCTAGTTGCCTATTCCAAAGTTTAGTAGGTACCTATGGAGAAGAAGAGAGTTCCGATTCGCAGACCCAGTGATAATATTTAAAATCATCAAACAGCAATGCGGAAACATCAGCGAGAAGCACATTACTTCATTTTTTTACAATCGAATTCTGTGCTTACACCCATGTGCGAAACCGTCTAGATGCGTAATGATTTCGTTTTTATACACTCATTTCATTCAGAGGATATTATTACATTGCTTCGACCATTACAGTTTTTACCATCGCTTTTGTGGGAGGTAAGTGCACATTACGATGGCTGCCCTAAAAATATGCTTTTGAAATGTCAAGGATAGGGATTTGTAAGGAAATATGAGTCAGAAGTGAGTCACCGTACGTAATTCTACCATCCACTTTACGCTCATTTTCCTTGAAACTTCCTTAATGATTTTTATTTTGAAATTAGCACATCTTTATGTCATCAGTGGGGATTTTTGTTCTACTAGGAATTTACCGAGAAAGGTTTAAGATGTAGGGATAATTTGACGTATGAATGGAGTTTGATAAGCGCAAGAGCACAAACATAAGTATAAACGGCCTATAATATTCCTTCTACTGGGACACAGCCCTCCTCTCGGTGAGAGGGAGGGGGCCGTAATCCACCACGCGGGCCCAGTGCGGGTTAGTAAATGTCACATAGTCGTAGTGCAAGAGCACGTAAATATAATCGTAATACCATAATCATTTTGCAGCTTTCAATGAGTAATAATAACAGACTGTCACTTGTTTTTTTCTGGAACAAGGCGGTGAGAGGCTTTCTAGATAATTGATAGCTCCGTCTAAAACCTGATGACTGATTGTTGTGGAGATTACAAATTAAAATCGAACGTCAAACACTAAGTCAAACCAAAAATAACCAGCACAGAAGATCGTCTTACTAAAATATTTGATGAGAACAATATTGCTCATCCGAGCATAGATATCCAAAGACAATCAAATTGAGTCCATTTCAAATCGATACCGATGCGTCCAGTGATTTCAATAAGTGTCAAGTTACAATGCGCAGACGCAAACCGGTGCCAATGACACTTTATGAGCCAAGAATGAGGATCTATGAGATCTAACTTACCTCGTAAAATAATATACGTTACGGCTTCACCGATGTTGAATTAAATTATATCGATGCACGAATCGATGTATTTAACGATTATAATTTAATGGTTTCTAATTAGAATCGACTTAGAATTCAACTGGCGTTGATATAAATCTGGTGACTAATTACTTTAGTTAAATCTTTGAGTATTATTGCTTAGGTTTTGTATTATTGTGGGTTTAATTTTCTTGTAATGATTCAGTTTTGATAAATTAGTTAATCATGCAATTAAATGATGTAACTAATGTTTTTGTAACAATATAACACAAACAATGTAAGAGTGTCCATGGAGTTTTTGTCTGTTCATCTCCATGGCTACTTACTACGGTTTGGTATGGGCAAATAGTTAAATAGTTTCATATTTCTGACTGACCAATACCTTGCTTTAAGTTTGAGTTTGAATTATAGAAGTAGTAGGAATGCTTTATCAATTTTCTCCATAATACCTACGGGAATTTTTCATACATTCTCAACACGTACAGGAAAATGAGATTCGTGAAATCCGCATCACTATAATGGTAGAAAGATACTATGGTTCAACACACTTATGTCGCATTTACGTAAAAACTTAGAACGTCCTTGTTGTGACGAGTTGACAGCATTTGTTTATTTCCCCTCATATACTTGACAGCATTTGTTTATTTCCCCTCATATACTTGACAGGAAAAAGAGTATTTTCCTGCCTCTTTATGCTATTTGTTTTGAACAACTTGTCTTTGTAGCCTGGAAGTTTCATGAAATCTAATTAAAAGATACATTTATTTATTTATTAAAAGTTTATGCACAAGTAAAAAAAAAAAATATACTAAAATGTACTAAGCACTTAATGCCTGAGGTATTTTCTACCAGTTAACCTTAGGGTGATGCAGAGACAAAACATGGCACTTGCAATATAACGGATAGATAACTGCAAAAATAATAAATAGTAATACATACATACATACATATAACGAAAATAAACTTTGTCAGGAGAAAGAACGCCAGATAATGTAGAAAACGAACCCAGAAAATCAGCGTTAGGATAATTCTACCAACTTCTTATGAATATGTTCCCGTGTCTTCACTTTGAAAGATAACCGACTGGTTGCCATCCTGATGCGTGGAGGGAGCGCATTCCAAAGAAAGATATTAATTATCATGCTTGTTTATTAGCGAACGATCTATTGTCTCAAAGAAAGGACATTCTTTTAATTTCTTCCATATCTCTTAACAAACGAATATTTTATCTCTTCTTTATAATTACTAGAAACAAAACAAATAATAACAACATTCAATTGCTCTTATTAAGCCCACACGCTATTAAGCCACGGACAGACGACCCAACAAATGTTAAACTAAAATATGTTCCACTAATGCACATAACTGAAGAAGCCGGATAATTGAGAACTTCGCCTCGGGCCGCGGATTACAACACGGATGTTATTTACGTTGGTATTATTTATTTTATATTTTTCATTATTGTAACGGTGTCGGGAATCTATTTCTAGAGAACTATTGTTTTGTGTGAGTGTACATTAATATCAGCTGTCTAGATATTTAGAGCGGACTTTATTGAAATAATGATTATTCTACGGACATAATCTGTTTGCATATTGAAATTTTGAGGTTAGGTCATATTCTGCAAGCTTTATTCATACATCATATATCATTGGCTCATTAAGTATTTCACATTTGCTTTAAAACTTAACGAAGTGTGCATAATTTTTAAATAGAAACACAGAATATTATGCAACGAAGCCACCTGTAACGTCAAACAGAAAGCACAGGCAGAACTGAAGTAATAAATCTTAACAAATCAAATGACATGCTGATTATTATTATTAAGCGATTTATACACAATTCGTTAGATACGTATTGTGTACAAATATCCGTTTAATATAAAAATCGACATTAAATAAATCGTATTGGATACTCGTCGGTTGCATCGTTTACGCACGAAATGTCTAAACTGAATGGAATGAATACGTATTGAATAAAAATGAATTGAAGATGGATCGTCTCGTGAGGTCATTAGAGGCGAGACGGATGATTCTGCAATCTTAACAATGTGATTTGGTTTTTTTTTATGCTACTAATTTTTGAACTTATAATATTAACACTGAAACACTACTTGTAGTAACGATAATAGGCAATCTTTATTTATTATTGTCACTAGCCATTCCCACAGCTGGGCAAAATCAAAATCAATCAAAATCAAAAGTCATTTATTCAAACTAGGCTGAGAATCAGCACTTTTTGAACGTCAAAATTACAAAAGACAGTCCCCCAAAACGCCAAGCTCCCTAGTCTCTTTCCACCTCTCTCTGTCTAGCTGCCAAGGACCAATCTTTATTAAAGGAGTCCAGCTCATCCCACCATTTCCGTCTGGGCCTGCCACGATGTGGTTTGCCATTAAGCGGGACCATTGAATAGGTAATGTAATTTTCCATATTTTTTATTGGATACCTATGGTTTTATCATGTTTGTAAAAGATTTTATTTGGCAACTTAAAAAGGTTGCGATCGTGAAGCTAATCTATTTGAGAAAAACATGTAACAATCTTTTTGAAACATTAAATACTTCACTATAATTTAATTCTTGAAACATGTCTAAACTTAAGATAGCTCGCACAAAATGATTGCATTTATTAAATTAATTTTAATACATCCAATCAGAACTTCACTCACAGCGCCAATTCCAATAATTATTCTATAGAACTCGCCGTTACTAAACTCTATTGCCTATAAAATAGAGTTCAAAATATCTTGAATTGATTTTGTAATTATTAGAATAGTAGTAAAATAGGTAGTGGTAGCAGAATCGCGCTGGTCATTAGTGGCGCGTGCGCAACGCGTGCGATGCGCTATTAAATTTGAAACAGTATACATTACACGTAAATACGTTTACTGTTTAATATTCCATCAGATACAGTCACGCGCAGCTTAGCGTACACTAAACTAAGGATTTCTTTCGAGGCTTCCTTTCTATTAATTAACAGTTATCATTATTCAGCTACTTTATGTATTTGTTGTCTTAAATGTCCCTTTCGTTTAGACTGCTTAGATTAAGTAGATGTTAATAAAACTTGGTTTTAAAAGCTGTTTTGCTTATCTTAAGTTACGAAATAAAAGGACCGTTTAATGGATTCTTGAACGAGAACAGTTGATTAGATTTAACAGCATTGAAGTAATGATAGCTTAATAAGCACTACAGACTGTTGTGTCCATATCCATCATCAGATTTGAAATAATGCTATTGTACTTTAGGGTTGTCTACAGTCATAAAAAGAATTATAAAGAGAGAAGATTTCATTGTTTGTTTGTTACGCTTTAACACTAAAACGGCTAAACGGATTTAAATGAAATTTGGCACATGGGTAGGCCATGAGCAACGATGCTTTTAGTAACTAATGAAATAAATGTTGATGTCAGTTTATTCTTTTTACTAGCTGTTACCCGCGACTTCATCTGCGATCTAGTATGAAAAATAGCCTATGTCTCTGTTCTCCAGCTCATGGTCTACCCATGTGCCAAATTTCATTTAAATCCATTTGTTTATACTAAGAAAATTATAAATACATTGATAACAAACAGCTCTTTCAAAAAATGTCAGCAAACATGCCAAAAGTCACAAAACGAAGCATCTAAAATCAGCCATCTCTAATCTTACCAACAAAACTTTATCGATAAATCAGACACTACTAAGGCACAGCCCTATTCTATAGCGTGTAATTTGGCGCGCATTTTCAGCGTGCGTCCCCCGCCCACGTGTCGGCCATCAATCATGCGCGCGCGCATTGGTTATGTGACGTTCTAATGCCGAATGTTTCGCAAACAGCTGACCGGGGCTTTGTTGGGCTAGTCATTGTTTTAATGTGAGGTCATTGGGTTTAACGGTAGTTTTTTAATCATTGTCTTTTGATGTTGAAACAGAAGTCACAAAAAAGCAAAAATTTGCGACTTTCCCGATACTTTCTCGTAAAGGTTAGATGTGTTAAAGACAGTAATATACCTTGAGAAAGATAATAATTCTAATAAAAAATGTGTTCAAGAAATGCGGAATTTCAGTCTAAATCTATGTATGTATTAGAGAAAAGTCCGTAGACAAAATTATATTTAATATGTATGGAAGTAATAAGTTGTATTTATATGGTCTGTAATGTGAAGTTTCGCACATGCCAATGTGTGCTATAATATGACCATAGCAAATACAAGTTGGCACATACAAAACAGACGAATTCCTTAGATTCCTAAAAAGCTTCGGTCTCTGCATTGGCAGACAAACATTGAGTAAAGAACCATGTATAAGATTTGCATTGAAATGTTGACGATGTCTTAACTTATTCAGTGTTTGAACAAATATGCAGTAAGCAGACATATTTTTAATATTATTTGCATTGTAAATTATGTTTACAACATTGTAGTAATTCGCTGCGTCGATAAGTAGGCGTCAATTGCCATGTTTATTGTGGAGCCACTGGACCAGTGTGGTGGTCGTTAGATAAATAATGCTTGTAACAATACTATGAAGTATTGGAGGTTCAAGCGTCGTCGTAGGATCGTATCTATATGCAAATTGTGGCGAATTTTCGTAACATAGCGGCCCCGGCGACCGATTCATCATAGAAATGTGGACGGATCTGCCCACGCGCACTGTTTAATGCACCACGGTGCTAGACGGCGGATGTAAGCGGCTTGATACGTTACGAAAACTGATTTGTATGTACATAATCCTAATTTGCGACACGGTGAATATCGATTGGGGTTACATTATATTTTTGTGTAATGTCACATTGAAATCAAACACGTCTAATTTAAAGCACAATAATGATTGAGAACGAAATGATATGGCCTTAATCAACTTTTATTAAGGCAGGTTTACTTTACATGCTATCTAAAGATTACCCAATAATACTTACTACACAACATCAAAATTGTCCATCAACTATCAAAACCTCACCCGACATATCGCACTACACCAGCTCTTTTGTGGCTGTAGTCCGTCGAAACCCTAATCGTTTGAGGTCATCTATTTTAAGGACATGAGTGAGGCTGGAACTTCTAAAGTTCTAATATCATGAACATCATGCTTGAATAATCAAAGTTCTATTCATTATGGGCATCAAAACGTCGCTCTTGACGTATCTGAGAGTGAATCAGTGAATTCTAGATGTAAGCTCTAAACTTTGCAAACATTTAAGGATGAAATCAGGTACGGTTGTCCGATATTGTGATTCAAGTGAAGTATTGTATCATGTTTGTGCAAACACTTTGATTCTCTGACATAGATTTGAGAGATTAACAGATCTTTTAGACTTCATCTTACAATGTATGCTTAGTCTTAGTTTTCAAGGAGTCTAAAATAGAGGTGACGATATCAATTTTTTTAAAGATTTTTTTTTCAGAAGATTCTGAGAACACAAAAAAGAAAGAAAGGAAGTCAAAGGAACAACAAGTCGACCAAACCTTTCGAAGAAGACTAGGTCTACTAAAATGAAAATTATTGGAGATGGGAAGACGAAATTATCAAGTACACCCACAGCGAAACGATAGTCAGTAAATAATCGATCCACCTAATAAAACGCGTAGGTATGATGCAACGAAGCAGCGATATTTAGTGTCAGCTACATTCAATACTGCAACCATTCAAGCTGCATGACTCCGTCTAACAGTCATTGCGATTGATGCGCACGCGCTGATCTTGATAAATGTGACTGTTTGATCGACAATCATTGAGAAACGAAAATTATTTCATGGGTAAGTGTTGAAGAATTTTATTCTTTGGCATCGGCATAAAATTAACTATCGCCTTTGGAACAATGGGTGTCTGAAATGATGAAGGTAATGCATAATTCCCGGAGAATGGGTAGCAGCATATGTATTTGCAACAATATATCCTGGTGTTTGGTTATAATGTCTATCGTATTACCTTTTGCTTCTTCATTCCTATAGTTTATCAGACCATCTATGATCTACCGCGAACTTTTGCCAGCCGATATGAGAGAGTTTTACAGCCAAGTTACGACTTCTTGCCATAATTGTATTGCTCCTGCAAACTAGCTAAAGCTCTCTACATCTCAGTGAACATCGTCCTATTCAATGAGAAGCCCTTCAGCTGAGTCAGGAATTCATCAATAGGAATTCGTCCATCATAGACCATTATTTTGTGACGGGGCCTTTAAAGTTAAGCCATCAAAATGTCTGGTGCTTAATTGTAATGTACTCAAACTGTGCTTTAGAGGTTTTACTTTGTATTTTGTAAGTTAGGTTGTAAATCTGACAGCTTATTAAATTATATTCAAATTGGTTGGCCAGATGTTAACTGTGATAGAAGTTATTAAATATTCAATTATGTCCTTTGAAAATACATGAAATAATACGTCCTTTTGGAAGAACTGTTTTGCGTTTGAATACTGTAATGGACACTGTTATTGAGAATTCTGAAAATATTTTCCTATAGTTCCAAGAATGGTTTCCAGATCGGCTGCGACTAAAAAGGCGCCGCCAACACAAAATATATCTAAACAAGTGTTTGCTGACATAATTGAATACCCGATTTCAAGTCGAGATTGTCTTTAAGCTCTGATAGTATCGTAGATCTCGATCAGACACTATTTGGAAGCAATTTGGTATCGGTATTCGGAATGTCTTACTTTATAGAGTGGCACAGTCATGGTAAACACTGCCATAGTGTTGCAAAATATGTATTCAAATATTTGTAAATGGGTAAGCTATAAACATGTTGAGATAAGACGGAATGCTTTAGATATTTTGCTGTCATTCAATGTTCTAGCGGGAAATTTAGCACTTTGAGGTGATATTATATCTTTCATGTATGTGTGTTTTATGATGAACTTGTCTATTTTGTCTAACCAATGTGAACATAGTAGTCTGAATATTTTCAGGTATTTCAGGGATTTTGTTTTTTGTTTCATAGATGACCAGGACTGAATGTCGTCATTAAGGAAATGGGGGTATTACAGTGTTCTACTTTTCCTTAAGGAAAAAACAACGTAATTAATTAAAAACCTTATTGTTTTTTTAGGTGCTACCGCGATTCTGTAATTGCAGTTCTTATCTAACATCGGTTACTCAAATCAAAAAAAATTGTTGTCAGTTTATACTATAAATTAAATTGCTAATAGCAGGGAGTCCAATCTTGCAAATTGGCGTAAAGTTTTACGCATATAAAGCGCGGAATTGACCATTAAAGTTAGTTAGTTTACATTTTATTTTTATTTTAAGCACGTTTCGCTAGAAAATATAGTGAAACTGATATGGTCTGATGTTAATAACTTCTTCAAACCTTGTTTGGTATTAATATCCGTGGTCAAAGTTTACGAATATTTCAGGGTTGTCGAGACGTGAAACTAATGTTAAATCTTGGAATGACATTCGATGGCCCGAGGCGTGTTGCGGTGTGGCTTTGTTCAAATACTAAATCTGAGTTTGTGACTTCGGCTCTACGTAGACCAAGTTTTGGACTAAGGTTGTGACTATGGAAATCGTTATTTTTGTAGGTACCATAACTAGATACGTATATGGATATTTATTTACTATATGGAATACGATATGCTCATTTCCACCTAGCTCAGCTTTTTGCATACACATACTGATATGTATTTTGCTCTTAAGAAACTCCATTACATGTCAAACTACGCATTGGCATTTTTAAGACGCAAAATGTAATACGTAATCAATAATTTCAATGTTTTTTCTTTCCTTTTTTAGCAAACGAGTGCTCTAAATCTGTCTATCACCTACATAGTTGTCCGTTACATAATACATTTCGAACCAAAAGAATCTTTTCGTAGCCTTTAAATGGACTAATTAAAAAAACACCGTTTGTCGGAAGCTGCACCCCTGCGCGCGATTTGCGCGTGCGCAGCTAGGCGCGGCGTCACTTCCTCAGTTGATCGGCGCCCGTGGCCGGCGGCGGTCGTGTCTGCGTGTAATGGCCTCACCAGTCCCGTTCCACAGCGCTGTCATTACATCGGGAAATCTAATAAAGCCTATTGAATGGGGCATATATTTTGAATGAACGATGTTATTTTCAGGGTTGTGAAAATTTCAGTGCGGATAAAATCAATGTTATTACTTGCCAACCTATTTCATTTTGGAGAAAACGCGAATGTAGAGTAAAAATATACTCAGATTTTATCTTTATGTAATAGGATTTCTAATTTTTAAAGCACTAGAAACTATATAGGTTACTAACTTAAATATAAACTATTAGCTTCTCCTTCATCGGCGTGGTTTGTCAATAAAAAGTAGCATAAGACTTTTCCCAGGCATCAAAGTATCAACATACCAAATTTCATCAAAATCTGTTTAGCCATTTGGGAGATTAGCCAGAAAAAACAGACAGACAAACATTTTTAAAAATAGATTTTTTTTATAAGTTTTTTTTATAAGTTTATATACTCGTACTTTGATATGCATTTAGTTAAAAGCTGCCATTTTGATATTACAAATAGTCACTTCAATTTCATTTATTTGCATAAGATTGAAAGTCCAAAGAACTATACTTATAGTTCTTTAGTTACATCGGAGTTTTATTTCGAAAGTGGGGAAAAAACTGTATTTTTTCGTTATTTTAAAATAAATATTTCAGTTCACTTTATCTACTCGGATAAAGTATTTTTTCGTAATTTTAAAATAAATGTTTCAGTTCACTTTATCCACTCGGATAAAGTATTTTTTCGTAATTTTAAAATAAATGTTTCAGTTTTTTCCCCAGTTGCGAAATAAAACTCCGATGTAACTTCCCATATCTCATAATTGAATGAGCTTAACAATGCGACTTGCTTAACCTGCTAACTTTTTGTACAGATTAGGGACAATGGAACGATTATGAAAGATTGCGATCTTTTAATCGATTTTCGATACTCAATAGTTAAGGAGACAAGCTCACGACAGAACGCAGCAGGGAACTGTTACCGAATACCACATACCGATCATTATCTAATATTAATTAATTGATACAGCTGTACACGACGCCATCGCCAGCCAGTGAGAATAGTCACACCTTATATTGTGCAAGCCACAATTAAAAATGTTATATTAAGACATTTGTGTCACTCTATTATGGCATTTTGTTTTCTAGGGAACTTTTTATTACAATAATTTTTCATTTTTAATTTATCAACTCCTACGTAACACTTGGACCAGACTTTTACTTTTTCTCGCAATATTTTTCTTGTTCAAAACTGGAGATCTCTCTTTCGACGTGATTTACAAAATTTTTTTGAGTATGAAACGAAAGTGTTATGATTATGGGTAAAATTGTGGCGTGCGTCACAGCGGTCGAGTTGGAAGCAAGAGCTCGATGGCGCGTAACGGGCGTCCAGTGAAAACTTACAAATAACCACCCATTAGTAGCCTCGAGCGGCGGCGTCGCGGGCGCAACCAACAATTTCACCCTGATTTATATCATCTGTACGTCGATGTACACCGAGAAAATGTGGGAAAATTTTCACTATCCGACAAGACCCGTAATTTGATAAGGGGAATCATCGCTCCGGTTCTGCGGTTGAAAACGACAGTTTCCTCTAAGTGATGTGACCGGTCCCGCGAGAAAACTCGATCGAAGGAAAAGTAGTTTGTAGTGCGAGTTCGTACTACCCCTTATAGATGACGTCTCGTAAATAACACCTTCGTGTAAGCGGGGCGCGAGCTATAAATATGAAATTAATATTTATAGGATCACTAAACGGTTTCATTTGAGATAATATATTCTCTTTTAATTGCTTTCATTTAAACTAGTAGGTATTTACTTAATGCAAAACATTTAGCTTCACTTACAAAATTAGAAAATACAAAACGAAAATGGCATGTTATAAACTGGTTGGACTTTTTTATTAAACTTGCATTTTAACGAGCTCAAATAAATTTGTTACATGGATGAGGAACAGCTAACTAACGCTTACAACTTAATACCCACACTCGTTCTAGAGCGGAATAAAGATGAGTCACGGCAATAAACGTTCAGCGTCGTCGTATGTCAGCGAATAAAATTATACAGTTTTTAATGGTGTGAATGTGCTATGGTCACATCACAGACGACATACTGGTTGCTTACGATGTACCACTTTACGTGAATTGCAGCTTTAATTACAACAAGAGTTCAACACATCGAATATTGTGTCAAAGGTGCTGCAAGTAGAGCAACCTTTCTCACGTACCCGAGTTTTTGAGACATTACGATCCAACAGTAGCATCAAAAGAAACAAACTTACTCAACCAACTATGACTCTTACTGCGATTGCAAAAAAGTGTTTATTTGCGTGAACGTTTTTTTATGGTTTGAGAATTTTGTGGCGAAATAAACGCAGCACAGAAGCAGTCAGCGTCAATTGGCCGCGCGTTTTCACATAATAAAAAACAGTATATTACGCGTGTCTAAATTCCGTCCGTTACATTCTGAAAATACGTTTTTTTAGCTCTCTGATGACTTGCAGAGGGTAGTTAGAGTCGAGGATGAATGTTCAGGTATCGTAAACTGTAGAGAGATCGGTCCGGAGATAACAAGACGGGTTTTTTCATTCACACAAACACATATAGAAAATATTATGATAAAAATAAACGTAAGACAACTTTCAAAGACGGTTTCGGACAAAGACCAGTTGGATAATTGATTCGATCGATTAAAAGACAAGTAGTTTGTATTTGTGGATTCCGAGTTGGGATGTCAACGAACTGTTTCGGGTATCATCGGAAGCGGTCGGCGGTTCCTTTGAGCCGTTGTTTAATTTCTTAATCCTAATTGAATTTGTTTGTTCCGAATGGCGAGCGAGATAGCGCAACGCACTCGCGCTGATCGATTGTTCGCCGGTTGCGACGCGGTGAGCGGTGACCATTAAATTCGATAATCAAGTACGGGGATGTCAATAAAACGATTTATTCTGGACTGGATAAAGATAGCAATAGTTTGTTTGTTTTTTTTGTTCTTGAAAATTCCGAAGCTTTTTCTTGAAAACGTCCTTAAAACCTTATAGCTGGAAGCGGATTTAGAGAACCAGATATCGCTTAATATCTAATGATTACAGGTCTGGTAAACTGTTGTTTTAGTAAACTTATGACGATTTCGGACCTATTTTACCAAGTATAATGTTCTCACTGCTGGGACACAGGCTTCCTCTTGGTGAGAGGGAGTGGGCCTTAATCCACCACGCGGCCAGAGCTACGTGATGTCACATGTCTGCGAATGTTTGGTTCTAGGACTCGGTCTCCTCACGATGTTTACTTCAGCGTTTTAATAGAAGCGGTGATGAAATAATTTACATAAAATAAAGCGCTTGTCTGGATTCGAACCTACGATCTAAAACTCGTAAGTCACGGCAATTACCCATGGGCCACTACTGCTTATCATCACAAACATCATTATTATCCAGGTCACTAAGTAATGAAAATATTATAAAACGACTAGATCGCCTATATGATGTGTTGCGTGAACACCACATTTTTTCTGCTTGCTTATCTGGCATCTTCAAATAACTTGCATTGGCGACTCAAAAAAGACGTGCCGAATATACTGGGTGATTTTTTTTTACAGTTTCCAAATTTTTACAGGTTTTATGAATATGAACAACTTTCACTATGGGACCATCTCTGAAATAAGGAAAAAAAAAATCAGCTGTTTAATACAGAAGTTCAATACCTACTTGACTAAAATGTTTGAAACAGCTGATTTTTTTTTGTGATCTCAGATTTGGCCCCATAGTGAAAGTTGGTCATGTTCATGGGTAAACATCATCGATCATTCATCCTGTAAAAATTTGGAGATGGTAGAAAAAATCATCCAGTATTAGTCCGCACATGTCTCGCCAACCTCAAACGCATGGGCACACTAAAAGCAACTAATAACATCGAAGGTTAGATAGATAGGTTCTATTATTGATTAAGCTTTTGTGTATTGTCCTTTAAAGGTGAAGTTTAAGTCGCAATTGAAGTCCGTAGTTGTCTTGACAAATGGTCACCGTTTCTGTTACATCATGGAATGCGGAATACCGTAGTTTAGGATCGATGGCGAATAAATATGTTATGTATTTTGAATTTGATATTAGTAGGCACTCGACATGATAATATGATAGTGTTATGTAACAAGAATACTTGGTATTTCTCTGTTTACACTGCTATGTGAAAATGATTTCCATTAAAAGAAAATTTTACTTTGGTTTTATGATTATAGAGCCTAATGCTTGTGATGTATAGAGGCACTCGTATAAATTTTTTTTTAATATTTTTTTTGTAAACTTTTGACCAGATATTTTTTTATTTCTCTAGACAATAAAAATTCATATGTTAGTTAGGCACAAAAATAGTTAAAAGTTTTATTAGTGTATCTAACCCGGATTATTGTTCAATGTAGGTAACCTGTAGGTGAACCTATTATAAATATACGATTCGGGAAAACTGTAAGACGTTTTATTGAAAAACTCAGGTATACATTTAGGGAAGGCTCAAAACGGGACAAACCCTCTTTCAAAAAATCCTACGTACTTTATAGTACTTACATTCGCTACCATTATAATTATGAAGAGGGACTGCACACGAAGACGCTTTAGCTCCATTTCACACGACGTTAAAATATAGCCTCTTTCCTTTTATCGACCTTAATTATTGCCAAAAAGCCGACATTTAAGACGATTTGACGTTTCTTAACCACCTCGATAAGGACTAACGACACTATTGACGTATACATCCGACAAATTGCAATAATAAAATTAAAGTTTCTTTTTCGCGAATCGACCGACACTTTGGCAATACTCTTTAATGTTTCCTTGTGATTATGAAATAAAAAAGGCTTTATTTGAACCGATTAAATATCGTTTGATACCTCATTTGTTACGATATTTAATCGAATTTTGTGGCGTTTATTTTAACTTTCTGTTTTACGCTGCCAGTTGGAACCTACATTAACAAAGAGTAATTATACCTTGACATAAGTGGGTTAGGTCATAACAAGCGAATTTGATTCCGTCAACAGTCTTAATTAATGGCACTCGCTTTAGCACAAACTGTTGTATAAATCTGTCCACATCAAAATGGCAAATGTTTGTGCGGACATGTTATTTTCTTGAGATCTCTATTAGATAAGTCCTATTTAGGAGATTAAGATTTACATGAGACTTTGTATATTAAGGTCAGTTAAATTAGCAGTCCGTTCCAAAACAAAGAATTAGACTGATTTCACAGCGTCTGGGTTTACCGCAAGGGCCGTGCATGTCGTCACCGGCTGCGACATCGTCGGCGGGAAGCGAAAGCGAATCAATCCGGCTTTTATCAACGCTGTGCGTGACCGAGGCCATTGTTAGGAAAGGGAAAATGGGACGGAGGCGCCGCGAAAAATAGAAGAATGAGGCGGCAGCGCGCTTCGCTGGACGTTTTTGTAAACGCAAGCGCAGCCGGCTGCCGTGACGCGGGGCGCGCGCCACTTCGCCTCGCCCGCAGTCACGACCGACATTCATATAGTGAGTAGGCCACTTATAAATCAAGGATCATCAATATTTCTACGTGATCACAACGGTTATTTCCACGAAACACATCTAAATCCAAACTAGATTGGTAGACCTTGTCTAAAGTTCAAACGGCACGTGCGGCGCGGGAAGCGTATCTGTCAGCCGCGAACATTAAACTTCTATGTGGAATACATCTGACATAAAGATAAGGAGTTTGAACCCGAGACCTTTTCGATCTAGCATTTTACAATTGCGCCACTGTGAAATTGTGGTCGGTGGCGTGTGCTGGCCGGCTTTTATTTATATTGGTTGTAGTGCAGGAGCGCTCACGACCCGGTAATTGATGCTCTCGGAGGCGCGCGTGCCTGCCCGCACTCGGCGAGCCGTTATAAGTGCTCTAACACACTGAGCGAGCACGCGCTAAACTTATACCAGCTATAAGCTGTTGCTTCTCTAAAAATATTAGACGCTTCGTCGTCGCGGAGCGTGTTGTGAGCTTTTTAGCGCGACTTATTAGGCTGAGGACAAACGAGCGTAATTTTGTGAGTTGTGAGTCGCGTGATTTGAGTTGCGTAATTTCTGCTGCATTCGGTTTCATACAAAAAGGCAGTTGGTGCCACACGACGACGCAAAATGAGTTGCCTTTTTGTATGAAACCGAATGCAGCAGAAATTACGCAACTCAAATTACGCGACTCACAACTCACAAAATTGCGCTCGTTTGGCCTCAGGCTTAGCGTGCGATATGTCAAAGTGAGCGGTTTTTTGCACGCTGTCCACTTGGAATGGGAATATTAGAGTCCATGACAAAGTATTAGTTGCAGTTTTACTTAAGATGACGAACTAGACATAATTACTTTAGATGCCCCATATTTTGTCTGCAGACCTTGACCTTTATTCGTCAACTACTTCACTCTCATAATAAGAATTCTGCTCTATTATCTTTTAATTTAATCAAATTGCTGAGCTTTGTTGAACTTTTTATGCACTTTCTGTAGGTAAAAGAGTTTGTAAAAGTCAAAGCTGATTACAATAATTCATAAGAATGTTTAATTCCTTTCTCCTTCAAGATAGATTAAATCCTGAAGAATTTCATTACATCCAACCATTACTAATTTAACTAGATGAACAGCTACTTTAATTTTATCGTTCGCTCGTTTCCTTTTCGTCTTTTCGATTTAGTTTTAAATAGACACCTAATTCCGTACATGTTAAAACTATGTACCTCTAATAATCGAAGGCAAATAAAATCTCTAGATTTCGCAGAGCTGGCTTTATTCAAATATTTGTTTAACCATTTGATCGTTCATTCCATTGTTAAAAAAAAAGACCCCAACGCAACAATAACACAAAATAACTATAATTTTTTTTACACCCAACATCTCAGTATCCCGTTACATCCAGTTGACTGACAATTCTCGCAGATAATAAGCACTTAATAAACTTTATGATCTCTCCTCGCATCAGTAGTAGTATGAAAAACCTTAAACACATAAAAGTTAAAAGCCCTTAATTACCTAATTGTTTTACAAAAATAGTTGAAAATTAACGAACACGGGAGCGCAAGCGCCGCCAATCATTTTAAAAGGCCCGCAAAGCGTCGTATCTGAAAACGATCAACGTTTATTTCGGCTTTCGCGCAAATGGAGGTAAAAGTCCCCTGTGATTTCGGTAAATTGTATTAAAGCAAATCGATAAAAATAAAAATTGATAAAGTTTTTTTTCCACTCACTTTACGCGTGAGTGGTTCGTGATTTAAGGCATCGGTTTCCGTGGCTCGTTGTACTTCGTGAGTGGCCCGATTCATACTTGAATAGTTCCGATCACGTAATCATAATTTTTGATTGTTTCCTCCACTTGGTAACTGGATTTTTCTAATGTCGCATTACAGTTTCCATTAGAATGTCTGCCTTAAAAGGCTATTTTATTTAAGTTAAATTGTGTTAAATTTATTTAACGACACCATAAGTTGGTTGTGTTCAATAATAAATTATGCAAGTGGTACCACGAGAAGCTGTTACGAGCTGTTTCAAGTAAATTGGCATCACATATTTCTTGGAAAACTGTTCGACTTCCTGTCTGTAATTGTGGGCGCATCCGTTCTTAATATTTTTTCACAAGAAAACTGTGATGAACATATTCGACGGAGATTGGTATTTATTGTAATGGCCACATAATGAAGCTTCCGCCTTATTTGTAGTGTGATCTATGCACATACAAGTAGTGTGGACGTAAACTTGTTTTAATGTTTAATAGGTGTAGCTTTTTCTATTTGTTTCTATTAGAGTTGATACGTGATACGTACGGTAAAACGGGGTGAATAGCAACGCAGGGGTGAATAGGAACGAAACTTTAAAATGGATTTTAACATTGAAATAATATCGTTTTTTGCCAAAAGGTCTCTTAATGTGTATACTATATTATAGTTGACGATTAAGTGTAATTGTTGGCTACAAACTATATTACATCAACGTTAAAATCCATTTTAAAGTTTCGTTCCGATTCACCCCTGCGTTCCTATTCACCCCGTTTTACGGTACTAATGAAGTTACTGTGTATAAATAAAAGAGTAATTATGTCATTTACTTTATTACCTTGCAGAGAATTAAATGTACACACTTCTTTTTATGTAGATTATGTATAGGATAAATCGGTATTTAATTTTTTCTATGAGAATGTTTTCGAAGGAATACATCGACACATAAGCTGCCTAAAATTGTAAAGCCAAACCTCAGACTCATAATCTACGTATCTACAACTCTATTTACTTAAATCAGATTCGACATACTACCATCTTAGTAAAAAACAAGAAGTGTGAACGACACTAAACTAAAGTGAAACCGCGCAACACTAAAAGTCGACAAGCATCTCTATAGAGCTGTTGAAACCACTTCATTTAATCGAGCCGCTATCTAGAATATCGATTTTTACTGATGCGATAGCATAATTGGAGCGGCGTAAGTGTACTCATTGGAAACAAGATATCTCTACTAATCCTAGCTAGTCAATAAAATCTATTATGTATGCATCTTGTCGTATCCATTCGTGGTTTCGCGATTTCAAAACGCAATTTTCTTGCGCTCTGTTTTAGTGATGTGCAAAATCGACACTGTGATATTTAATCATTTTAAAGAATATCGTTTTATGTTATATAGTTAAAATATAATAAATGTTAAATAAATACTGGATGATTTATGGGGTTGACATTTTAAGTTATTTAGATTATAAAATAAATTAAATATTTAAAGTAAGGCTCTATATATAAATAATTCGCTTAGTAAAAAAAAATCGTAGAGTTTAAATATGAAAAGGTTATAACGAATTATTTGTATATATATAGTCTAATTTTTAAAGTGTACAGGTTAGTTTAAAAAATATAAAAAACGATGACAAAACTATAAATACAAAATAGTGTAAGGTTAGGAAATAAAGTTTAAATAAAAAGTTTTTTTTTTTTTTTATAAATGCATGTGACATAATGTCACAAGACGTAATCATAATGTCGAAGAATATTTCATGCATTATCATGTGTGTAAAGATTGTAAGATAAAAACTACGTTAATAATATAACACCAACGTACTTGTATGTGACGTAGAATATTTCTGGACGTTATTACATAACGCATTAGCCACTAATTGTAATAAAAAAGGAGAGTGGATATAGAAGATGCTAGTGCCTTCTCCAATTTGTATACAACTTTCACTATCTATAAGCCAGGACGTTAAAAATATTAATAGAAAGAATATCTATACGTTTAATAATATTATAAGGAGGTAAAATTTGTGAGTTTGTATTTAGGACCTAATCTATTATTTCAGAAGGGCTTGTGGCTAATTAACAGCCGTATGGGTCGATCGGTCAGGTTAAGCTACGCTTGCCGCGGCTGGTCCGTGCATAGGTGATCATCTTCATACCAAGACCCCTCCGTGCCTCGGAAAGCACGTTAAGCCGTTGGTCCCGGCTGTCATTCGTGGATCTTTGACAGTCGTTACGGGTCGTCAGTAACCCGAACGTCTGACAACCAGTCTTACCAAGGCGTATCGTATTAACCAGTAACTGAGTTGTGGAGGTCAGATAGGCAGCTCCATGTATAATACTGGTATTCAGCTGCATCCGGTTAGACTGGAAGCCGACCTGACTGGCTGAAAAGGCTAGGCACATGATGATGTATGTAGGAGGTAATCTTCGGAACTATTAATCCGATTCCAAAAATTCTTTCACTAATGGAAAGCTACAGTATTGCCGAGTGTAATAGCATATATATTAAATTAAAACAAATAAAAATACATGTACAAAGTCGCGGCAGACGCTAGTTGCATATAAAGCAAATCGAAATCACATAACTACTATTTCCGAACATGAAAATCCAATTTCTAAACAGGTGTACAAATAAATCACGTAGATTCGTTAACCACGATAAAATTAGACAAGATTATACTAAAGGAAATTAGCAATTATTGGTAGTGAAGCGGCAGACTGTGGCTACCGCGCTGCTAGAACTAGTTCTATAATAAATACATGATGCGTGTGCGCAGGTACCTTGATCGTTAACTTAACTATGTTATAACCTTCTTTTATCTATCAACGTTTGCATATTAACATACTTTAATGTAACTTGTCGCATTTGACGCTCTCAAGCGCTTTATCTAGAATCTAAATTGTTCTATTATAATATTAAATGTTAAGAAATCGGTAGTAACATTGGTGCGGGTGCTGTTTAGTAGACGTTTACGATTTTGTATTTATAAATTGTTTTAGGTTATATTTTTTGTTTGTGTGTAAATGATGTGTTATTATGATAATAAGCACACGTGTGGCTGTGTTATTATTATATAAGTAGTAAGTGTTTAATAATAATATAGGCGTTTAATGATACCTTGGTATTTTTTCAGCGTTTAGTGATTGCTGTTTGTTGGGTCTTCCAAGACCCGTATTATAGAGGAAAACATAGTTTGAAAGAAAGAAGAGAAGATAATCGATTTGATTTTAGAAACAAACTGAATTAATATCACTTTATTTTGTTTTAGGTCAATAGTGGTGGTCTTAGGTTGTCGTTAGCTTAACCGGGCTTGCATGTGGATGCCTCAATAAATTAAGGCCTCCAGCCAGTGCGAGCGCGCATCGCCGGCGCAGTGAAATATTAGGTGAATCAAATATAAACAGGACTTTTTTTATTACTGGTCGCTGAGTGAAGTGACGCGCTTGGTGCTGTTGTATGTGTTAGGCGGGATCATCTAGGGGAGGGGGGTATACTGCTCCGGCTCACTTTAGTTTATTGCGCGCCAGTAGCATCATGTATGAGCAGGAGGTATACAAGTCTGTTGAGCAACGACTTATCATAATTTTTTAACACGGGAGGGCATAAAACTTTCCGAAATTTTGCATCCATTGATTCTACAGTTCGATAAGAATACAAGTCACAGTTCAAGAACTCAAGTGTAGGAATGGCACAAAAAAAAAATCAAGTGGAGGACGCCGTTTTCACACTGACCAGATAGTGGAATCATTTGTGTGCAATTGGCTAAAGGCACGACCGACTACATTCTTCGATAAACATGCATCAAGAAACATCCCCTGCGCTGGGAAAAATGTGTTAATAGAAGTTGAGATTATGTAGAAAAATAAAATATATTCCTTTTTTTTACGAGTATAATAATACGTGCGTATTTTTTTTTACTTAAGTCCGGTTTATATTTGTATATAGGTACTCGTACTACTTTTATTTTATTTATTAAAAAATCAAATTATCAATATATTTTTTTTTTAAATTGATATTGTGTAAACAATTATTGGAGACTATTTTGGTATACATATTACGTGAAAATGATGTAGAAGTTCGAAGATATTGAGACTGGTTTCCAGTAGAAAATTGAATTAGTTGCAGTCGTTTTTTCTTTATTTATATACTCGTAAGGCAGATAACAAAAATGTATTCTATTATTATAAAAGTACCTATATGATATAAATGATATGAGAAAAAATGTTTTAATGGACAATCCATTAAAACAGTTTTTGCTATTGTTGACGAAATATGTTTTTTTTTTTTAATTTTTGACTGCAACGTTTTAGTCAAAAATAACATACCAACTTTAACTGGGAAAAAAATAAATAAAATATACTTCGTCTAAGACATGTATGGCTCAAAATACTCTAAATGATGTCAACTATCACCCCCTTAAGGCTTTGCAAACACTCTGTATGTATATGCCCTTGAAAAGCAACTATTCACGAACCTCAAAGTATGGAGCGAGGCGATTTAAAATTTCACTTTCTTATAATTGCATCTATCCAAATGACTAGTCCAAATTCCGATGTAATGTTGCCAGATGTTTTTTTCCTTCCAATTACCACATAAATATACAAACTACATATCGATACTACAATTACGATACATCGATATAAAAGCAATCGAGCTGAAATCGAGCTGGTTACCGAGTTGAGGCGCAAACCCGCGTAATATCAATTGTACACGACCGCAAATAGTTGGATCCGTTGCTTTCGCGATGTATCGAAGGAAAGTGGGCCTCTGGTACACAAAGTTGTTGATAAGAAAACGTACTTTTGTAGGTAGATAGTGAATTACAATACAGGTTTCCTTGGATAGGAATAAGGGCTGTGCTGTAGCCTGATTCACTGGAAATAAGGCACAGAATGAATGAGTGAATGATTAACAAAAATCTTGCATACAATGTATGTTTGTTTTGTAACAAGATGAATATGGGGAAAATAGTTGTGATGTTATGTTAACACATAAAAGCCCCGGAAGGAAAGTCAGAGGTGTATCTATAGTACACATAGAAAAATAAAATAACCGATAGGATTGCAAACAGAACTAAATTGTATAAGATTGTCATTTATATTATGTAAAATTTGTATAAGATTAAGCCAAAACAGTATAATTTATAAGTAGTAGGTATGTAAAAGATTATATTATATAAGATAAAATATGATATAATGATAAAATAAAATATGATATATATGATATAATATAAGATTATATTATTTATTGGCATTGTTATATAAAAGAGCGCCTCTCGCCATCAAACGTAGAATTTTATGTAATGTATTGTAATATCATAAATAATAATAATAAAAAAAAAATGCCCAACCTGGGAATCGAACCCAGAACTATAAGCTCAGTAGCACTCGCGACCACTAGATCAACGAGACGGCCGAGAGTTTATGCGTCGACCTTCTACTACAACCATTTGTCGATTGTCAGTTGTCGTTTTATTCGTTGTATTGTTTGACCATTAATTTGTGAAGATTTACGAGTAGAATCAGAATAAAAAATTAAATAATATGTAATGTAAAGAAATAAATAATGAATAAAATGTCTGCTGGTTAGTTCTAGGCCAGCAAACATTTTGTTACAATATTTTTATCGCGCATAGAGACACGCGCTTTACTTGTCGTATCTAAGTGTAGTAGCGTCAGCACATAACACACACACATTTACGACTTCACCACTGTCGCAGACGGTATCGAGGGCTCCTGCACTCACACACACATTCTCAGCGAGTTTGTATACTTGGTCAACACAAGTAAAGCGCGTGTCGCTTCGTGAGATAAAAATGCTGTACATTGTAACATAGTTAACAGTGAAAAGCGGATTAATAAGATTATTTTAAACGAATTTGTAAATAAATTCTACGGTTTATCGTCGATAGCACCTTCTGCAGTTATGCTCATAAACAAATTATAAAACCAGAATTGAAATACAAAGTCCTAATCACAATATTATCCAGTCGTTTATACCGTGCCAATTTAGGATCTGATTCAAGACCCTAATGGACATTAAACATGTTTAAATATTGGTCTATTTCAAAATACCTACATATCATATTCTTATCAAATAAAGTGTCCACTGCTACTTTATTTCATAAAGAAAACAATAACATTTCGTATATTTTGCTTTGGTCTGGTTGAATCTTAGGAGTTATCTCGAAGCTGTGGTTATGTTGGAACCTTCTAATAAAATACTTGGGTGTGAGTTCACTATAATTTATTTTCCATTAACGCTTCATCTCCGCAAGTGCTGATATTGTTTGGTACCGGTTGCGGCCAAATAGATTCTACATAGGTACATAAATATTTTTGTTATAACTTTCTTTTCAATGTAGGAAAGGTGACATAGTTATGGGCTAAGTTTTAACGGTATTGAAATATTTCCTGGTAGAATTGGAAAAAATATATTGGGTGTACCGGAAAGTTCTGTCGGTTTTTGTAAATAAAACTCGTGGTTAGTTCTTAAAGCTATTATTTATATTTTAAGCAATTACATATTGTCCCTGATTTTCTACTACACGTTCAGATACACACTAGAGTCCAAAAACACTACACAAATTTTTACAGGCTGTAGTAGCGTTATTTCCCTTCTGGAACTCATAAAGTATACAATGCCTCAAATGAACTTTATCGTTGGCACTCATTTTGACACTGCGGCTACTCAGAAGTGAATGACAAATTATTGCGCAATACGTGTATTTATAGTCCGTAACCCAGAAATTATGATGCAATATTATTCAATACTTTTAACGTAGGTATTGGTATAGAGAAAAAGTCGAATAATTTCTATGTAATACCAAAACCGACAGAACTTTCCGGTACACCCAATACCTATATCGTGTATATTTTGACACTGAAGCCTGTCACTAAAATAAAGTAAATCATGAGGTTCTTTATATCACTGTACCGTTCTTTAAACGCAAGTTAGGCAGGAAGCCAGCCTGCACAATCACGTCGCTGATTCGACGCCAACAACTCAAGTTAATCCGACATGACCACGCTAAGTTACGGTCCGTTTCACAATCAACTTTCATAGTGTGTCATCTGCCTAACGCATCGGTATGAAACTGGCCTTGTTAGAGCTGCTATATTTCCCTCATAGTCATAACCTTGACTTTTCTTATCCAGATAATCTTTTTAGGAAAACTTATCTAGGATTAGTCCAACATTTATCATGCACATAAATCGTAACAAAATATCTCAGCAAAATGACTAAACAGCGTAAATTTACGTCTGTTGGCAGTTAATTTATATATGACAAAACTGAATTCCTGTTAAAATATATGTACATTTACTAAATCTAAAGCAATATTTTTCGTTAGCCTTGACGTGCCAATTTCGAATGACCGCCCGTTATGTTAAGTCGAGTTTTATGAAAATTGTATGATCGATTATGATTGGTTATTTAAATAGACAATTACCCAGTGTTTAATGAAAATTACTTTTCAATTAGCCAGCATCCTGTTTGGTGGGCTATTTATATTAATGTATCAATATTTACATTGACTTGTCATGTCACGAGCGGTAACGTTTAGTTAAATAACCGTTCGTTTAATTTATTTAGAGATTAGTGTTGTTTTTAATTGTTATTGCGGTGCGTAATCGCATGTAATAGTGGTCGTATTGCGTAAATTGTCGTCGAACGCAAAGATATTTGAGACCAATGTCCGGTAGAAGTATATTGTTATTTTAGTTCGGTCGTTTATAGTCGTGTTGTCGGTGGTCAAGAGGTTACCTTGTATTATACCGTGGGTGGTAGAAGAGGCAATTATGTTAAGAGAGTGGGAAGTACCATTTACAGGGACGCTGATAATATCATAGCTTGAAATGATGGTGTTCTTAAGGATTGTGTGGGACATAATACAGGCTCATCCATGGAATGTCCTGTTAGTTACTTACAGTAGCGTTAGAGCAGAGAAAGAGTGAAGAAAAACGTTGGATATGTTGTTGACTTCAATAAGTTTCCATGGTGAATGGAGTTATCGATGAAAGCTTGTTTCATCTATATATATCCCTACATATATGTTCGCTCAACTCGTCAAAATTTAGGGAACAGGTGATTTTTAGGGTTCTGTAAACCAGAAAAACCCTTCGTGCGCGAATCCGACTCGCATTTGGCCGTATTTTTTCGCGATTTCAGTTTTGTTCCCATAGTAAAAGTT
The DNA here is from genome assembly GCA_949629135.1 of Eremobia ochroleuca. Taxonomy (NCBI): domain Eukaryota; kingdom Metazoa; phylum Arthropoda; class Insecta; order Lepidoptera; family Noctuidae; genus Eremobia; species Eremobia ochroleuca. Next base: position 8,551,297 of record OX451402.1, on the reverse strand, counting down.
GTTCATAATGATGAGTACAATGTCTCCTTAAGAGGTTGTAATTGTTGTAGTTGAATTTTAGTAAGAAACCGATGGATGTTTTCGAATAAAAAATGTAGTTATAGAAAACAAACAGTTCATTAATCAAATTAAATTTCATTCAAAAACAGACATCGGTTTCTTATTAAACTTCAACTATATCCGACGACCAGCACCCTAATTGCGTAACACACTATTTATTACTATCAATTTGAATCATTTTGAAGCATATTGCTAATCCATTGCTCGATATGTTCGAAAAATATGTCTGCTCTACAACGCAAATAACGCAATGAATGTTGTTGAACTGTCAAAATGAAACCCACTGCTGCTACGATAGTGTGTTACGCAATTAGCCTGCTGGTTACTTATCTCTTTTGGTGACTGTACACGACATATCAAAACCATAATGATTATATTACCCTTGTATTGAAGACAGCTATCGTAAATTGAATGCCATTATTCATAGGCATATTATGTATACCTGCCAATGTACATGCATAAATAACATATAGTAAGAAACACTAGAAGTACTCCATTAATTGCTGCAAACATATTATGCTACTGACAGCCGTTTAACCATCAAACTTAACATGTAATTAAAACTCACGCACCCGACTTCGCTTACATTAAATGGTTATTAAAATAGAATAAGATCAGAAGCTACACGAAGTAATTACTTCTGCGTTTGCGCATAATTTTAAACGATTTTGTTTTAACTGTTGCATTCATTCGTGTAATGGTTGTGGCTTCCTGTGTTCGATTCAGAAGTTCGTTTCCTGTGGTGCCACGCGTCTTTAAATTGAAAACGTTATAATATATTTAGGTTACTAATTGTTATTTCGAATATCATTAGCAAAATGGCAGTCTCCATTATCTTCTTGCCATCGACTTTAATATAGAAACTGTAATAGCTTGACTAAAGTGTTTATAGAACTAAACAATGACCTTAATCCTTTGACAATAAGAACCTATTTCCCAGCCCAAGTCAGTTATCAAGTTCCACGGTTGCTGGGTCTTGAAAATCACGCAATTTTGACATTCAAGCTGTGGACTCTTTGAGGGATTTCCTTTTTTAAATTATACTCATAATGAGAGCTTTTATTTCATTGTTACTGTTGACACAGGCCTCTTCTCTGTGAGAGGGAGTGGGCCATAATCCACCACACGGGCCCACCGCGGGTTGATGGCTGTCACATGTCTTCGAATTGTTTATTCTAGGACATACCACGATGTTTTCCTTCACCGTTTTGAGAGCAGTGTTGATGAAATAATTTACACAAAGTAAATTGCCTGCTTGGGGTCGAACCCACGACCTACAACTTGCAAGTCGTGGCTGTTACCACTAGGCCACCACTGCTCCACTTCTTTCTCTATACTTTCATTGGTATTGGAGAATTTAAAAAAAATGTTTTGTTAACTCAATGCTATGATTCTACGGGTTCATGTTATGACAATAAGTAAGTATTTCGCACTGAGAACAGTGAGTAGAATATTAAGGAATGTAATATGTGTATATCTGATATGCCAGCGCCAGGTGGCTCGTGAAGCAACTCTGAATTGGGATCAAAGGCTATGGTGGTGTAAAACTGTTACATTGGTAGACAATCGAGCTGTGTGCTGAATAGTTCCTCCTCTATTATGATACACTCTACAGTATGTTTAGACTCAAACTCAAACGCAAAGCATTTATTTCAAGTAAACCAGTTATTTAGCATTTGTCATAGTGTCATTTTTATTTCGATGTGTGTGTTTTTCTATTTATTTTTATATCGGCACCTTGTTTTTATATCTATTTAGTTCATGTAATTGGTTATCATCTTATTGTGCTTTTGTGTTGTGCTGTCTTTTGTGTATGCCAAATATATGCTTTATCTATCTATCTACCAATTACAGGCACTTTTGAATTGTCAAGGGGTCGGTCAGTCAGAAAGATGAAGCTAGTTACTCGAAGTAGTAGATGTTGTTAAAGCTGAATAGAACCCTGCTCAGCCACGCAAGTAGGGTTCATAAAACCTGTCTAAACCCAAAATACGTTTCACATTCGTTATGCAAAAAATGCCTTCTAATTCTGCTACATTGCCACCGTACTTGCCACTGTAGGTGATTTGCAAGGTGTATTCTGCTAGAGTATGTTTGTGATGATATGATTAATACACGGAGAGAAAATTCTTTGAAAAAATACTGTGCTCGTCACTGTAAAGTGAGTGCAAGTGACATCTACAGAAAATTTTCTGAGTGAGATTGGGAAAAATTCACTATTTGTCCAATAAATTTTACTGTACAGCATAAGAATTTTTACTGTGTTAGCATGGTAATTTTTCCATTACCTATCACTTAAATGCACTCAGATTATGAGACAGTACAGTAATTTTTCTAAGATTTTTCTCTCCGTGTATAGATTACCTATTTATATTGACATTTAATTTTGCTTTAAATCCAAATTCTTTTCTTCCAATATGTTATAAAGAATCATCCACTCTAAAATACAGCCTCGAAACCCAATAAAAATAAAACGCTCGTATAATGCAAATTACTCTAATTTATACAGATTTAAGATGGAAAACGGTGCTCCTAGGAAAATTTCTCCGTGGCGGTCGTTTGCCGCGATTATATCGGGGCATGTAATGCGTCTACTGTTGCTTGCGCACTGTCCGACGATGTATCGTCACACTGTTTACTGGAACTGGAAGCGATAAAGGCGAAAGAAATGGAGGAGATATATTGTTAAAAGGAATTAGTAAGTATTAGAATACAATAATGAATTTAATAGATGCTTAGATGATATACAGATGTATGCATGGTTTTTTTTTATTGTGTAGTGCACTTCAAGTTAGAATTTAAAACTCATTAAAATTAGAATAAGAGAGCAGATAAGTTGTTAAAAAAATATTAAAACACTTATCTACGTAAGTTCTATCTATAGCTGTTATACAATCACCGAGATGGCACTAAAATATTCGTCACTGTATTCATTCTCCTTTCACAAAAAAAAAAAAAAAAACAAATGCAATCACAAATTCTTCGCGCACTGATTCTAGCAATACGCGTCATTGTAGCGGCTAGTGATATATGAACGAGCCTAAACTTTTACTTGGAGTCTTCAAGACACACTTCAACCGTTTATCTTGTTAAACTCTTCACAGATTTCGATCACATTTTTCCTAAAGAAGCAGAAAAGGCTGTTTGTCATTAAGAAAGCAGTTTTATCCTTCTGAAATCACGTCGTAAGTGATCGCGTTTTTCCTCACAAAAAGTTGTGATGATTGTAGAGTGTGCGATTCTTTGGTACATTAAAACTTTTTCCTTATTGGTTTTAGAAATTGCTCAATAAATTGCACTACTTTACTTTGTCTAAATTGTATAGAAAGTTTACGTAACTCTACTATTAGTGATTAACCTTAAAAATTTGGAAATAATGTCGAGCAGTACGGTAGTTGTCCACTTTAGTAAGTAGGTACTTTGTAAGACATAGACTTTGTGGAGAAAGTCCAACTAATACGACTGTTTCAAGCATAAAATTAGGTAGATATGCTATCTATTATATATAAAAGCTGTACTTTAATTCAAAGAGTGATGTTTTTATAAGCCCTATATAACACACAAAAGCAAAAGCAACCCCTTTTTGAATTGAAGTATATTTAAGACAAAACACACCTTACAAAAGAAAACTTGAAATAGGCTGTCAGAAAAAGTATGTCCGAATTTCACTCAAATAAAATTTTTATTGTTTTGTTCAAGGCGTTTGCCAAATAGGGCAATCCTTTATTGGTCACGTTGGTAAATTTTCATTACTTATCAGTATACAAAAGCCGAGAAAATAATTGTGAAAATGTCATAAAAAGTGTACCCTTTCAACCTAAACCATCATGGCGTATTCAGTAATTCCTTACGCGCAGCTCAGGCACAGCATGTTACGAGGTATTACGAGTAGGTGCTCCACTAGTAGCCGACTAATCGCAGGCCCGGGGTCAAACCGTGTAGGAGCCCTGCGGCCCGCCACGTTTATTATAATAAGCTCTGCTACCATTATAAAGTTTGTCCATCGCCCTTTATGTTAGCCGGGTTAGACTTACGTTACGGAAATTATTTTCACATTAATTTAGTTTAGCTTTGTTTAGATGACAAGATGTCGGATTTAGATTTGCTTTCATTGCTGTTGCTTGTAATTGGATTGGAAGATGTATGGCGTTGTCTTCTATTTATTTTAATGGAATTTAACTAGATACTTAAATCCTTTATGTATTGGATTTCCATTGAATAGTTTCGCTAAAGATAAAATCACACGTCAGTGTTTTTTATGACATTTTGTGTTTGTTAAGTCTATTGTATTTTTAGTATTAAAATTAGGTTTTGAATTGACTTACCTATTAGCGCTTCGACGTGGTAACTGGGTATAATCTCATTTGCGGTAGTCAGCTTGGCGGCGGTAATGGTACACTGAAACAAAACACAACGAGCATGATACATCAATAAAAGAAAATGATACGAGCATCGATCGTTCCGAGAAACAATTTAATAAGCAAACATATCCAAATAACACGTTACGTTACGAATAAAGAAGACGCCAACGAAATCAGGCTAATAATTGGCGATAAAAAATGTATAGGTTTTGATGACAAATAAAGCGGCTAGTCCGACAGTAATGACTGTGATTGACTCAACAAATAATAACGGTTGTTAACAAATAATAAGGCTTAGTCGCAATAAGTTAATTTCATCGACATCTGTTCGGTTGCGCAAGATTCAGTCGTCCCCAAATAAAGTTGCGACAAAAACCCGCAATTATTTCATTGTATTACAAAATCCGCTTAAAATTAGTCGCATCGTGACAACCCTACCGGTCGATATAGAAGTCTATTGAGTTTTAATCGCGTGATCTTTGAACCGTTGCCAAATGTTCGCGAGCCCTGCATTGTCGCTACATTACAGAATGATTCACGATCCCTGGCTTTATAGCTGAAATAAAGTGTTGTTCCTCACTTTACACAAATAATATAAATTATCGATGCTTGAACAAGATTACGTGATATTATACTTTTAAACTGGAACGTCGTAATTTTTGAGTTAACGATCTTGTTTATGATGTCGTAAATTAACTATATTGGGATATTTGTAACGAGTCTTTGTTGTAACTTGTTAGTTTCACCCATCCTGCTTGTTAATATTAGTATTTATTTTAGAGGTGAGCCAATTGATAATTTTCCGTTGTTCATGCCTTTATTTTCTCGATATATTACAAATGATTTACAGATACTGTATCTATTGATTTAGTGCTGCCTTCAACTTTATGATTTCCTTCAACATCTACAATCTTCCATATCAGTCGAATACATATGTACATAATAAACAAACATTCCTACATTCACGACTACAAGACGTTATCAAGATTTTCTAAAAGGGAACTTCCACTTGTCTAGACATCGTCACTCATACCCAAATGAGTAGCAAACCCAAGAAATAACGAAATATTCATAAAACTACTTTACACAGATGAAATTATATAGTACAGAAACGTATTTTATTCGCATAAGCGAATTTAAACATAAATCAATCATGTTAAAGTTTAATTTCCTGAAGTATAAATCAATTGTATTGTATACATACATAACCTGTAATCCGATACAGTATGTCTCTTGCTGCCCTCTCCCAGAGACACCCTAAGCCAAGGTATCCCACAGGGGATGCCCTTAGCGTATACTTAGTTTTTAAGGTATTTTTTTAAGCCCTGACCGGAGTCCTTTATTTATTGAGGCACCACAGGCAAGCACGGTTAAACAGCCGACCACCTCCTGGATTGAACTGCGAGATGCCATTAATATAAAAACAAGAAACGTACATAAACTCACGCCTTCTTACCACAGTGGTAAGCAGAAACTGCAGAACACCAACTGCTATGATCCTTACATATTCCTTTTGCCTCATCTTTCAACAACTCTGTATTATTAGTCAACAACAGATCCTGTTGCATCTTCAAATTAATTGCCACAATGTATCTGAAGTCAAAAAACTGCGATCAAATCACATACAATGTTTCAACGACCACTATTGCCCAACAAATGATGATACAGTTGCCTAACTAGATGAGTATTTTCATACCAGCTGGTTTGATCGTCAATGAGTTTTTGTATCATACCGAAACAAAGGTACAAACAATTTGAGAGTATCATTTCGTAGTTAGCTATTGAAAAAATGGATGCCGCGCCTCCCTCTGACATAGTGGTGTTTAGTTTGGAGGACGTGGCACGTGCCGATGTTGCCTAGTTATACCATGGAAGCTGCGATCATGAGTGGATACAGCTTTAAATGAAACACAAACGATGGGATACCTACTTAATATCGTGTCCTGTCGTCGTCTGCACATTACAGGAACTAATGTGTATTGGCTAATGGTATAGTTTGGCGCCATTACTAGCGTCTGCTAGTAATGGCGCCAAACACATAGCTGAATTTCATCGTATGCCATTTAGATTGCCATCGGCACATTGCTACTGTCCTTTTTAGGGTTCCGTAGTCAACAAGGAACTCTTATAGTTTCGGTCCATCCGTCCGCAGCTTAGCTTAGAGACTCTAAGTACTAGAAAGCTATAATTTGGCATGGGTATACACTTTAATCACGCCGTCAAAGTAGTAAAATAAAATCATGAAAAATCATTTTTTTACGGTACCTCCTCTACACGTAAAGTAGGGATGTTATTTTTTCTCGTCTACCCCATGGTGTGAGGTATCGTTATATAGGTATTTTAAAAATATCGCGGGTTTGTGAAAACAATTTATCCATTCAAATTTATCGATTCAGGGATCCCTTTGTGAAATATTAAGCTTTAAAGGTCTAATTTTTGTTAAATTCAAGTGTCCTCCCTGTCAGCTAAATGGTTGTTTTGTATATGTGACAAAATTCACTGTAGTAGTATATATAACGAAGTTAAATGGAAATCTATCACAGCTAAGTAGGCTTTAAAAGTTTACGAGTAATGGTCGACCAACTTACATTTGCAGTTGCAATGTATGGGAGACCATGATTTTCAACTACAATGTTATGTTTGTTCTTGGGTTAAATTAATTCCGACTACGGAACCCTTTATTGTGCGTGGTCCGACACGCACTTGGCCGGTTATTCTTAAATGCAATGCACTGAACTTGAATTAGGTTCTTCGAGAAATATAGCATTTCATTTTTTTATTTTTTGCATAAGTACGTTTTTTTCATATGTAAGAATGGAGGATTGCGAAGAGCTTACGTCTTAAGAAGATTAAGAGAATATTTTTGTTTTCTCATATTATAACTTTTATAAAGTTAAATTGGTTTCCCTACTAAACTAATACTAACGATATTCGCCAGTCTCTCTTCCTGTGTGTCTCAACACAACATATCAGATACAAAAGCCGGTGATTCTGATACACAAAGCATTCGAAGCCTCTGTTATTAATCCTAACAGAAGATTGATGTGACAGAACACTACCTATCTCACATCTTTATGTAGGTTAAGGTCAAAATTAAGCAACTACTCCATTCAACACGACAATAGAAACTAATGCTCGCGTTAATTACGCATTTATGCAATAATATACCGTTCTGTAATACAATTTTTTCGTAGTAACTGATTTATAGATGTAAATAAACTGTATTGTTGGTGTGGAAGAAAAGACATGTTGCGCCGCTATATAAATAGGGATTGGTGCAGAAGAACGATGAATACACTGTATTGATAACATAGTGGGTCGTTTTCTATACAATAGTAACAGTTTCTACGAATGGCTACTTAAGAGCTACCAATCGTAGGTAAGGAGTAATATTAGGTTTAATCGTACCTACTTCGGAGTGTAAAAAGGTACCTAGTGTGCAATGTAACTTTATACTGAAACATGCAATAGCAATAAAGATGTGAGACGTAATATGTTTTTGAAATGCTTTTGTATGAAGCTTGTGGGTGAGTGTTATAGAGTAGGGTAGAAAACCAGCGTCTACGACAAAACTTGTATGATTAGTAGATTTGTCAAAAGTGCAGCGCAGAAAGGTAGCTTAGACTTCGATAGCGATGCGGAGGAATTTTCGACGCCATATTTTACTTTATTAATAGTTAGTTAAGTTAGGATATTATATTTCTATTTTAACAGTTTGTTAGTTAATTTAGTATGACAGTTAGTTGTGTAATAAATCTTAAGTGCAGTTAATTTTGGACTTCAAATTTTATCGATATTTATGTTACGCCTATAGGCTGGGTTGGTCCATGTTGGAGCAGCGTCGTGTGGACAAGGAAAGAGAGGCTTTTATCTTGCAGTGAAATAATACAAGATGATTTGATTATTTATTTTGTTATAGTGGCACAGAGCTGAAGAAAACGCGAAAAATATTCACTAGTTTAGCAGATACCCGTGATTAATTAGAAATCAATCTTCAAATCTCTGTAATGTTTCTAAAAAAAAAAAAAGTTGCTTGCAGCATCAATTCATGCACACCAGCCATTACTCCGGTTTCTTTAAGCAGACAATCTTGCACAATTTCCCTTGATGATGTTGATAATATTAGGTAACAAGAATGGTAGCAAGACCGGTGAAAAATATACCTACGTAGAAGCTCGTTTAAACAAAATATTGCTTCGGATTGATGATACTAGTGGTCATTACGGCTTGCGAACAGTGGTTAAGATGTAATAACAATAATTAAGACGTTGGATGCCGCTCCGAGTTGATCCGAATCGCTATTACGCGTGGACTACGTAGTTACACGTGAATCGTGTGGGTAATTTCGGTTTGATCATGGACTGAATAAAATTGTGTTGTAGAAAGCCTTATTTATTTATTTATAAACTTATTTAAACTTTTAGCACAAGGTAAAAAGGCGGACTTAATGCCTTAGGCATTCTCTACCAGTCAACCAAGGGTGATGAAGAGTAGATGGCCGGTGCTTTGGTTGACAGGACAATGATAAAAAAAAAAAAAAATAAGTCCTTCTTTGATGTTTTAAAGTTGATGTTGAATGGGCATCGTCTTCCAAGTAAGCTCTGATATCACACATTACACATTGAAAGAAAGAAAAACAAAGACTAGAAAGAAAAGAATGAAAGCAAAATAGATTTGATTTTTGACAGGCCTGTTGGTCTAGTGGTCACTGGCCCTGACTGCTATGCCCAAGGTCGTGGGTTCGATTCCCACCTAGGACAAATGTTTGTGTGATGAGCACGATCATTTGTTCTTTGTCTGGGTGTAATTTATCTATAATATGTATGTATTTAGAAATATATCAGGAAGGGAGGAGTATTTTAGGAATATATCAGTTGTCTAGTACTCATAGCACAAGCTCTGCTTAGTTTGGGACTAGATGGCGTTGTGTGAAAGTTGTGGAATATTATATTATATTATTATATTATTTATCTGTCACTGAAAGACAGAAGTGCATAAAAAAAGATAATATCGAGTCATATTGTGTCCAGTGCAGAGTTAAGAGATAAAAAGTAAGTTCAATAGTAGTAATTCTAGGTACTGGTAATTATCGTCATCTTTTAGAGTAGGTAATTGTTGAGAGCTATGTCGCTAACGTTGGCATAATTAGCTTCAATCAAAATATGTAGATCACAGATCATCATTGGAGATAATAACGTAGTTGCGTAGCAGAGGTCAGATGGCAGTCATTTTATGTACCTAATCACTAATGTCAAGCCTCAACACGTCATCGAGTGAATAGAAGTATCTGAATCTTGACCCAAGCTATGATTAGCAAGAAAACTTGCAGAAGATGACTTTCGCAAGCAATTTTTACGATGTAAACAATCGCGGCAAGCTCATTTTCGTAAGTTTTCTAAAAATAGCTTGAGGCAGACAACTTCTGCATGATTTGGTGCTAATCTAAACTTCGCTGAAATGGCAATGAAAATTATGATTAACAAAGAAGAAAGGAAAGTCCGTGATGTTGTCATGAATTTCACAACATTTTGAATTCACTTTTATTAGCCAACCATAATAATGATATAAAGAGTAGTAAAACAAGAGAATCATAAAAATACACATATGTGGGACACAGAGATGTTTGCATTGCACTTTTGGGGTTATTACTGTAGGAACATTTACGACCAACATATGACGTTATTCTTTATTGAACTTGCAAAGATGACCAACAAGTAGAATGTGCGAGTTCATAATAATATCAAACGAAGACTTATCTAACTAGACCCAAACATTTTGAATTTATTTATGAGAATATGAATTTATTTTTATTTTGAACTTTTTTGTTCTCTTTTTATGTATAGCGTGACGCAGAGCAAATTACCAGGTTGTCAGCTTAGCCGGGCTATGTTTCTCTCTCTCATTGGCACGAACTACATACACGGTTATTTTAAATTGGCTAGCTAAACTCCGCAGACGCGATGGGTACAGACGCCAGCACATCAAGCTACCCGAAACTGTCAAATTTTGCCGATCTACTTTGAACCTTATGCTTAAGCGATAAAGTTGAAAATCTATTAAATAATTTGGACAGATTGTAGTAGCTTGATGTGCTGGCGTCTGTACATAAATACGATAAAATAAAAAATAAAAAGATTTGTTACTTAAAGAATCAGTTGAGATAACCTGTTATCTTGTGTTTTATCATGTTTGGATATCGATACGGTACACATCGCGTCTGCGGAGTTTAACTAGCCAATTTCAAATAACCCTGTATATGACCCTTCATATACGGGGCTATTTTAAATTGGCTCATGTCCTAGTAAATTTTGCCAGATAGCAAACTGGATGAGGTTGCTCACTGTACCTACTAGTTGGAGTCGTGAATGCTATTTTTAATATCATTTTGAGTGACTTGATGATACGCATAAATCAATAAAAGACAATTCCATAGCCAAATTAATAGCATTATATTGCCCTACCCTTTAACAACATTTTGATACATTACTTAGGTCGATATTTCACAACTTGTCATTCACAACCTGTCAAGTCACTCGACTTGCTATAAAGAGAAGGGGTCCTTTATTGAAATCACTTTTGGTATTTTTTTATTACTTTTGAAAGTGATTGCAGTTCGAATTGCGCAATGGATCGCTTTTATAAAGAAGATGTTAATGACGATATTTAAGGACGGTTGGGTAATATTTCTTTGAAAGTGAAGCGATTTCTTTCGAATCGTTTACAGATCACAAATTTTGGCATTCTAAATGAATAATATTTTTGATTGTCATTATAAATTGTATTGAATGCGGGTTTTTGCTTTAGTTTTTTTTTGCTTTCACTACTTCAGAAGCCTTACAGCAAATAATTAAATAAAAAAAACGTGAAGGGAATACTCTAATACGAAATCCAGTAGGTACAACTCATTAGTATGAGTCCATAAACATTTCAGTATGCGCGTCGTATTTTCATGGAAACCTTGTTAGTCATTGTAGTCGCCATTTTTTCTTTTTTTCCGTGTTATAAGGAAGTGACGTTGAGTGAGTCGTAAGATCACGGCTGCGCGCGCAGCTCCTGGACTCATCAGAATTTTATTGCTAGCGCATAGCGTTAAGCATAAGTATGGTGTGCAAAAAAATCACTGCGCAAATTTTATTTTATTGTTTGTTATGTGTTTTACATGTTATAATATTATGAATTCCTAACAATGATCGCGTTATTTACAAGAATCAATTTCAATAGAATAGTATGTAACGATCCAATATTATATTCAATAAAATACTGTGTTATATTTGGGTAAAATAAAAAGAAATTAAAATAATTAAGAACAGATTTTATTCCCTTATTTTTTTTTTTAATACTCTATCGTGTAAAAACTTATTAAACTAAAAACATTTAACCTTATCAAACATGAACTAAAACATTTTTGAATTACAGTCTTATTTTCTGTCCTTACTGCGTCGACATTTTGAAGTGTAGCACCATATTATGGTCATATGCCATATGGCACAAATGGTCTCGGTTATTGCACGGTAGCATTGTTAGTCGAGACAGGTGTCGTCCAATGTGACGGATTCAGAAGCTAAAAAGAATAAACTGGCTATAACGGAATGAAAAAAAAAACTTTGTTATTTCTTTTGTGCATTAATTACCACGATTTGTTTAAAAATAATAGTAAATGAAAAAGAGACTTGAAAATGTAACTTTTGTACTTTTCAATTTTGATGACAGGTTTTATATTTTTAGTTACTAGTAGTCGTTATTTTATTAAAAAACGGTGTCACATTTTCATTGTAACAGCACATCTAGCTACTACAATCTGTCAAACTTCTTTAATAGATTTTCAACTTTATCGCTGTAGCAATAGGTTCAAAGTTGATTGGGAAAATTTGACAGTTTCGGGTAGCTTGATGTACTGGCGTCTGTACAACGGAACACTAAAACACACCCGTCATTGCATAGCGCAGTAAAAAAGTAATAAATAAAACCACCGCAGTTAGTTATGTTCATAGTTATTATTTCCGTAAATAATGCAGGAACAAAATAAATATGCGAATATAAGTATATGTACTAACTACAGTCAACATTTTATTCTACCCGCTTCAAGAATTTAGCGCAGAATGTGACATTTTAATGGAGAATTGGTGTTTTTACGCTTTAAATTATACTGAATAGAATAAACGACAGGATTAATGGAATGACTATTCAAATTAGCGGCCTAGAGAAGGCCGTTTTTGAATTAAATAAGCAAAGAAAAGCAATACTAAAACTTACTCATTTTTATTGTACACTACATTAGATCTTTTTGCGAGTAGAACTCATGTCTCTGTAAAGATGTCACTGGTCTTTGGAAGGATTGCGTGTGTTAGTGTTATGTTCAATCCTACGTTTTTGCTAGGTCTGTAATATTATCAATTCATTTTCAATATTAAGAAAAAAAAAAAAAAAAAAATAACAGCACGTCATGCCTGTATTGGCTCGTTGGTCTATTTGTCGCTACTGCTGAGCACGAGGTCCATGTTCGATTCCCGGGTTGATGGCAATAGACGCACTCCCTATTATAGGAGGCTTTAACATGACTGGCATTAATGTGAGTGTACTATAGGTACACCTCTACCTAAGCACTCGGGTAATACAGGAATGAAGTTATGTAAAACTAGAACCTTAAAATAAACCCTACCTGTACGAGTACTAGACTAACAAAATCGATACCACAGAGTAACGATATGACGCATATAAAATCAGATAGCCAAAGTAAGGTCCCTGCACGACCCCTGCTTATTATGCGCATGAATAATTTGTTCCTATTACTGATTTATATATGATAAAGCACCCAACGGAATCCACGATATCGGCCGTGTATGATTTAATATCTGTATGATTCTTCTTGCTCTGTGGCTTATATTTTCCAGTCATGTTATTGATTTAAAGTGTTTAGAGAACTTGAGTGGATCCATTCAAGTAACCTGAAGGCCAATTCTCGTAATTAAAGACGTTCAAAATCTAGTCGCAACTCATTTCAGCGACAATAAATGAAAAAAACTTCTCAAAAATGTAGGGAAATTAGAGGTTATTTTGACAGATTGCGACTATGAACGTTCTTAAAATTACGAGAATTGCCCCTAAAATGGTCAGTAATATAATCATTACAACGTAAAAAGGTAACTACGTTTCTATATTTCAATAAATAATAGTTAAATAATTCAATTGAATTATAAGTTTCAAAATTTCTAATATTCATTACTTTAGTTGGGTTAGTCTCCATGAATTTAGCAAAAGTTTCGGATGCATGATGACATGTTGCGGATTTTGCTGATAAGCCTATACAGGCTACAAAAAGTAACAAATTATGTAGCCAGAATTATAAAAAAAAAACAAACTGTTTTTTACTAAAGGAAATGTTGATGATGCCTAAACGGAAGAAGACCGCTTTATCTCCGGAGAGATTAAAAATAATTGTAACGAAATATCTTGTACAAAGCATCCCGTAGATAAAAGTTAATGAAACAACTTTCACTTAATTTAATTTTGCATCGGCAGGTTCAAATAAAGGCCTGGTGAAATTATAATTATATCAGCGTCCTTTTAATTTTCACACAAACGAGCCCAGTGCAGTACAATAGACATCAACGAGCACACCAGTATTGTGCGATCTAACTTTATGATAGTTTTATATAATTTTATATTCATATCGATTTTCATGTCATTTTTGCTTTAAAAACTATTTTTTTTCTGTTTTTTCTGGTTATCTATATTAACGAACCTAAATCGAAGTAAACAATATTTTCCTCATAAAATCTTATAAAAATAAGTATGCCAATTTTCTAATCTCATTACGAAACAAGACCCGAGCATCATCACATAAATTCCATCGCACGACCTTACCTTAAGTGCAGGCCACACATTACAATCATTCCATCGAATTCGGACCATCGTTTCGTACATTTTAATGTGGCCACATTAAGTCTCATCTCCGTTATTAGTCAGAAACTGGTCTGACTTCCTACGTCTACAGGATGTTGCTCCATATACGCCATTCATTAACTTAATGGCTTTGGGCCGCGATGATTTTTATTGCAAAACATCGATCTGAATGCGCAGACGCATCGGTTCATGTGAATGGGTTTTTAATGAAACTGGGGCTTTTGTCATTTTTGTATTCAGTTTTTTTAATAATTACTTGAGGAAATAATTACTGTGCTGTATGTAATAACGGTATTCTTGGGAGATGACAATTAACTTTATCCCATCATAATTGGAATCCATACCGTATGGCTGTGAGTTTTTCTTGGATTAAACAACCCAAATTCAAAATAAAGTAAAAAAAACCCATCACATAGTTCATGGGGATTTTTATGTGTTATCAAATTATCTGTCTAACTTGTGGGTGGGCTAACTACACTGCGCCTTCCGGATAATAGTTAAACAGTGTCTAACAAGTCTAGTTAAATGACACCCATTGAACTGAATAAAAAAACACACACATACATTTTACGCTCCATCACGCTCTCACGAACAACAATAACGAACCCTGAAACATTCAAACCGATCTTTTCAATCAACAAAAAGAACATTATGTATTTATTTTTTCTTATTCAATACTAAAATGCCAAGACTTTAACTATTTAACATACTAATCTATGATTGTTAACATGAGATGGTTCAAACGACCCGCTAAGTTAACCAACATTTATCCAAAACCGACTTTATTTGTACGATCTTTGAGTGTATTTTCAAATAGGTAGGTAGAGAAAAAATCGTGCTTACGGTAGCCGAAATCAAGGGTCAAGAAGATCAAACGTGATCTAAAACTGATATTAAAGATTGTAAAGAGAGTGACGCATGCGTGAATGAGATATTAGTGAGGCAAGCAGTGATGAAACCGCTTTGCACTGGAAGACACGATAAACTGAGCAGCTTGGATTTAATTTTTTATGACAATAAATAATTTTTAATTTTAATTTTTTTTAATTGTGTTAAATTTTTACAGACAACGTATGAAATGTATTTTTCAAAAATGATGTTTGTTGTGTTTACTGCTTTAGAATCTTTATTAAAAAACGAAGTAACTGGGTCTTATCAAAATATTTAGACCCTTTTTAAAACAAAACATAACGTATGTATTATTTTCATTTATAAAATAACGCCCGAAACAGTACAGAAACAAGTTTCAGCCAACATTCAGACTTTCTAATACATTGACTTAAACAATCTGCATACATTATCTTGTCCTCTAGTGTAAAGCTCTAGTAACAATACCCAGAACGGGCATCAAGCATTACTAGATCGGTGATGGACACCGGCCCCCGCGCATTCGCGGTATCTTTTTATACTCGCGATATTTCTTTTAATATTATGTTACTTCTTATTAATGTTAGTAGCCTTTTATCTTTTTTTCGCTTCAATGTCAGTCAATGTTGATGTTTCAAGAAAGACAGGAGGAAAATATTGTTTAAATTAACAATGATTGTTTGTTATGATTCGCTTTATTAGCAAGTAAATTTGTTCTCGTGTTTGTCGTCCTTAACTAAAGAAAAAAAACCGGAATTAAAGTCCGTAATTAGCTTAATTTTTTTACGTGAAATCAATAATTTAATACCAATTTTATTCAGCTCATTACTTAAATATGACCTTTAAGAAAAAATCAACAAAAATGTTAACCATAAGGTGAAAGCTTGTTAAAATGCCGACGTACAACAGAATCTTACACTTGACGTGACGTCAAACGCACCATTAAAATTATCTTCGAAGCCACGTCAACTCTAATCTTGTTTGCTGGCACAATAAATAAAGCAGCTTTTGATGTAGCCGCTTCGCTTAAATTAAGGCACTCCGCTCATTTGGGCGGCCAATTAAGCGCGAAAAGTATAGCGTTCGCCAAAAACTGCGTCTCTCATCAAAATTGTTCACTTTCATTGTTTCGTCTTTTTACGGGCACCATGATAGGGGTTATTTTTTAATTTTAATAATTATCAGCCGTTAGTGTTAATAATTGAGTAGAAATTGTCTTTTGTGTCACTTTATGAGAATATGACGGTATTTTGACGTTTCACGCCTTTGAGTGTAGTGTACTAATAACTTAAATAACAAAATGCCAGTCTGAACTTCTTGCGGGTAGTTAAGTTTAAATAAATTATCTCTCTACAAGGCTTGCCTCCCGTTAGTATAGCAACTACTAAGTCTCACTTTTTATTGAATCCTGAAAGTTACGGGCACTTCAACGACTCTCAATACTGCATCACGATGCCCAACTGCAATAATTACACATCAACTCCTTTAGCAAGTAAAATATTGATTGTTAAGCTCCCCTCGCAGGCTGCCAACGTACTCACATTCAATTAGCATAATACTATAAACACCCACACGAAAAAACTCATCTGCATCTTGCAAATTTCATTAATTTGACTATAACATGTCTTAAATAAGGCACAAAATTACTGTTTCGATGCGTCGCTGTAATCTTGAGCGCATTAAAACCTTCGTGGGTGGGTAAAGAACTGAGTTTTACATCCATATAAGTAAATTATTGTTGCTTCAGCCTTGACAGTTTGCGACTGAAATGTGAAGCGTCTTGTAGGTTTCATTTAATGTTATATTTTTGTTGATCTGGATCTACATGAGTTTACAAAAGGTTTATTGTTCAGCTGATATTTCCATAAAAAAAATAATTTACTGTGTGTAAAAGATAACAGAGCAAAACAGTATGACATTGCCTAGGGTTGTTAAGTTCACCTGCTGAGTATGTATGTATGTTGATTTGTACAGCCACGGAAATAGAGGTCTTAAAAATACTGTTTAGGTTGAAGTATTCTACGTCGTTGAGTCGGGGGTGCGGCGAATGTGCAAGTATGTCCTGGGCCCCCGACTCATGAAGAAAGATCAGTGGGGTTTTAGTCGGTAAGAGTATGACACAAGCCTCCGTTCTTCCCAGACGGCCTTCCGTCTGGGAAGAAAGAAGGGTTATGTAGAAGAAGATTTCCACACGAAAGTAAAAAATGGTTTATATATGCTTTTATTGCTTTAACTAAACGTTTACACATCTTTAGTAGTTAATACATTAAATCAGTTATTAGACAAAGCATATTATAAAATATTACTATTCATGTAATAAATATCAGTATCAACCAAGCACATACTACACACAACTACCAATTTCTTACCCAAAATTACTACCTCAGCTGAAACCTTAAATATATGCCCACTTTACAAGAGCAGGTAACTCGAACATCCTGCACCGAATCAGGTAGTAACATTGTTTATTTATAGGTATTACCTTCTCTCTATAGATCCCGAGATAATAAGACGAGTCGGTGACATTCATTCGGACATCCAAAGCCGCGTGTGAAATGACAGCTGATTCCTTTAAGATATCTGACAGTACAATATTATATCGTACTGTAGATTTTATAATTTGAACTGTAGAACGCTGTGTTAAGGTTGGAAGTCGAGTTGGGGAAAAGTAAAGTTATGTTGGTTAACAATGTCTCATCTCAAACGGATCACAGCTTAATGCTTCGCCGTGAGAATTAATTTCGTAGTGTAATGACCTTCAAGTGTCTTCAAGTAACACTGATTCTGTGACATCTTGTGGGAAAAGCTTCTGAATGTATGTTAATCTGTTTTATTGCCATGTTATTAGTAATGAAATATTAATTATTGAATAATAATGCGTTTATCGAAGAACCGATCTTTGATTTCTCATGAATAAAAATTGTGTAATAATAAAAAATAAAAAAAATTAAAAATATTTTAAAAATTTACCAACAAATTGTGCATACTTATTGGATAAAATAGGAAATATAACGTACATAAACTGTGATATTTATCATCTGAGAGATTTTACAGTTACTGTGCATCTTATTCACGGATTCCAAAGGTGATGAGTAAGTATGTATGACAGACTTTAATAGAAACCGCTAAAGTTTAACGAGAGTGTAGTATAATCGGTCTATAATGTTCCCAGCTTATTGCCATCAAGTAGGTACAAATCTAAGACTCCGAGCTGAGAAATTTATCATCTGCCTAGCCTTTTCCCAACTATGTTGGGGTCGGCTTCCAGTCTAACCGGATGCAGCTAAATACCAGTATTTTACATGGAGTGACTGCCTATCTGACCTCCACAACCCATTTACTGGGTTCGATACGATACCCCTTGGTAAGACTGGTTGTCAGACTTTCGGGCTCCTGACTACCCGTAATGACTGTCAAAGATCCACGAATAACAGCCGGGATCAACGGCTTAACGTGCTTTCAGAGGCACGGAGGAGTCCCGGTATGTAAAGATGGCCACCCATCCGCAGACCAACCGCGGCAAGCGTAGCTTAACCTGATCGATCGACTTGTGCAGCTGTTATTATTTAGCCATGGCCCCCTCGAGCCTATGTAATAAGTAAAGTGAATTAAAAATAACCAACCAGTGTTTCCCACACTACAAAGTTGTTGCCATAAAAAAAACAAGAAGGAAAAAAAAACTCAAAAAGATGTACGTCGTCATTACTAGGAAGTGCAACTCGATACACTAGAGGCCGAGAGAAACTGGTCGCGGGTGGTCCTCACTTTATTTTTGACTGGTTCCTGTAATTAATGAGTTCAATGGTCACGCACGTAACGCTTAATAAGAATAGACGTTGTAGCAGTTATGGTGAATGAATAATAAGTACATATTCAGCCGAGTATATTCAGAGATGAATATTTTATTCGATTGAATACACTTTTAAGAATTGATCTCGTATCTTGCGCAAATAACATGAAATTTAAAATTTGTTTAACAAGTAATATATACAGGGTGAAATTGAAAACATGCGACAAATCGAAATGGGAGATTGTACTCATCATTATGAACAACTTTTACTATGGGACCAAACCAGAAATTGCGAAAAAAAAAATCAGCTGTTCCCTACATTTTGACGAGTTATGCGAACATAAATGTAGGGAACAGCTGATTTTTTTTTCGCGATTTCAGGTTTTATCTCATAGTAAAAGTTGTTCACAATGATGAGTACAATCTCTCATTTCAATTTGTCGCATGTTTTCAATTTCAACATGTATAATTATCGTTTTTCATTTCATTTTCAAATATCTTTATTTACCAACGGAACAATATCATCCGTCGTGCTCTTGTCACCACTGGGTGCCAGCTGTTTTAGAACCCAATAGCTTGGCACACGATGATGGGAAGAGGCCTGGGTCGGGGTGGCAGCGAGCCTCTCGGGGGTCAAGCCACTGGTCGCTCGCGCCTCTGATGAGGGAACAAAAGGTAGTGATACGGTAGACGTAGAGTGTCGTATTTATCGATATATGGTAATTTGTATGGTTAATTTAAAAGTTAAACCTAGAATTTACGATCCTTACGATCCGCAAGGTACCATTGAACGAGTTTAATTAGAAGCATAGGTACATCCAGGGTGAGCAACTTGTGTAGCAGGCCTTCGTGCCACACGGTATCAAATGCTTTTTCGATATCAAACAGAAACATACCTGTGGACTGTTTGAGATTTAGGTGATTGGATATGTCTTCTACCAGGCTATCTGTTGGGTAGTTGAATGAGTGGCACGGAACCCAAACTACTCTTGTATAAAAAACTGCCCAGTGGCGTGTAATAATCTTGTATAGATTAGAAACTCAAAAAGTTTACCAACAGAAGGTAGCAAACTTAAGGTGCGGTAATTTATGGTGCTTTTCCAGGTTTTTTAAGGGGATATTGTTGTAGCATTTATCCAGATGTTTGGGAAATAGCCCAGATCGAAACAGCCATTGAAAATTTTAGTAACATAGACTATCACTTTCTGTGGTTTCTTTTCTTTAAAAGCTAGTTATGGATCCCGTCATGACTTACAGATTTACGAGATTCAAGCCTAAAATTACTATAATTTATCGATTAAAAGCAGCCATTTGGTATTCATATTTCATTATTTTATGTACAAAACTTAATTGCAAGTTTTTGCCGTCGAATACGCATGACGAAACCGTAGAAAGATCAAGATAGCCAAAGATAATTTACAGTTACGTTCAGTTAAAAAATATTTTAATTAAACCTCTATTTACTTATGGCATATCTCTCATATCGGTACGATGTGGAACAGTCAAAAGTCGAGCGTCGAGATACCTATCTAGATGAATATTAATTGAGAATTTGTTGGTTACAAATGATGTGGCCACCACTGTACGAAAGAAGTAGTTACGAAATGAGTATTTTGTATTGAAACTTAGAACGAAGTAAGAAGACTTTAAACAACATGGAGACGACAATACGAACATAAATGAAAATACTGGCAATACTAAAGCATAGGAGTATTCTGAAACTATCAAATATATCCTAACATCGAAATTGAAAACATGATTTTATCAAACTAATATTTATGAGTGATGGGCCAACTACGTGTTTTACCAATTCTTTACCAGCTACAGCGGCTAAACTATGGGATATACGAGTATCTGGTTAATTTTTGTAGACGGACTGGGAACGTCATTTTATTGTTGTATAAGAAGTTTATTTTATTGTTGTCTCCAAACTTACATATTTTATTAAAAATTAAGTCATACTGTTATGAACCGATAAGTGATATGTAATTTTCTTGTGATTCAATTAGTTCCTGACACACGTAAAGTTCCCGATACTTCGCGTGTGAGCTTTCATTGTGAGAATGAACGGCGTAACATTCCCCGGAGACTTGTTAATAAACCTTTAATAACCCGTCAGAGCCGACCTGCAACTTTTTGTTTAGATTTTCAATTATAAATACGCTCCAAATATAGTTGGCCAACAAAATCCATCAAACTACAATCTCAAATCGTCTGTCGACATGAAAGTCACTCGTCGTCTTCTAGTTAAGGCGTCCGTATATGATATTGTTACAAAAACGCGTATCACAGTCGACTTTTCACTGGCACGCCTTATAAAGTTCTGTAATCCAA
The DNA here is from genome assembly GCA_949629135.1 of Eremobia ochroleuca. Classification (NCBI taxonomy): domain Eukaryota; kingdom Metazoa; phylum Arthropoda; class Insecta; order Lepidoptera; family Noctuidae; genus Eremobia; species Eremobia ochroleuca. Next base: position 8,529,982 of record OX451402.1, on the reverse strand, counting down.
TAGCAATGCCACTTTGACGGGAAACCTTTGATACTCTTACAACATTTTTGTTGAATTCTATGAAATTGAAGAGAGATTTTAACAAAAAGTTACGAATGAATCGGACATGCGTCTTGTGGCCATACAGCTGTCATAAAATATTGATAACGACTGTACGTGTGGACATCATACTCTAGCTAGCACTTACGTATGTGACTGTACCTACTGTTTATAGCCACCTTGTTATGATACAAACATAGTTTAGAATATCATTAATATAATTTTGCTGCTATTAAAACGTCAACTACATTTTCTTATAATTTTGGGGCGTACTTAAAAACAAATTTCATGACCTTTTTTTAAAACCGATTCTATTTACTTTATGGTATTAGACTATAAAATAGTATAGAGACTAGCCACATAACACCAGGCAACATAGTAATGATGAAACGCAAACTAATATTCAAATGAACCGCGGTTTAAAAGCAATACTATAAAAGTTTATAATCAGCATATATATTGTGGCTTGTGTCCCAATACAGGTCTCCTGAGAGAGAGTGTGGTGTAATCTGCCACGCGGGCCCAGTGCGGGTTGATAGATGTCATGTGTCTTCGAATGTTTGGTTCAAGGACATGCCGGTTCCCTTAAGATGTTTTCCTTCACCGTTGTCAGAGCAGTGGTGATGTAAACAAAGTAAAGCACCCACCTGGGTTCAAACCGACAACATACAACTCGTGAGACTTCGATCCGGCCATGTTCCGCTCAATAGTTTTGGTTTTATGATGCGTAAAGTTGACTCACCCAATTGCGATGTCTGTGGAGTCATAGAAGATGTTCATCATATCTTGTCGGAATGTAGTCGTATTGGAGTCCAAAAACGTCAAGCTTTTAACGTTAATTTTAATGTAGGCTACTATAATAGCATTCTGGCCTCACCATTGTCGGATGAGGCCAGAGCGCTTTATCATATTATTCTTATGGGTACAAGATTGCGGGTAGGTTAGTTTATCTATTGTATTCAATAATTGGGGTGACATATTCTTTATAGAATAAAACCCTGTAAATAAATAAAGATTAAAAAAAAAAAAAGTCGGGCCGCCACCGCTCATACACGTGCGTCATGTTAAAAATTGAAAACCGGTGAAGCCTTAGAAATAAATTCAAACCCAACACGTAACATAACAACATATTCGCTTGTCCAAAAGTTAAAGATAAATCAATAACAATAAATAACAAATAAACGTTTACAAGTGGGCCTATTGTTTTGTACTGCACCTTATTATCCGTCTATGATAAATGAATTCTTTGTATTGTTCTGTACGAACTTTAAACATTCTCGAATCATTCAATTTTATCGATACACGCTCCTCTTATACTCTTATCTAACGTTTTTAAAATAACAAGCAAACTTTTTGTGTAGGCATAAGTATATAGAAAGTTGTACGCGTAATTCGATACGTAAATTTTTCAGATTTATTTGTGATTCATTGAAAAAACTTAACTGAAAAATATGTGAAATAACCTAGTTTTCCAGCGGTAAGACCATTTGAACACGGCACGGTTTCTTTGCGGTACGGCGTATAAGCCACACCGTAGAAAAAACGTGTCCGTCAACAAGCTTGCCTACACACTGTGAAAAAACCGTAGTTTTTCATGGAAAGATAAACGTGTGGGTACAAAAGGCCTAACCCTAACCTGTATAAGGATCACTTCTCAGGCAACCATAGTGCATAACTACATAGTCATGAGTGGACATCACATACGTTTAGTCTTCTAAGTACAATCCGCTCCGCTTTCACGACTCAGGCAACCCACACAGCTGGTACCCATAAGTAGCTACAAAAACTAATCTCATCCAAATCATAATTACATAGTAACTTGACCCCTTAAATTCTCTCAATCACCAGTACGAACCTTGAGCAAACTAAGACAACTTAAAAGTAAAAGTATAAGTCTTGATACAAAGATAACAGCACAATATCAATATCAGGTGTCCAGAAATTACAAATGTTGGAAGACAAGGCCGCTTGAAGAATTTTAGACCGATGCGTGCAGCAGAGATCTATATTACGAAACGGCTATTATCAGATAAACCGCTAGCGTTCGTCGAAAGCGAACTCGAATGCTCCCGACAGACGTCATAGAAACGCCCGCGAGCCACAACAATGTACCTAGGGTAGGGTTGTCTATTAACAACTCTTGAAGAAAAATAAAAAGCTTGAATAAAATCTGAAACCTTGAATTGATTTTGTCTAATCTGTAATTACAAATATAGCAGATGGTTATAGTTTATAAGTTCAATGTAAAAGATATTCAGGAAAGCAAATTATTGTCATTTAACTTCACCTACTGCTGGAATCCTGCCTCTTTTTGCTCGTGCCAATCTTGGAAAAGCCATAATGGTTTCTGATTTATTTTGTATAAAAAATGACTGAATTTGTCTGTGTGATATCTTACTTAAGTGAGTATCAAAGTACATAACCACCTATTAAACATATTAACAGCTCTTTTAATATCAATCAATCATGTTAGCAGTGAATCACCGTACATTTCGGATCAATTAATCACAAATGTTCCTACCAAGATCTCCACACTGCCAGCCCTAACATTAAGCAACGATATAAAGTTATAATTAGTGTGTAATGTTGCAAGTCGTGTCGTTAGGATCAATATCAACGAACAATAATGCTGATCGACTTATAGTGTGACTCATCAAGGTTTGAGGTGGAGGTCTTGGCTACTATCCCTTGACCGATCCCCAACCTTGCTTTCGACAAGATCATGATAACGATGACTCGTCATTGAAAGTGATTGAAGTTATGATGGCAATGTACTCGGGTTTCTTTTGATAGGTCTCGGTTTAAAGGTGAAGTTGGATATGTGAATAAAATACGTATTTGGTGGACAATGGGTGTCGTAAAAAGGGGGAAGCGAAGGTGTGAATTTTAAATGGTGGTTTTATTATATTTTTAGTTTATAAAATGCATTTGACCACGGTATCGTCCGATTGAGGAATTCTTATTGTCCGGAATTAAAAGAATATTTTGATCTACATCAGTATTGTGCACAGTTTAATTCAATTCTATTTCGCCTTTAAGAAGAGGTTGAAATATGTATTTAGGTACTTACTTAAAAGAAAAAATAAGTTAAGCATCGGGTCTCGGTACATATTGATTTTCATTAACTTTTCAGAAAAACTTGCCTTAAGTACATTTTATTAAGGTCGTCCAATAATTTCCACCCGTTCATGACAGTTGAGGCTTCTTAAAATATGCTATACTCATATCAAATTATCGCCCAAAACAACTGAGCCTTTGTGACTTACCTAATATTAAAACAAGGAGTGTCTAAATCGCTTGAAGTGATGACCATAATGTCCTCACTTTAGGTACAGCCGGTTGATTCTGGAAAAATCTCACCGTGATAACTAAGGTGAAGTGAGCTTAGAGTGAGCTGTGAGTCAGACTGATGCAAGGGATTGACTATTGACGACTCACTCCACGCTCACTTCACCCAAGTTTTCACGGTGAGATGGTTACAGAATCGCACGGCTGATCTCGATAGCATAAGTGAAGACAGATTTCTAGACGGCCGCCTACGTGCATAATATTAACATATTTCCCTTTAGATGACTGGTACGACTACGAATAATATCAGGTACTACATTATGATAAAATCGTAGCTAAGAATTTTGTGTAATGTATGTTTTCGAAGTGAGTTGTAGAAAAACATTTATATTCTACTTTTTCAAATAATAATATAATAATAGCCCTCTTCCTCTATCCTATCTTGCTGTGCCCGACGGGGTCCACAATGATCTAATATTATGTATATTTTATAATTTACCTACCACCTAAGTTCAGATTGTGGAATGCAAATAAAAGTATTGAGTATTGAGTTTAAGAATCACGCCAAAACTGCTGGATAGGTGTCAACGGAATTTACCACAGGGCTTAAAGACGCCTTACAAAACAACTTAGGATAGTTTTTTATCCTAATATACAAAGTAGTTTCCCTAGGATGCATGTGAAGCTGCGAGGAACAGCTAGATGATTAACCTAAACGCTAAAAGGTTTTGTTTTAATTGACAGATTAGCCTGGATGATTAGGTAGATTTTTATGAGTTAGAGTACTTTGACATTTAAATCTCACTTGCAGAGTCGAGGCCTAAAACCTTGCCGCTTTTGTTCAACTGTCAAAGTTGAAGTATCGATTAACATATCGATACCTTTCAGTCGGCATGAAAGCTATATAAACGATATGATCACATGTGCCTTGAAGGTCGATTAAGTCCTATAGGGATTGAGGTTAATGGCTGTCCTCATATGAAACGTATCGCCCATTAGGATCTTATTCTTGTAAAATATTGATTCATCTCACAAAGTCTTTGTAGTTGAAAAAAGAAGATACGAAACTGGTTCTTAATCTCGATCGCACAGATGTTCTGTTACGTGTGTTTAAAAAATAACACATGGCAGAGCTGCGCACGCGCATCCGATGGTATCGCGACCGCTCGGGGGGGCGTTACGAAAACCACTTACTTATCAGATGCCATCGACGAAGCATTCATTTTGGCTACTCCGCATTCAAATTATATTTCTAATACATTTTGTTAATACATCAATTGATTGAATATTCTGAAAGTTTAAAGAATGCTAGACTAATCTGTCCCGTCTAGATCGGTTCGTGAGATATTTAGATAGACGGCATTTTAAGACACGAGCCATTCGTTCTTTGACTACATAAGTTTTGGATTATGATTTAAGACCTCTGTCGAAACGATTGTTGCGTGTCCGAGCTATTAACCATGATTTTTTTTTTTTTGTAAAACTTATTCTTTATTACTTCGGACCCTATCAGAATACCAGCGATGCGGTATTAATTTTTTAAATAACGCAGCATTATAGAGCGAAGTAATTGGTTTTAGAGCAGACAGTGTGACATATTCGAGTATCCCAACTGTGGCACTTTGTGGAGAACCACTGCGAAGGGTTGACAAGTTTAAATATCTGGGCCACTGGGTCACTGATGATCTTAAAGATAATTGTGACATTGAAAGGGAACGTAGGTCGCTGGCTGTCCGTTGTAACTTGCTGGCTTGTAGGTTTGCACGTTGTACGAGGCCAGTTAAAGTAACGCTTTTCAAAGCTTACTGTCAGTCCTTCTACACGTGCAGCCTGTGGGTCAATTTCACTCAGCGGACATACAGCGACACGCGTTCAATATAATAATACACTGAGAGTGCTGCTGCGGCTGCCGTGGCGTAGTAGTGCGTCAGGGATGTTTGCAGATAATAATATTGATGATTTTGCCGCCATTATTAGAAATAGATGTGCATCCCTGATGACTCGTGTTTGCGGCAGAACCAACAGTATTCTCAGTGTTTTCGCAGATCGGTGAGATTCCCCGATGCAGCGGAAGTGGATGCGGCTCCGCGCTGAATTTTAATTGTGTTTTTATCTGTGTCTGTAACCTACTAACACTAGAAGTCAAGAAAAATTGTTACCAACCCAATGGACTCCGGTCTGAAAAAAACTTTTCTATTTTATTATACTGAGATAGAAGCCTTTTTGGCCTCGCTCTGGTCTTTTTTTGGGATAATTTGCTAGCTTTGTTAGTTTTAAATGCTCCTTTTTTACCAATTGTATTTCCTTTGTGTGTAAAAGTTATTACGACCTTAGTACTCAAAGAAAAATTGCCGTAAAACTTTGCAATTTGCCAGTTATTTGCACGTTTCCCGTTATGTAGAAAACTTTATCATTGTGTTAAAGCTGCAGTACCTACATTAGAAAATGACGTCTTCAAAATGGTTAGTGTAAGCTCATAAGTGTCAAAACCTATAATCACGTTATTAAGTGTCCAGTTTCAGAGCTATTATACTATTGATTGGGATAAGAATGGCAGATAGCTGTTAACTGTGATAGCTGTTTGAGACTCCGCTATAAATTATTTTGAATAAACAAGGTGTACTCATGTTTTGTTACTGATGTATTGTGTTATAAATGATGTTCCTTTAACATTTGATGGAACAGTTTTAGTGCTAATAGAAGATAATGTTTTTGTAAGACAATCTTGTTTTCAAGAAAGTTTTCCGAAAGTTTTCAAGAATACAAATCTACAAGACAAAACTAGTAGTTTTGTCTCGTAGATTTGTATTCTTGAAAACTTTCTTAAGTTTAACTGGATTTTAGATGATATAATAATAATAATTTCGTTATATATATATATTAACCAAAATAGATAAAAATAAAAATACAAAACACATAAATTATAGCTCGGCTAGTCAAAACCTAAATGGTCAGAATTACATCACAAATATTATTAAATTAAGTAGTCAAAAGTCAAATACACAATCGATAAAGAATAAATTAATGAAAAAAAATAATTTCCTAAGACGATCTATCTATTCTAACTAGCATGCAATGTCCTATCGCAGGGCATAGGCTTCCCTCTGCCTTTTCCAGACAATTCTGTTTTTTCCTAGTGCTAGTACCTACAGATCGGCATCTTCATCCTGCCATTTTCGTCTCGGCCTGCCACATTTGCGTCGTGCGTTAATGGGACCCCAATCTGTGGTGCTCTTACCCCATTTGTCATCTGATATGCGATAGACAGTGAACAAAAAAAAAATATCTTTTCGGGTATCAATTTTTATTAAAACAATTAATAATAGTTTTTATCTTTAAGCTATCAGTAGCGTAATCCTACCAGAAATAAGATCTAGAATAGATTGCGGTTTCTAAATCACAATTGCCTACGGTAATATAATCCTCAATATCAGAATGCGTTACGAAGTTATTTTAATCATCATACGTTCATCTGCTTTCGAATAATAATCGCTTTTATATCCTGCAGTGCGATTCTGTAACCATCTCACCGTGAAAACTTAGGTGAAGTGTCAGTGCTATTCCACCTGATACTAGGGATTGACCAAGCATACAGTTACAATCATAATCGAGATTTTAATAATATTTATTTTGCTAATTCTATTGATCATTTTATATAATTTCAAAGCTAGTATTTTAGTTGCCAAAACATTACTATTTTGTGGGGTTTTAAAATAAAATAGCAAAACAGAAACATAGAATCTCAATGTTGGTTTTTTTTCCTTTTTTTCCTAGACTAGTCCTTATATAGCGATGTTTTGGCTACTAAAATACTAGCTTTGTAAATTATGTATATAAAATGATCAATAGAATTAGCATAAAAAAATTATTACTAAAATCTCAACTATGATTGTAAATGTTTGCTTGGTCAATCCCTAGCATCAATGGGATGACACTGACAGCTCACTCCACGCATGTTTTCACGTTGAGATTTTTACAGAATCGACCGGCGGCTTATAGTCAACACAGTCATCTTCATACTCAAATAACAGTGATTATCGTAACAGATATCGTTACGAATACTAGTTTTTTTGTAATAGCGCATTGTAAAAGTTACTAACTAAGCTTGGTTGCAATTTGATATGCGTATACTATAATATGAAAAATCGCTGTTTAACGGAGAAGCAAAGATGGACGCCAAATTAAAATTTTCTTCCATTTTTTGCAATTTGCAGGTCACTGGCAGAAATAGTAAGTTAATGGGATTATAATATAACATAACTAATATAATATAACTTAGAGGGTTGTATTGATATTTCATAAAATAACAATCAATGGGCATATCAACGTTGTATTGATGATTTCAATGGTTATAATTCTGTAAATACATACTTGTTATGGTCGCGAATCATATTTTATTGTCCTGGAAATTGCAAAAAAAAAAAACGTAAGAAAATTTGAATTTTGCGGACTTCCCTAGCGCTTATCCCTTACGAGATTTCGTTAGAGGACAAATCATTGTGCAACGTACTAATTAATACAAAGGCAATATTTTCGGTTTTTCGCATGCCCGCGATTATCTACACCACCATCTGAACCGTTTCATGCAACAATAGAACCATTATAGTTATGTCGAGCACCAATTGTTTGAAGTTTTCTTTATTTGGACTTTCAAGGTGATGTTTTGACAGCGTAATTGGTTCGAGACTACTCGTCGTTAATCTTATGCCTCAGGAATGTAATTAATTTTAGTTTGGTTTTATTTTTTGAATGGCGCGCGCCGCATAATGTTTGTCAGCGTAATTGCCGTTTAAGCGTGCATGCGTTCTATTGCGGCGGCCTTGTACACTTTCTATTGGGGCTCAGTTTAACTGGGGGATAGTTTATTTAGTCATGGTAATTTAGTTTTACACCTATTCGTAGATATGACATTAATTATTGGTAATATTCTTCAATTACGCCCAATAGCCGGGCTGGTATACATCTTATAACGTTCTATTGCATCTAACTGCACCCATAATTATTATTACTGCGTTATTTGGTGCAGAGGACACACCCAGACTCGTTAGCAACTAACCTTATGCTTCGTTTAGACCGCTCAATATTTTATACTAAGCTTATTTTGCTGGATTAAAAATGCGATAGTAAGGACACGTGATTTGACGTGATTGCTTTTGTTTTTTTTTTTGCGTATTCGTAGCAGAGGTATTATTTTAAATTTTAATGGACGTGATACAGTAGGAATTTAGAGGACACGTTTTTATGAATATAATTTGTAACATAATTGGAAGCAGAAGGCCTCTTCTGCATACCTATCGTTCTACCATTATAGCAATAAAAGACTCATACTTAATAATAGTACGTAGCATTTTCGCTTTAGTTAGGATTAATCATTGTTTAAGTTGGAAGGGTATTACAGCTAACACTATTTGTCACAACTACGAGTAAAGGTATGCATAACAATTCCTCACAATAATTTTGACATACTCGCCCGGAACTAGCGCTAGTCCCGAACAGCGTCTGAACACGCCTGTCTCCAACCAACGCTGTCCTAAGCTAAGCCTCGTTGCGACAGCGTACAGAACTCATTGTATGTTAAGCGGGCACTTCATCTTTCACGCGGGGCCAACGCCGATTTATTGGCCGACGCGCCCCTCTTGTGACACGGCTAGATACAACCTATCTCTGAAACTCATGTCTGATTGAATTAAAGCCTCTCTTGGCATGTCACAGATAACGGAGTGTCTCGGGTTAGAGACAGATTAGATATGGTTTTAACGGTTGTCTCACTTGATGAATTAAGGGGAAAGCTGAAGGGTTTGTGGTTTCCGCGTACGTGTCATATTGATAAAATTCCGAACTCTAATTTAATCTAAGAAACTTTATCTCGCGTGTAAAACATTGGAGGTTTATGCCGCACATGTTTTCTAAATGTGATGCAGTTTATATAATGTTCTCTATTCATCTAACATACGTGACTTGACAGCGATTTTCATTTTCTATCGCCTCGTACCACATCATAATTCCGAGAGCGTTTTAACAATGGATGCGCACGCGCTGCGCCTCGCTCCCCGAGGCGCGACCTCTGACCGGCGCCTCGCCACGTGCTGCCGCTCTCATTGGCTGCGGTACACCCAACACTCATCGTTTTGTAACACCTCTAGTCACCCGCGCTCGCTTGCCACTCTATACACTCCGATAAGAGGCTACTTGCAAACAAAATACTGTCCCATTGTTAGCTGCCCTCTATATTGTATTCAATCTTTTCATAGCCACTTGGAACTTTGACCTTTCACTCCATAATATTAGATATTGGCATTATTCTGTTTTTTGCTTATTACTGTCTCTTTATCTCATTTATCTTTTGTCGTACAGTGAGGACATGAAAATTGATATTTAATTTTGTCTCCTAACATTCAATTCTCACAGTGTAGGTCATCGATTATTCTACAGAATTGCAGATTGCATGTTTCATGTATTAGGCGAATTGAATTCTCCGAATAAACGAATTATTCGATATCATAGAATTGTTGGGCGCGTTGCCAAAACGTTTTGGTATCGAGACATTTATTAAATGTATTATATTTGCGTGACCGTTTTTCGGTTTAATGTCTGTGGAAATGTGATCACGTACGGCCTTCGTACGGCTCGCTGCGACAACGGATCGACTGGGACAAGCATTGTTCTATGACATTTCAGGCTTGCTAATGACAAGCAATTTCGATTTTGAAACAGAACACATTTGATTTATATTGTCTTTTAATTTGCCCCAAACTGCTCGTACATCGGACCAAAATGTGAACTGGAACGACGTGAATTGCTTAAAGTTTAAACTATATCAAATACTATGAGAATCAAATATATCAAAGCAATTTACTATATTGAATCGTTCAGTAATAAATTGTTTCTATAATTTATGGGTTTACATATAAACTTAATGTTGAAATTGCTCTGGTAAACGGTGTAGTCACGCCCGCGGTTGGATTTTTTCGCGAGAAAATCTAGATCTGCTCTAGATGTTTTAGATAAGGATAAATAACTGTACAAAAGTTTCATAATATTAGTATAAATCGAAATATAATATATGAAATCACCTTTTACGCTGCCTGCAAATATGAATCAATGGCTTCATTGCCTAAAACCTGAATAACTAGAGCACACACTGAGCCTTATCTATAGATCACGCGTGGGATGTCTGACAAGATGTCATCCGCTGTCATCCGCCGGATGACAATGACATCTCGGTCCAGCTGTCACAGTGTACCCGCGGTGTTCGGATGACGCATTGACGCCTCTTTCACAAGTGCTCTGCGGTATTTGGAGTGAACCGCAACTGATATCATGTTTCGTGATGTTGTAATGTCTGTCTGTACGTGTCTCTGTTCCTTGTACGATAAGCGGACTCGTGGCCACTTTGTAGATTGATTAAGTAAAGGCATGTTTAGTTAAGGATACTCATACTTAAAATATAGGTAACATCTGGGCCGAAAGTATGAGAAAACCCTGAAATAATGTTCTAAACCTAACTTGGTTACTTAATGCGTTACAAAAACGCTTAAGTATTACGGTTTTTTGTAATACTCAATTTCATAGCTCACCCAACATAATTATGGTTTAATAAAGTGTCGCAATATTATTATTTCAATGACAATAATCTACTAATTTGTATGAAATTGCGATGTTACAAGAGTTACAACGGTTTCGTTGAACGAATTAGTTAGATATAGCAATATTTTGACAAATAATATTTAATCATAATGTAAAAACAAGCCGCAGAAATCGGTATGAAGGTAATACTTTTTGTATAGGCCAATAAAATTAAATATTGTTTTTCTACCAATTTTAATAAATTCTTCCGTGTTGCATAATTCTGTGACATAATTCAATCACGACGGGTATTTGGACCTAGTTTCATGGTAGGTAAACACTTGTTCTAAATTTCGACATTTGCGTAAACTATGAATACGACCCCTGTAGTGCGTGGCTAACTTACCTTCTGTGTTGCGAAATATCGCTAACTTAAGGTTCCCGTAGATAGGCGTGACACGATAGTGCGACGCGATTTCCATGAATTTTTCATTGAAATTGTTCTACTAGAGACGCGCCTGTCTGCTGTTATTTGTGTTTTTAGCCAGATATATTATGTCGCATCGTTAAGGTATTATGAATAAATAATTGAACAAAAAAGACCGCTTCGGAGACAATACAGACGTAATTCCGGCATTAACTCAGTATGTACCTATCACATACAAGTTTTAGTGTATGTGATAGGTATTATTATTTATTATTATTATTTATTTTTTATTTTATGCCTTCCATTGTTGAAGTGAAACGATAAATTCAAGTACCTATTATATATCAACATGGATGCAGGAATACTATCAAACAAAAAAACTGCACAAAACAATAAACTGCCGTTCTCGATCTAAAATACTCATCAATGGCTTACAACGATAAAATGATTGAATCGTGTTGCCTCTTCAACCATCCCATTTGCAGTTAAACATCTCTTATTTAAATCTTAGAATTACAATTAAACTCCTTCTATACAAGACTCAATAGAGATGACTTACTTTGATAGGTAAATTCAATTAGATAAGTACTGTCACAAAGACAAATGTAATGACATTATGGTACGCAAATAAAAATGAATATGAATAAATAAGTATCAATTTGCAAAATTCAAAAGTGGTTTTCTCCTAACATATTGAGTAAAATTATAAAGTCTGAAAGATTTACGCACATAGTATTTTCAAACTTATGTTTTCATGAAATAGGTCTTATTGCATAGTTTTTTCCCGAGTAAATCACCTTTGAATTTTGTCAAAGGTGATTTACTCAGGAAAACACTATGCAATAAGACCTATTTCATATACATAGGTGTTAAAATATTTATGGGCATGACTGTACCTACTTAGGAGCCAAATATCCCTGGTAATACACTTTCTATTTGGAAGGAAGCAATCACTTAGTTTTTATTAAAGTCAGTACGTACGTACCTACTTTCTAAAAAGTTTAAGAAAAATAAATTAAATTATTTTGACAGCGGATGACGGGATGGTGGTATTTTTGCGTGAATGAAATCGGTGGTCGTTTATGTAAGACATCCTAGGGATGTTGGAGCAATCAGCTTCCCTTGCTTGATGTATGCGGTTTCCTGATGATAAGCATCTGATACTTTAAATTAAACATATCCCACCATGTTTGATTGCAAGAAAACGCACATCTTTGCATTCAAGAGAAAAATAATCAGCCTGTATCATTCATTACACAGGATGATTTCCCCAGACAGGCCGTTTATACATTTACATTCAAGAGAAAAATAATCAGCCTGTATCATTCATTACACAGGATGATTTCCCCAGACAGGCCGTTTATACTGTGTAAATTATTTCATCACCACAGCGCTCAAAGCGGTGAAGGAAAACATCGTGAGGAAACCGGCATATCCTAGAATCTAACACTCGAAGAGGTGTGACTTCTACCGATCCGCGTTGGGCCCGTGTGGTGGATTACGGCCCCACTCCCTCTCACCAAGAGTAGGTCTGTGTCCTAGCACAGGGAATATTATAGGCTGATTTTGCTTATAACACTAATATTATAAAGGCGAAAGCTAGTGAGTGTGTGTGTGTGTGTGTGTGTGTTTGTATGTTTGTTACTTCTTCACGCTCAAACGGCTGGACCAATCTTGATGAAATTTGGCACACAGATAGTTTATAACCAGGATTAACACATAGCATAACTTTTTATCTCCATATTCTTACGGGATCGAGATTTATGTGGGTGAAACCGCGGGACTAAAACTACTATAATTTCAGTTCACTATGTATATCATCAACTGCACATAACGTAGTTAATTTTCTAAATGCCCATGTAACTGAACTTGATACTGCCATTATTAGCAGTTGATACGTCTGGTACAGACGCCAGCGCATCAAGCTACTCGAAACTGTCAAATTTTCCCAATCAACTTTGAACCTTATACTTTATAGATAAAGTTGAAAATTTATTACAGAGATTTGACAGATTGTAGTAGCTTGATGTGCTGGCGACTGTACTTACGGACATACAGCCCTGATTTACTACCTTCTTCGATAAACATTACTAGCTCATTCATAGCTGCTATAAACCTTTTATGAGAATCATAGAGCCTACAGATGAGTAAATACCTGCGACAGTACGGTCAGCGACAAACTCGGTAGTTATTGTAAGATAATTTTGAGAAACTATTTCGTTATTTTTTATTTTTATTATTTTTTTATTAAATAAAAATAAAATCTCTATTAAATACTTTAAACTAAGTTGTTTGTCTACTTTTAAACTTCTAAAATACTTCATGGGTTTTGACAAGGTTTTCACTATCATTTAGAGATTTTGTGCGTTAGATTGATGGTGCACTAGTTGTACAGTACACTATCTTTGCATAAAAAAAGTTTTTCAGTCTAAAGAGTTTTTAAACTTTGGTTTTCTTTTTCCTTTTTTTGTTGATCGGATTGTACTACTATGGTGCTTGCAGTGTTTTATCGTCCATTTTCATTGCCTCTAAGACTTTTGTGCCGGAAATGAGAGTTTCCTTATCGTACCGTGCTTTGCTTGTATTTGGAGGATGTGGGTTGTACCTTTTGCAAATAAATTTTCAGACTATTTGGGCGTGATTAATTTGTGATGTCATTGTCTTATCATGTTTATTAGTAAGTACAGACACCAGCACATCACGCTACTATCTGTCAAATTTCTTTAATGTATTTTCAACTTTATCATTAAAGCATATGGTTCAATGTTGATTGGGAATACGGAAAAATGGCATCCAAAATTCTATGAGTAGTGAGTAGTAGTTAGACATTTATATTTCTCCCAACTTTGTTTGTTATAATATCGTAGATCAATGCTAAAGTTACGTAAATACGTAGGTAGGTACAGACGCCAGCACATCAAGCTACACGAAACTGTCAAATTTTCTCAATCAACTTTGAACCTTATGCTTGAGCGATAAAGTTGAAAATCTATTAAAGAAATTTGACTGATTGTAGTAGCTTGATGTGCTAACGTCTGTACATTCTGAGCTCACATCATCGATTTTTACTCAAAAAAGCCAGTCCTTGAACCAACTCATCACAGAAAACCCGTTACATATTCCCGTTACATAGCTACGTTACATTACTAATTAACCCTTACATACCCGCGTCTCAATCAAAACGATCAGATTAAGGAAGTAGCTAATAGTCGCCCAGTAGCACGGAGGTGTTAAGAAATAATTACGATCGGTCACGCCTCCCCTGATTGGTTTTCGTAAGAGATCATAAATCTACACAAAACCCTGATGTGTTTTTTATTAGAAATATTATAATAATAAGTAGATGGGTGGCTTTTGTGACGCAAGTGCTAAAAATTAGAAGTTTTTAATACCTTATAGGTCTAGTAATATAATGTAACAGATTTTTTTTTATGTGCTAAATGTAGGTTGTATTGACGTTTGCTTCGAATTAAAAAAAAAACGAAGAGTTAGGTAAGTTTTTTGTGCCTATAATGTCATCATCTGCCTGCCTTTTCCCAACTATGTTTGGGTCGGCTTCCAGTCTAACCGGATGCAGCTGAATACTAGTATTTTATACATGGAGTGACTGCCTATCTGACCTCCACAACCCAGTTACTGTGTAATACGATACCCTTGGTAAGACTGGTTGTACGACTTTCGGGCCACTGACGACGCGTAACGACTGTCAAAGATCCACGAATGACAGCCAGGACCAACGGTTAACGTGCTTTCCGAGGCACGGAGGGATCTTGGTATGTGAAGATGGTCACCCATCCACGGACCAACCACTGCAAGCGTAGCTTAACCTGATCGATCGACCCGTGCGGCTGTTATTACTTAGCCACATGCACCTCAAACCCATCTTTGTCCCTAGAATATATTGGGTATTAAAACTACAAAATTTTTGTATCCAATCCTGTGTCTAAAACTGTAATAAATCATAGTTAACCTTTCCTACAATGACAGCTAACACCTAGAAACGTTAAAAGTTTTATATGCCTATTTCAACGATCTGATTTACGATGTAAAATTTTAATTTTGAATAAGATTTCCTATCTCAAAATTGACAGCTAATACATAATAAATACGTAATATTAAAAAAAAATATTTATACATATATAAAATAAAATCATGCGCACATTAAATTTATTATATAAAATATTCATGCATAAATAACGAGTTAATGATACATTAACAATTCAAATGTACTCCCGAGGATATGGTTGTGTATTGTTAATAAGATGATGTTCAATTTAATGTGTCCGTAATTAGGGGTTAGGCTCATTTTATTGGATAAGTATTGCTTATTTGCGCCGCCAGTGGTCAATAAATCGGCATTCTCTAACAAAGTAGTCAAAATGGCACTAGCTTTCGTTGAGGTGTTTGTACACTGAAAGATTTACGAGATATCGTATAGCTTAACAGCGACCAGAGGAGCGCTTCTCGTAATTTTAAGAACGTTCACAGTCTGATTTCAGTCTCGATCTGTCAAAAATACCTCTAATTTTCCCTACATTTTTGACAAGTTTTTGACATTTGTTTTTTGCCGAGTTGAAACTGTGACTAGACTTTGAACGTTTTACATTTCGAGGATTGGCCTTCTATTTGTGTTGGAACACTGCCGGACTAACTTGGAAACTGCTAAAGTGGATCCTTGAAATTTTACGCTACCGGTCTTACATTATTTATAAAAAAGGCAAAAAAATCATGTTTGTTGCATGGGAGCCCCTTAAATGTTTATTTTATTTTGTTTTTTAGTATTTGTTTAGTGTTAGTTTTGTTTTAGTGTTGTTATAGCGGCAACAGAAATACATCATCTGTGAAAATTTCAACTGTCTAACTATCACGGTTCATGAGATACAGCCTGGTGACAGACCTTCGGACGGACGGACGGACAGCGGAGCGGGAGTAATAGGGTTCCTTTTTAGCCTTTGGGTACGGAACCCTAAAAAGATGCAAATACTTAGGTAACATTTTTATGAAACTTAATACCTAGCCTAGAAATAAGGAAACGAAAGACTTTTTAATTTTAGATTCCGTTCAAACCTTTAACTTTTAATTCTAAAATGCAATGAAAATTTTTTCTAAATAAGCTAATTTAGAAAAATCATTGCATGTAGCAACATTTTACTCATGCGACACAGTTTTCCCAAAAAACACGCTTCGCTTACAGTGTGATTGTGCTTCTGTCTGAGATTAAAGGATGCGTCGTAATTCAAGTACTTATACTTTTCATTGGTCGCTTACTCAATGCGCTGCTGGGACCAGCGAGGCCAAATTCATACTAACTAATGTTACTCTCTTTACTTTGGACGGAAACTGAGTCATGTTAGACTAATTTTATTATGTCCGTGTGAATCGGTTCGATATGATTTGTGTTTTGAAGACGTCGTTTTCCTTCGATGAAAATAATTGCAGTCTCTAGATGGAGCCTAATCTCTGAAAGAGATTTATGACTTTTATTATTCTTGAGAAAACTCTCAAAGACAGTTGAATTTAAAATCTATGTTTTTCGGACTTCTATAAAGTCATAATAAGACAAAAATAGCTTCATTAATGGCAAAGTTTGGGCTGGTACTATATTGGCAGAGATTACAGGAATTATCTTGGCTATATAGTTGAATTTTGGATCCGTACCCAAAGGGTAAAACGGGAAACTAAGACTCCGCTGTCCGTCCGTCCGTCCGTCTGTCACCAGGGTGTATCTCATGAACCGTGATAGTTAGACAGTAGAGATTTTCACAGATGATGTATTTCTGTTGTCGCTATCACAAAAAATACTAAAAAACAGAATAAAATAAATATTTAAGGGGGCTCCAATAGAACAAGCGTGATTTTATTGCCATGTTTATTGATAATGGTACGGAACCCTTCGAGCGCGAATCCGACTCGTACTTGGCCGGTTTTTTTATATCAAACTTAACAAATACTTAAACTTTTTTTAAACAAGAAAACAGTTCTTGTTTAGAAAAAGTTCGCTTCAACCTCCAAAAGCATAAAAAAGGCAGATGCCGATCTCGGATGCACTAATCGCTCGTTATCTTAACCGGTGTTTAGCTGGCTGGCTGAGCACTATACTCTTAGCATTATCCGCTATCTCTACGTGGGAACTGTTCGCACGGACCGCTCCGATTGTTTGACGAACAAAATGGAATGTCAAGATGAACGTTGTGCAATACAGTGTGTGTGAGGGTTTATTATAGTTTGACATTCGGACAGTTTGTTACACGGTTGGAAGTTTCTATGTACGGTTTTCGCGGACGGATGGACGTTCTATTTTTCTTGTTTTGTGTCACTTGTGATTTTAGGTGAGTTTTTGATGTGCGTGATTAAATCGACAATAAAACTAAGTTTTCATAAAAGCTTTACATTCTTGTTTCTAACACAAATGTATGCCACTATTGAGTAACCGTTTTAATTTCAGATTGCGATTAATTAATGTGCAGACAGCGTTCAAGCACAAAGAAGTGATTACTCCATAGGCCACGCATTCATCTTTAAATTGCTATCAGAAAAAGATTTAGGCCGCCGTCAGTAGGCTTTGACTAGTCTACTTAACGTCTTAATAATACTACCTAACAAACGTCTAACAAGAATGCGATCGTCAAGGCTTCCTTCGAAGATATCCTTCAATTTAAACAAGCCTGCTAATACACAAAAAATTGCCACAGTACACGGATGCAAATCACATGGGCAATTACAGTCACTCAATTTCACGTAGAAACGAACGGCACAATACGACCCCAGATGATATTCATTATGTTAATATCCATCGCATAATTTGACGTCTCACGCACACACGGCACGCGTCAACAAATTGTGTTACCAACAAAATCTGTTTTAGATTACACTAATTTGTCAGTTGTATTAGCCGACAACTGTGGTCTATTCAAGCCGCTTCGTGTGGGAAACGTTATGAAATTGAAAATAATCATATTTCTTTTAAAAGACACTAGGCGATTGCACAAAGATTCACCTAGTTTTCGTCGTTAACTATTCATTATTATGTGCCGTGGGAGATTTTTTGTGGGGGCCATTGTTAGGTTGTTGGCGCATTCCAAAGGACGCGGACCGTCTGTGTGTTACTAGATCTGTGGTACAAAAGGGAACTGTAGCGAATCTGATGTACTGTAATTGGGTTGTTTTGTCTTGTAATTAGTTTATTATTTGATGATGAGTGTAATAAATTATATAATTATCTTGATAATTATTATGAAATGGAAACGTAACGTAGTTTAGCACCTGTTCGCATTTCATCATTTGGCAGACCTGTTGGT
The DNA here is from genome assembly GCA_949629135.1 of Eremobia ochroleuca. Classification (NCBI taxonomy): domain Eukaryota; kingdom Metazoa; phylum Arthropoda; class Insecta; order Lepidoptera; family Noctuidae; genus Eremobia; species Eremobia ochroleuca. The sequence continues at coordinate 8,511,364 of OX451402.1, read as the reverse complement.
CTCGTGGTCAGTGGCCCTGACTACTATACGTAAGGTCGTCGGTTTGATTCCCACCCAGGATAAATGTTAGTGTGATGAGCACAATCATTTGTTCTTTGTCTGGGTGTAATTTATCTAAAATATGTATTTATGTAGAAATATATATGTATTTGTATCAGTTGTCTAGTACTCATAGCAAAAGCTCTAGTTTGGGACTAGATGGCGTTGTGTGAAAGTGGTGCAATATTATTATTATTATTATATTACAAACATTTGTCCTGGGTGGGAAATAAAATGCAACTGACAATACACTTTAAATAAGATTTAAAAGCAACTAAGCTAAACAACACAACTTTTTACCCCACATCTCAATCGAACCAAGAAAACGTTCATGTGAACGTGTTCTTGGTTCGATATAATACCGTGTAACAAGGGTGTTCGAGTACTAGTAAAACATTGCTCCAGATTGTGAAGGCTCTATGTAAATTTTGGCGTTCATCTGCGCAGTAGATACACGTGCAGGCCGTACTATTAAAACATACTGTAATCAACGACACTATGCATAAATGAATCACAAACTTCCATGAGTTATAGCCGGTGGACGTTGAATATTAAAACTGTAACTAGGCTAAGTGGTAGATAGCCTATTTTACTTGGGTAGTGAACGTTTTACCGCTATATTTTTTGATTAGTGGCCTTTTTTGTTGGTAAGCAAATACGTGGCGATATCCTTTGCTTTGAGCGATTCATCGAAATTAAGTACATGATGCGTGCCATGAGTGCTGGTTTGGATGGCGAGGGAAAAGAGTTTCTGGAAGGTGTCCCAGCAGCGGAACAGTATAGGCTAAGTAAAAAAACATTAAGTACATAAGTTCAAATCGGTTCGGTGCTATATTTTTGTTGTTAAATAGATCAAATATTTACTCTGCATATCTTCGGGATAAGTTTTCCTCATACCTATTTGAGTATTTTGTTGAAACAAAATAATGTAGTTGTTTCCATTTCTGTATCGGGGTAAATATTCAAGTAGTACATATATATATATATACATATACTTGCGACTTATTTGTTTTATGTGACAACGTTTCTGCTATTATTTAAAATACAGCGTTTCTAAAACCGCTTTAAAAAACCTTGTTTCTCAACTAAAAGTTTAAGAGCTAGTTAAAATACCTATATATTTTTAATATCCCGGTACTACTTATTTATTTTGGATTGATATCGTACAGGATACAATATTCAAAGTTGCAACATTTTATCAGTGCAAAAATAGTAAGATATCCGCGTGGATACGTAATTAATCACGATTTATCGTTCTCTGATTGCGTCGCCACTGAAAATTTATTAAAATCAATATGGCGTCTTTAGTAATCTGAATGGAATCGGCACTTCGCGACCAATTAAGCGTTGCGAAACAAACAATATCTGATTTATATTGTGTCCAGTTTCATAGCGTTTTATTACAATTAGCAACGAGACGAGTTTTCGTAATTGTGAATTAATGTTAATGTTCTTATAAGTTGTCAGTTAGTGGATAAGCCCTTATTTGTAAATGTAATATCGTGATACCCAAGCTAAATGCTTTTTATCTGTATTATCATTACAGATTATTTTAATAAATGCCACAGTACTGTCAAACTTAAAGCTGCCGTTTTCACTTGCTCTATGTAAGAAAAAAAAACCGACGAAATGAAAATCCGCTGCTAAAAGACAATGACTGACACTGATCGCTAATCAACCATCACCGTTAGGTATATGAAGACAACAAAGAACCGTAAACAAAGTACCTAAACTTTTAAAAGTAACATAAAAGTGAAAACTACAAAAGACCTTCTGAACTAGAACTGTCATTTTCTACATTCAAGCACACTATCATGGGTAACGAAGTATAATACGATTTTCCAATAAAATTCAAAACGAAATCGATAGTCTTAAAACTCGTGCGTATCCGATTAAAATATGATGGCGTTTATTACCAAATCAAGTGGAAACTATTGGTTTGTAATAATCGGTAACGGCAATTAGCAGTTTGGTGTGACGCAATGGCAATTTTTCGCGATTTCTTGCGCCAATGAGAGTTTCTGACTTATTGTTAACGATCATGATACTGTTGGCTTCGTTAGTTTTTAGACAGTCAGTGAAAAATTATGAAATTAAATCAGATAATAGTTATGGTAACGCCTGGACGCTTGAGGGAGGACATTGCCGTCGAGATAGACCATGGCGAAGGTGGTGTGACGATCTGGTAACGTTTGCAGGGCCAACATAGCCAGATATTGTACAAGAGATGAGGTTTAGAAAAAAAAAACGGGAGCCGTTTGCCCAGCAGTGGGACACAATGTAGGCTAACAAAAAAATAAATATTGATTTATGTTTACGGTAACGAATAAAAGTTATGAATAACGTACTTAATTATTGAATTAGTTCAATATTTTGACTGAAACTTTTTTACTCGAGTAGTTTCTTCTTGTGAGAAATGATAGCGAGTATCAGAAAAATACTCAAAGTGCGAAACTTTGATACAATTCTTGAATCTAATTCGGTATTGTTACAGTTAAACATTTTGAAAAATGCATTATTATAAAAGATGATACTTTTGTTTGTGACTGTACAAACGAAATTGCAAGTGATGTTCTAATCAAAACCTTTTTTGTTAGGTATCAATTTTGCTTTTTAAAGTCGAATGAACGGTTTTTAACTCCAAGGAGACTCATTTGGAAATAAAACCGTATCATCCGGCTTGGTTGTTGTTTTTCTTGATTTATGTAGCCAAATTCGACTGTAAGACTGTACCAGAGATAACTTCGATAATTGAAATATTTAGATATCTGTTTTTCGCTGATTAGGTTGGTTTTAGTTTAAGAAATTTAATTCGTTATGATTCGACGGCCATGTCTGCAGATTGGAAAAAAGTCGATGAACCAAAATAGTAACTGAATGGATACCAAGAGACCAAAGCACAAGTAGAGGTCGGACAGTAAAAATATTGGGAGGAGGGAGGACCAGGATGGATGACTAAAGCTAGGGATAGGTATCAGTGGAAGGAAATGGGGAAGGCCTACTACTGCCTTCCCCATTACCCCATACTGGGTAGTGGCGACTACTGCTTAGAAGCGTGAGCCACACATCTTATACAGCATGATTTTTTTTACCGTCTCCAAATTTCTACAGGCTGTTCCACCCATGAATATGATCAACTTTCACTATGGAACCAACTCTAAGATCACGACAAAAAAATCAGCATTTTGGTCAAGTAGGTATTGAACTTTTGTATTAAACAGATGATTTTGTTTTCGTGATTTCAGAGTTGGTCCCGTAGTGAAAGTTGTTCATATTTATGAGTAGAACACCTTGTAAAAATTTGGAGCCTGTAAAAAAAATCACCCAGTATAATGTCACACATATAGAGAAAGAACAACAAAAGTAAAGTTATATAATTTAATTTACTTAGAAACAGAGTCATAATAAATATATTTGTACCCATACTACATAGTAGTATGTAAATGCAATAATTTAAAACATTTGTAAAAGTAGTAATAGAATACAGGCTTTTTTATTTTATTTTTATTAACACATAGAATACTTTTTATTTCGATATTTCTACGGGATCGAGACTTATGCGGGTTAAACCACAGGGCGCAACTAGTAGGCACCTAAAAAAGCAATTCTATTTTTCGTACAGACGCCAGCACATCAAGTTACTACAATCTGTCAGATTTCTTTATAGATTTTCAACTTTATCGCTAAAGCATAAGGTTCAAAGTTGATTGGGAAAATCTGACAGTTTCGGGTAGCTTGATGTGCTGGCGTCTGTACATTTGACGTTCTTAAATGCGTTTTACGTGCCTACGTGAAATAAATAATTTAAATTTTACTTTTCAAAGTATCTAATCTCACTGGGTTAGATATTTTCAGATTATAGACACAAACAAAGTTGCGATCGTTTTAAATACAAGTTTCTTTTTAGACTTGTTCATGTTCAAACGACCTATTTCTAGAAGAAAAGTTCTCACAGTTTATGTCGAGTGATTCTAAAAAGGTACGGTAACACTTACTTTAATGTATCTCTTCAACAAACTTGGCGTATTCTAGTAGCAATTTACTGGTGACTAATAAAGAGACTCGTAAAATAGCGGGATTCTTAAGTGACATCTGAAATGTAAAGTTTTATAACATCTTTGAGTTTAAGCAGTGCGTTGTGCCTATTTATTTGAGGGAAGGTAAAGTACCTAAGTCATAAGGTTAGATTTACTGGTTATTTTACCTAGTGCTGGAATGGTCTGGAATTGCAACTATTTACCTAAATAGTTGCAATTTCACGCTAAGAATCTGCGTTCTTCAAGCAATCTTCTCTTACTCGGTCCTTCTCATACTTTTGGCTTTGTTCATTCTTCCTTTCCATATTCAGTCCATTCTTCTTTAGAATGCGCTTCCTCTTGATATCAGGACGGCCACCAGTCGGTATGCATTTAAGCGGAAATTGCGGGGTTATTTTCAAAACGAATAGTTTAATCTCATCACCTCTCTCCCTTGTATTCTATTCTATTCTATTCACACACAATCACATCTCGGACTACTAAATGGACCGCGTTATCTGTATACTACTTTTTGCAAAATACATTTTTTTTTTGCTCTGAAAATGTTACCTTAAATACCTGCGATTTAAACCATTTAAAATATCACACACCTATTCCAAACAAAAAACCGCTTAACCCAACAAAATACAAACAGTAGCCACATTACCTCGGATCATAACAACGGAGCCTAACGTCGGCATTCGTGTGTGCGAACATTTGACTAACAATAGTGTTCCCATGCACCGATTGCCATCAGTAGTAAACTTGCAATCCTTACGCAATGCGAAGACGTGTGCTGTAGATAACGAAAGCACTTTTTGTGTGTTTTAAAGACGTGTGAGCGAGCGATATGTGTATTGAGGTCTTTAGGTAAGGTATAGTACTGTTAATACCTGGTTATAGGTTGTGAAAGATGATTGTGTTAATTTAGACGAGTTAATGGAAAAATCTTAAGTTAGTTTTAAGGCTGTCTTGAATGGCTGGGTAGATAAATGACTTTGACATGTTTAAAAAAAGTAGGGCAGAATATACGTGGTGTGTACAAAAGAGTGATATTATTTACGTTAGTACTCGTAATTAAAACCACGATTTAAGATAAGAATAGCAGATATATTTTGCGGAAAAAAGTATTGTTGCATTAATTTTACAAGAGATTTTTACAAGTATTCTAGAAAAGAAAAACTCACACTATAAATTAAAAAATAACAATTAGTATGAGTAAGTATTACAATAATTTGTCAGACCTAGTAATTCAGGATCTACAAGTAATTGTCAGTAATTAACAAAGTTTAATTATTACTCATAGATTTATAAAGCTGTGTAATTGGTATCGGAATTCAGAAAATAATTGATTATAACACGGACATTCGCAAACAATTCTGTCAAGAAAATATTTAAAAAACCGCAAATATTTTTCATAAAACTGATTAATTATTTATTAAATAAGACTAGTATTAAACCGCAATTCATATTGAACAAAATTTAATTATTGATAATGTATTGTGTAACCGCAAATCATTTAATTCAATGACGTTGTCGAAGTAGGTAAGTTTTATAGGGATTAAATTAAGTCAATGTAATTGAACTGCATTTTTTCGTAACTATTATTTGATAATTATGTTAATCATTATTTATGTGTATCGCATTGTATTGCATGAATAAATGTATAAAGTTTTATTGGGATGATTTTTTTAACAATCTCTAAATTTTTACAGGGTGTTCTACACATGAATATGAACAACTTTCACTATGGGACCAACTCTGAAGTCACAAAAAAAATCACCTGTTTAATACAAAAGTTCAATACCTACTTGACCAAAATGTATGCAACAGCTGATTTTTATTTCGTAATCTCAGAGTTGGTCCCATAGTGAAAGTTGCTCATATTCCCTGTAAAAATTTGGACATGCTAAAAGAATCATGCAGTATATGATACATATTAATAAAGTCGCTTAAAAGAAGAAAAAACATTGAATTAACATATCTGATATATCTGTAGGAAGAAATATCGTATTTTCCAGTTCTAGTAAATGTGGAATTAGGTTTTTCTGTAGTGGCTAAAGCTCCTTAGCCAACCTGTGCATAATAAATAGCGGTTTAATTTGGTGAAAACCCAACGCACGTACCCATTGTCCGATAGTAGCTAGTTTTAAAATGTATAATAATCAAAATATTAAATGCTAAAAGTTTATTACATGATACGGCCGTTTGAAATAACTTTGTTAAACAAAGAGAACTCCAGAAAATCTAAACACTTTGTATAACAATATAAAGTATCTCAAACCGTCTCGCAATTAATATCATCACTTATTAATAAACCCCACCTAAGAATAACAAGTGAAGCATCAAAACAAGTTGGTAGAACAAAAAATATCGGACATAAAACGAGATGAGCGTAAATTAATAGACCCACATTGTTGCTGCTTTAAGTACACTCGGATGATATCAAATGACGTTATTAGAGACAAAAACTAAACTTAAGGCATGTACAAACGATGATTGAATTAATGTGGTATTCTGCAATATGAAACTCAACGTAGGTACTGCATTCTCTTTATATTTTTTAGGGCTTTTAAGAACCTCCACGCATGATGATTCTTAGGTATGTCCGGTGTACTATGGGTGGTTCGACTCGCTACCAATCTTGGTGAATGGCAAATCTTATACCAAGATATGGGCTATGCACGAATATAATAGTTTCGAATTTGTTTATATGTATAAATGTATTATTATTAATTCTTGTATTTTATAGTCATTTTCTAGCTATCTATCCCGTATGTTGCACCTGCCATATTTTGTCCCTGCATCACCCTAAGGTTGACTAGTAGAAAATATCTCAGGCATGAAATCCGCCTTTGTACAGTATTTTTTTTTTACCTGTGCATAAAGTTTTAATAAATAGTAAATAAATATTTTATTATGTTGAGATGTCTAGAACATTTTTAAGGACTCTCGCACTGGCAGAGATATCGGTAGAGAGAGATGTAACGACACATCGGCCAATGACAGTAACGGAGCTTTAACTCAAACATTGCTAATAGATAGAATAGAATCTTTTTTTTTTTTCTGGTAGAGAATGGCATTAAGTCCGCCATTGTACCTTTTTGTGTGCGAAAAGTGTAAATAAATAAATATTTTTTTTATTTGCATAGCATGTACTATGCAATGACTTTGTGATTGTTTGCATAGAGGAGATTTGTTATAAAAAATGTTTAGTACATGATTGAATCGAACATTATAACCAATCATTTGACCCAGGGGTTCTCAAACTTCTTTTTCTCATAGACCAATTAAAAAATTTTGCTGGTTCCGGTAGACCACCTGCAGCTAACATTTCTACCATATTCCCAAAACTCAACAAAAAATGTGAAGTTTAGATCTAACGTAAACGTAGACCCCCGTCAAGTCTCCAGTGGACTCCTTTTTTTTTTTTTTTTTGGGTGGGAAATTATCAAATAACTTCTCCCGCTCTGGGCGGAGCGGGAGGGTGTGTCAGACTTTTAGTGACTAAAACCCACCCGTGTTCCTCCAGTTGTCCCAAGGACTCCTGGGGGTCCACCTGGACCACTTAGGGAATCAATGTTTTTTTTTTAATACGTTGCCCCACACTAGGAATTGAATCATAACTTATTTATTTATTTATTTATTTATTTATTTGGAAAACAAACAACTATACATTTCATCTTAACCTAATTATATAAACTTAACCAATATATTAATGTACAGTCAACTGCGTTTTCACGTATTACAGAATGATGTACAGTGACACGTAATTATTGTATTCTGTAGCTCGTTAAATATTATGTAAACTTATATTAACTTATCAACAAAATAATACATAAATTCGTAATAGCTAAACTTAACAATTGTTATTTGAACTTGGCCCATTAATTTGCAAAATGGATCTGGACTCCCTTGAAAACCCAGAACGAGTTGAGGCAAATATATCAACTTTTAAAAAGTACTTGTTATAAGTTTTGACAATTCTCTGCAGAGGCGCCCGCTGACCTGCATTCGTACGACAGATATTGGTGGCAAAAAGAGGATACGCACGTACAACTTCTGCTAACTTTCATGCTAAATCTGGTATCAAGCAATTAAGCCTATCAGCGTGCATTGACAGACAGGTCCTTCGGCTCTCCATCTTAGATCCAGTACATCATTCTGATTATCTTTATTAGCTTTATAATACTATTCATTGCTATATGATCACTCTTTCCCTGTTTTTCTTTATATAACAAAACAGGTATAGATTACTCGGGTCCTAGTTTTCTCTAGGGTCTATCAACTGTTATCATAACTGCAGTAAAATCCAAGTGATTATCATTATTTTAATGCTCAGTAATAATATGCTTATTTATCAGAGTAATGTTGCAAATATCTGGGCTGATTAGGTGGTACCATACTAAATTTCTACATCCTAGATAATGATATGTTGGTAACAGGATACAATCACTTATATCTTAAATATAAGGAGTTCTCCATTTTATTTTCTACCAAATATTTTTGTCCCATTCATTATAAAAATAAAAAGCGGCACCTAATTGGCTCTATCACTTTCTAAGCGACAAAAACTGTTGAAATCAGAGCATCCTTCTACGGCACTTGCACAATCTCAATCGGAGCAAGAGGAAAAGAAAATAAATGAATCGAAACCTTCGATATTTCAATTCGTATCTCATAAACATTAATATCGGAAACAAATGGTTTTCCATTTAAATGAGCTCATTTTGTTCGGTATAATTGTTTCTGTCATATAAGATATTAATGTAAATATTTAATATAGCGTAAAGCTTTGTTAGCTATTAAGGCTATATATCAGTGTTGGCTCGTTAGCCAGTTGTGTTTATGGTACGACTTCTCCTTAATAGAGAATTAATCTTCGCCGGCTTTAGGCGGTGACATCCTTATTTACGGCTATGTAAAACGGACGTCCGGCCAGTGAAAGGTTTAATTGTTTTATTGGCAAACACTAACTTTTAATTGAAGATAATATAATTGGAACGATCTTCTTTTATTTCCCTGATTTTATTGAGCTTTCTGTTGTTTCTTCGTTATATTGCAGCAATTGTGAAATGGTGTAGGATATAACTTTAACTTTTCCATTGTGCTTTATTTCATAAATGGTTTAATGGCTTAATAGTTATAGTTGAATTGGATGTTATTTGAATTGTGTCTCATAAATTCATCTTTCTAATACCTAAACGACACGATTTAATTTAGGTATGAAACATTCAACACAATCTAGACGTTCGTAGCTTAAGTATGAGCTTTTTTTTTTTGGGTGGGTAATTATCAAATAACTTTTCCCGCGCTGGGCGGAGCGGGAGGGTGTGTCAGACTATTACTGACTCAAACCCACCCGTGTTCCTTCAGTTGCCTGTGCCAAGGGCCACGGTAACTCTTTCGAACAATCCGCGACCCTGGCAGGCATCGGCCCCAGCGGAACCCGTCAGTTACTGCTGACATCTCTTTGAGGCGCGCGTGGAACACAAAAGGTTTAATGGCTTAATAGTTATAGTCAGACTTTATTTGAATTGTGTCTCATAAATGCATCTTTCTAATACCTAAACGACAAGATTTAATTTAGATATGAAACGTCCAACACAATCTAGACGTTCGTAGCTTAAGAATGACCTCAGCTTAGACTGCACATTATGGAAATGAATCTGAAAATTATACCGTCTACACTCCGTCTGCATTTTTCACAATTTGAATTTCATCTAAAGTGATGTACTTGAGTGCAGAATATGTCGAATTTCCTTGAATTTTGATCAGCCAACTATGTCTACGTCTTTGGTCAGCAGGTGAAGCTGCAAGCGAATATCAACAATTTTTCTTGGACATTTTGGTTTTTTAGGATTAAGATTGCTTGTTGTTTGCGGTGTGTTAACCCCTTAAATAGAATGTATTTATCGTCTGCATCGTGATTCATGTGTCTGCTGCAGTAGACGAATACAATTGTACTTTGGTAGAGACAAACATTTTTTGAGGTTGAATGCTCATTTTTCATGTCAGTGCAACCTGTCTGCATTTTAACTGTATTACACAAGAATAAAAACTGAATAAGTAAACTGAAACAGAATATAGGTACAGTATGCATTTTGATAAAAATCAATTTTTTCGATTTTATTCCATATTATTTTGGTGTGTGCAAGGAGGCTAAAAAATTCAGAGCAGTTTTATACCTTATATATTACCAGATAAAATGAATAAAAAACACATGTACCGAATAAATAAGACAATAAGATTCTATCGACCTTCTTGCTGTTATAATGAATCTGCATATGAACCTATTTTTATTGAGTATTGGTATGACTAAACCCTATTATTTTGATATTACGGCTTTACGATTCTACCCTAAAGAATGACCTGAAAATATAAATTATGTATTTTTTTTATGCCTCATGATTTGGTATCGGTGAGAGCAGTAATTTCGGCTTAGCACTTCAGAAAAATAGTTTATGGTAATAAGAACGTTAGGTACAATAACTACGAACTGCATTCGACAAACCCATTTTCAATCAACTGAGCCACATAGTGTGGCTATGTGGCTCACAGCAAATTATGGCAACAATGCGCGAGATCATCACCCATTCACCACACTAGGAAGAGTATAATCGTCCGAGATGCCATTCTATGGCGATAATTAGAAATGAACCGCAATTATATGCAAATGCGACGCGCGACAAACTTGCCTCGTTTTGAAACCAGCTATTTCGTAGCCCCGCCCACCCGTACTTGTAATGACGCTCAATGCTTCGAAACTGCTTGACATACAAACTGCGTGGTTCATATCCTTTGGAGCAAGGATTTTAGGGTTCTTAATTTGAAATGCGCAACCATATTTGATTTAGATTTTGAGTTAGGAATCGGATTAGTTGAACTCGTTTTGTTGGTGGGGCAGAGAAATAAAGTATGTAGTTTTGTTTATGGCTATTTCTATGGCCAGATCAACGGACCCAGGTTTAGTACAATACTGGATATACACCCAAACTTGTGTGTTGTGTCCCGTTTTAGTTAAAATTAACAAATAGTGCCTATAAGGATATTTATTTACAAGCAATAAAACTTATCAGGATTATAAAATTAAATAAAAGATAATCATAATCAAATACCAATTTGAATTAACGATGTTTATTAAAAGACGAGTGCTTGATTAAAATTTAACGTCATATTTATCTAAGCCATATAATATTTAGTACCGCTACTATCTAAGTAACTTAATAAAGTAATCATAATTAGATAGATAGTCTGTACATTAAAATAGATCCTGTCGTAGTTATTTTATTCGTTGAGAAATATACAAAGTTATTGTTAGCATCGATTAAATCCAACATATTTTAAGCTAGGTACATGTAAGACAATTGAAAAGTACGCGATAAAAATTGAAATCCTAAACGCAATCACAGCGCCCCGCGCAAAAAAAAAAAAATAATAATTGGTGGTACAATATTTAAATAATGTTTAAATAAAAAACTACGAAAACCGATTCTATTACTAATTCTAAGCAAACCTCTTTCGGGTTTGCAATATACTGAGAAATAACGATGTACACCCAGAGTAGAAAAATACGCAAGTACCTATCTGTCTCAAAGAGATAAAAAACCGGCTATATGTCGTTTAACTGATCGATATAAAATAAGACAGGTCCGTCAGTTACCTAACTCTACGCAGGTATTCTTAGCAGTGAAAGCGTACTTTTTAATTACTTTTTTTACACAACAGATGACACAGCGTTTCTTTTTAGATCTATTTCTAGGGTTCTATTTGCAATTGAAACTCTTTTGTGACATTATGTTTGAAGATTACAATTAATTGTGCTATAAATATACTTCTCGATCTTTTTTTTGCTATAATGCTTTACAATGTAAGTATTGACATGTTGCACAGTATGACTATGAAGTATTTACTTTATTTTAAGTGAAATTGATCTCATATCCGATATGTTCTCTTAACTACAACAGATACGGAACCGAACGACTTGTAACAATACACTCGCATACTTTTTAATGACATCGGAATACAATCTTCTCGGTCGATGTGAAATGGATATTAAATAATAATAAAAACGAACGTGATTGGCTCTGTTATGAACAAAACAAACTTATATATTGAGTCTTTGATTAAATATATGCAAGATTTTAAACACAGAAGAACTTATTTACAATATTTCAATTAACAACTATACAACCAATAAGTTTGTTCGTATTTTGTTCCTTTATAACAGTCCGGTATCCGCAAGTAACTAATTTAAATTTAAAATTAACAATTTCGATTCATTTAAATTAGCTCTCGATGCCGTAATAAAGTTTTACAAAAAGATTGTAAAAATGTTGATGTGTTCGCGTCTTTAATTATTTTGTTATAAAAGTAAAAGTCATAATCTAGATATTGTCTAGTCTCTGAGTAAATTAAATAGATATTTAAAGACGTGGTAGGTAAATATAGTTCAGAATCAATTGAATAGACGCTTTTTAAATGTTTGTTTTGTTAAAACCACTTAGCAATGAGCCATCATTTAAATAAAAAACTTATCGTTTATTTAGCAGACAAACCCTTTTTAAATTATTGCCGTAATTGATTTAAATAAAACTTCTAACCACTTTAATCTCTATTGCCTGGTAAGCCGCTGGTTGTCCAAACGGGTCCACAAATGGAGAATAACTTGCTCGAATAATTGTTATAATCAAAATAATAAACTTCGAATAAAGTAAAGAGGTTGAATTGCTCCGCGATCGCTTTTATATTATATTTACTTTATTACAAATTAAATATTTTATGTTTTTATTTTATTAAATGGGGAGTATAAAAATATTTTTCGTATAAACACTTAAAGATTTAACAGAAGCTGAAATCCTTTGATAATAAACATACGTTTTTATTCAAACCTTCGACCAAGTGATGTAAAGTACGATAAGAGTAATTTCGCGAACCCGGTTGCAACAGTTTTTTTTTTGGTAGCTGCATGAGTAGTGAATGTCTTTTAAGGAGCTGATACATGTGAGAAATACATTTTATGGCCTGTTACACATTTAAAATCGACAGCGATCCAGTTTTCGTCACGTATTCGCGGTACTCTTTTTATATCTGCCCACTGATGTGTAGTGGGTTGCAGGATTGCGTCGGTTTGGCGTGCAGGGATTTTGATTTTATCTGTAGTAAAATACTTGGCAATAAGTTACGAAGCTTTATCTGTTTTAGCAGTTAATAAGGAACTAAATAAATGTTTTGTAACTCCAAAGTAATATTGTATGTCAATGAACGGAGCTCAGATGCTGCCTGCATTTTTGATCTACTTTTTGACCTTTTTACGATTGTGATGGTTCAATCGGTTCAATATAATTAGGCGATTCGTTAAACCGAGTATTCTTCAACAAAAAAGGATCGCACGAACAGGTTACATAAAAACTGTCAAAAGTATTTTAAAGCATTAATCCGCAAAGAGCAATTCATCTTAAAAACGTCAATCGTTTTTAAATTTAAATTGCGGCGTGAAAGCATGAAGTGCGGTAGACGTTTCAAAACAGGATTTTAAGAAGTATGCGTCGGGCAAATGTGAGTACAGATGGACACGAGGTGCAACGCGAGGTGATTAATTAATATGGAGCATGGTACGGTTATGATAATAAGAGGATCTTTAGAGTTGATAAGAGTTTACTTAGAATAGAAAGGGATGGAAAAGAGGATCTTTATAAAAAGGCTGTACTTAAATATGTATTACAAAAAAACAATTATAAAAAAAATCCCTATGATTGCAACGTTACTTATATAGTAGTGACTAGCTCTTCGCGTAAGCGAATTAATTTCATTCACATTTCGCTGCTTCGTTGCAAAAAGTATCCATAGATGCGAAAGAATTTAACTTTTTGGATTTATAATCTGTGTTTCAATCCATTACGTTTTTATCACATACCTAAGTCAATGAGGAGGACGAGAAGCTTTTATATTTAGCAAGCACTGAATTCTACAAAGAACTAACTTTCAAAGTCTAGGTTTGAAAACTGGATAACTTTTGAGAAGTACTTATCGCAGCGAAAATATATATTCAAATTAAACCCCTTTGTTCATCCTTCGCAACACAAAAGCTGAGAAGCAGTTATAACTGCAAGAACTTATCAATATCGAGCACCACTGGAGCATAATGAGTAGAACTCGAGCAAAAAAGCGTCCGCCGACGGCGGGCGGCGAGCCGGCGGCGGGCGGAATAACTGTTTCGCTTTACTAGGTCGAATTATCTCATTTATTTCAATTTTTTAGTTTATTTTCTATCAGTGAAATTGCCCTTCACTTTTCTTTGAAGAGTTGTGATAGGTCAGTAATAATCTATTAAGTCCTTTTTTGAAATTGAATTAAAGCGAGGGAAATAAATAATTGTGGCAATAAAATCGCCTTAGCTTTTAAGTCTTAATTTGCTTTGATTTTTAGAATAAATAATTGTTTAATTAATCGTTTTATTTGATGTATTTTTATGCATGCCTAATTTATTATTTAAATGAGACATCAAAAAGAAAATGATGATGAAACAGATATATTTAAATTTATGTTAAATTTTATACTTATAAATTAATGATCGTTTATTGAAACATCTAATAAATTAATCCTTATTTATTTGGAATCATAAAAAAGTCAAAACGGTATTGTGAAAGCACTATTTTATCGTAAATCTATTCAAATTGAATTAAGACTTTTAAAATTATTAATTTATTTTGAAATGAGGATTTTACACATGTTGTTTTATTTACTTAAATCAATTTCGGATCATTAATACCTTATTATTTGCATTTCCATCAACACTGAATATTTTAGAGATAAAACTTGAAGCTTTGAGAATATCTGTGCAAGAGTTTATAAAATTTAAACAGAAGTCAATCACAAAATTATTAAATGTCAGAAATTATTGTTTTGTATTAACACATTTTACTATTTTAAATCATTATGTTTTATTAAAAGCGGAATTTTCATAAAAAAAACAGACACCTACCGGTTACAGCAGAAAAGTTCATAAATTTCAGCTGATCCTTTTCAGTATTTCTTCAGTTAATCTTACAATCTCACAAAAAATAATTGGTTAAAAAGTTTAATTAAAAATATCCTTTAGTGCAGAATATTATAATTACACAGAGTATCGGTTTCACTTTCTCATTAACACTTATTTGGTTCAAACAGTAAAACACACAATATGAATTAAAAAAAATAGTTAATCGCGATCAGTTAACCACTGGGCACTTGTCCATAAAAAATATCCATTCCATCACTGGGGGCGAATTATTTTTTAAAGTGACCGCGCGAGCTTAAAGCTGCGGAGCGATACTATGTGCGCGTGCGCAGGTCGGCGTGGCATCGCGTTATCAGCGCGAGCGGCGCGGCGCGCGACAACAACAGAACTTGAGAGTCGATCTCAATAACAACAAGAAAAGAAAACGGTCCAGTTTCAGCGGGGCTTCCGGATGGGTCGCGGCCGGGGCGCGGGCAGCCGGTGGTACTGCTCACACGTAAGGCGGCGTTTCGCTCTCTCTGTCTAACGGGACCGATGCGCGCGCCGCGTGAACGATAGCGCGGCTAGTCGCAAGCGCGACGTCGCCCCGTGCGCACCACAGCCTGCGCAAACACACCCGAAGTGTACGCTTCTTTTCCCGCCATTTTTACGTGTATGAGATCGTTTCCTAGAAAAAAATCTTTGAACTTAAACATAAATTTATAATATAAATCAGAGATTTTTTTTAATGGTTTATATGTTCCATTTATGCAATTAAAGTTGCCATTTATCATTTCAAGGCAAGTTTTCTTTTATCAGTATTGCATATCAGCTGTTAGAGCTTGCTACGATTTCTTTAGTTGATATTATATTTGCACTTTTATTGTCTTTTAGTAATTGATAATAGAACCAGTTTATTTGCATTAAGTCATCTTTTTTGGGATAACTATTACTTTATTCGAAAGGAAAATGTTAGTACTTTTCTTCACGCGTTGATGTCTAATGTATGAACGATATATAATCAGTCGGAGCTTCCTGAAGTTTAGTATTTATTTTACTCGTAGTTGGTTTTCTGAGTTCGTAGTAGTTACATAGTTATTTGCAGTTACTAGTTTTGATGGATTTAATTTAGGTTAAAAATGAAAATTTGTTGTATGTTTCAATTTATACAGTGTTATTGAAATATGATGTAAGATGATAATAATTGATAAAAGTCTGTATTTTTGATGTTGGTTTCATAAACATTTACGAGATTATAAAACAAAACAAAGTTTCAGTATTTGAGGCTGTTCTAGCTCTCTCAATTGACTTCGGAGAGCAAACTGGCGTCTTTATAATAATAATAAAAATAAAATAATATTCTTGGTAACCAACCCAATTTAGCCACCCAAACCCATCGTCCAACTTTTTATTTTTCCATATCCTGCAATAGTTCCACACCATTCGGGGGTTGTCCTTGGGTGCACTTGCATAGTGCATACAGGGATAATCGTCGGATGGTGCCACATTTTATTAAAATATCCTGAGGGGTCTCTGCGAGTTGGCTTCGGCCCCTCGTACGCCTTCCAACGGGACCTCATGGTCCCGAGATATGTAAAAATAATAATAATAAATTTCTTTACTGCCATAAAAACAAGTTACAGAAAAATTTTAGACCCTGGCTCCAGAGCTAGGTTAGAGTAACTGTGCGGCTCCTGAAAGCCAAAGGCGTCTACTTAACCAATGTTAAAAAAAATATGTAAAAATATAAGCATACCTTATTATTTACAACACAATTCACTTCACACTAAATACATAATAAATCAACAGAAATCACAAACCGTTCACCGAATTTCAATATCAAAACGAAAATTAATTTTAATTTGAATATTTTTCACATTTGTTATTTTGTTGCCCATACTTTGGCGGATAAGCATATCTTGGGCACAATAAATAACGAGGGCGAGCATAAGTTATATTATTTTTTATTAAAAAGGTTTTTCAAACAATAAGAGGGTAGAGAGGAACGCCGGAGGCCCTCCGTGCGGTACCGGACGAAGCCTTATTAAAATGCAATAACAGTCATGACATTTAATCGTTTTTCACGAGAAACTGCCAAAATTCTACGGGCTTTTGTATTACACACTGCTGTTTTGTTTGGGTAGCATTTCATTTAAAAAAAAATATATATATATTTATGTATATTTATTTGTACTTTTATTTATATATAATTAGGTATATATTTATTTTCATAATCTCTTAACTAACTATTTACACTAGGTAGTAAATAAAAAATATAAAAACTTACTAACTGTATAACTAAATACAACAAAAGGATATATCCAGTATTGTGGGTGCGCTTATAAACATTTAAAGTCAAATACACAAACAGCCAGACCCAGAACAACTACTTGTAGGTCATACAAATATTTGTTCCGTGCGGGACTCGAACCCGCGGCACGCAGCCCAGCAGTCAATCGCTTAACCGCTGCGCCAACCGTGCCGTCAATTCTTTGGCCAAAGAATAAAAATATATACAACGTGTAACGTTAAATGCGCAAAACCTTAGACACCCCAACTGATTTTTAATTCAATTTACCTATTTTAGAGAGAAAATAAATCATTAAACAAAATTGAAGAGGTTTTATGTGCTGTTTTAGTTTTACTGGCAATTCTAATCGTTACTTGCGTCTGCGCCGCGATAGCTTGACCTATGAATAAATAGACATGGCAAAGTTTTAAATGAAGATTTTTTGAAAAATGTGACCTATATTAAAAAGTGGTTCAATGGATTCTGCTCGTTATTCTGATCAAACTATTTTCAGGTTTTGCGCATTTAACGTTACACGTTGTATATATTTGGTATATATTATATTTATAGTTTTAATAGGTTTATGCGTATCTTTATATTTAAAATATTTATTCCTCAATTTGTATGACCTCTACTACTCTTTGTCTCTGCATCACCCAAAGATTGACTGGTAAAAAATGCCTACGGCATTAAGTCCGCCTCTGTACATTTATATGCTTGAAGTATTAAATAAATAAATAAATTTTATGTTCTCTGTCTTACAAAAAATTTGTTGAGGGAGGTCTGGAATTGCAGCACAACATAAGATTTTATATTGATACTAGTTACTGCCCGCGACTTCACGTGAAATTCCTTATTCCCTGACCCACTCCGTCGCATCGTATCGCCTGCCCGCGTTATTAATTAGTTTTCGCTTAGGTTTCTTTCCGTCTTTTTTCTTTTTGCTCGGCTCCGAAAGGCCCTAGCGTGATGTTAAACAGCCTATATATAGCCTTTCTCAAAACTTGGGGTATAAAATGCAATTAAATCCGACCAGTAGTTTCAGAGATTAGCGCGTTCAACTAAACTCTTCAGCTTTATTATTAATACAACGTATAACATTAAATGCGCAAAACCTCAGACACCCCAACTAATTTCTAATTCAATTGACCTATTTCAGAGAGAAAATAAGTCATAAAAAAATTGTAAAGGTTTTATGTGCTGTTTTAGTTTTACTGGCCATTCTGATCGTTGCTTGCGTCTGCGCCGACCCTTTATCGAGGGAGGAGTCGTCACCGGGCCGCTGCGCTGCGCTGACATTGGTTTGCTTGACCTATTAATAAATAGACACCGCAACGTTTTATAATGAATATTTTTTGAAAAATGTGACCTATATTAAAAAGTGGTTCAATTACTTCTGCTCGTTATTCTGATCAAACTATTTTCAGGTTTTGCGCATTTAACGTTACACGTTGTTTATAATAAAATCTCCCAAGTAAAGCCGAGTTGGATCACTAGATACTAAACCTATCGTAGGAATTCCTTAACTAGCGAAAAGTAAATCTTCGTGTTATCTATCTCAGGTTTCTCCTTAAGATAGATAGATAACAAGATAGTACGGAAACCTCCTTTTCTTAACGGTCGAAGATGTTAGGCCGCTGTCTCCCCGTGTTTAAACCTGAACCTAACAGTAAATGAACTGGCCGCTTTGATTAAGAAGAAGACTTAGGGGACATGAAGTGTACGAGATCCGGAGAACCGATGGGAGTTTGTTTACTAACGGGATTAATTAGGAGTATGCGTTTGCTGAGTTATGTATAACGTTTAAGAAAATTGGCAATGTCGAATCGAATCGCGAGAATTTTATTATTCGAGATTTTTAGAGTGGTTCTAGTTTAATTTTGATGAATAAAGCTTTATTTATTTAATTTTTAAAGGCAAACCAACAGCTTCTGTATACAGCTTTACATGAGAATAATAATAGTAACAAAGCATCAGACTTATACAGTCGCCAATAATAGGTCGACCAACAAAGCTTATTCTATCTATGTATCAATTTTGTGCTTTTTGGCCATTGAATTTCTCATTTTGTCTAATGGTCAGTCGGGTCCTGGATTAAAATACGGGTTGTTGTAGGCACTGTTGAATTTTCTCATTTTTTTTTAGTAGGTTAGGGTTGGCTAGCGTATAGGGTGGCTTTTCGACTTCGGCAGTCAAACTAAAATCTCACCCCAAACACCCAAACACATGGAATATACTTTCTCTTTCTCCTTGGAAAATACTGGCATGATTTTCAGTAATAAATTAAAAACACATTAAAATTCCCGTTCGTTACAAAAAGTGACAATGTGTCACGATTTATTCGGGCTTTTTCTGAAATTACTCAGTTCATTATGTTAAAATCCACACCGTAGTAACTCTTCATTAAAGCGGCCTCGGGTATGCCCAAAACGTACGCCACAATTTATATCGTTTTAATCTTGGCTACGTATGTGTTGCATACAATGTTGTACGATGTGCTGTTGTGTTTTATAGTTGTTGAAGTTGTTTATACCCTAAGGATCAAGTTTTTTTTTTTTTGGAATAATTGAATTTACTTTTTAGAACTTTTTTACTTGGTTTTGACGTTTGCCCAGAAGTGTTTTCTTTTCGCTTTAAGTTCATGAAAGCTCTCTAGGGTTGCTTACTGTAAGCTTAAGACATGATTTTTAAACAAAACTATTTTATATGATATGATTTATCTAATAAAATAGGGTCGCCCTAGGGCCCTACTATATGGGATTTAAACATAACTAGTGAATTGCGGGTATACTAAGGTACAGACGCCAGCACATCAAGCTACCCGAAACTGTCAAATTTTCCCAATCAACCTTGAACCTAATGCTTTGGCGATAAAGTTGAAAATCTATTAAAAAAATTTGACAGATTGTAGTAGCTTGATGTGTTGGCTGTACACCTCTGCCTTACCGTTCAGGAATACAGGCATGATTTATGTAGGTATGAAAATTATCCAATCATTGGATTGCGTTCCTTAAAGTCCTAAAACTCCCATAACAACACAATTAAGCAGAAAATTTATGACTTATCTCAGAAAATTTTTAATAAATCGTCAGATCATTTATCAAATCAATCAACTCGGCCCATCGCAGTCCACTGCTGGACATAGGCCTCTCCCAGACTGCGCCACAACACCCTGTCCTCCGCCTTCCGCATCCAGTCTACCCCAGCCACCTTCTTTAGGTCGTCCGTCCATCTAGCTGGGGGGCGTCAGACCATTTGCCTCATCAAAACTCAAAAGTAAACGGTCAATTATGAAAAAAAATCTCAAATTATTCATCTTGCTACCATTCTCGTAACATCTCAGTGATCGCTCTCAGCTCGTACGTACGGTATCGTGTGAAATCACATCAATAATGGACCAGTTCAAGGCTTTGGGAGATTCTCTGCATTGTTCCACTAACTGATATACGCCTTTGTATTACGTTCTGAACGACCTTTGAATTAATAAAGATGCTATTTCTTTTTGTTTATAATATAATTGGAGTATAATTTGGCTTTGTTTTAAATTATTTTCAGTGTTTATGTGACGTAGTATTATCAACGAAGCTATTTCGTATCCTATGTGATACAAAAGTACAATCATCATTCGCCTGTCCACAACCCAATTTATTATGGGTCGGCGCAACATATGTTTTTAGGGTTCCGTACCCAAAGGGTAAAACGGGACCCTATTACTTTACTCCACTGTCCGTCTGTCCATACATCCGTCCATCTGTCTGTCACCAGGCTGTATTTCATGAACCGTGCTAGTTAAATATTTGAAATTTTCACAGACGATGTATTTCTGTTGCTGCAACTCGTATGACAACAAATACAAAAAAAAAACAGAATAAAATAAATATTTAAGGGGGCTCCCATACAACAAACGTGATTTTTAACGTTTACGTTCACTTGTATGTAATGGAATCTTGGAAATTAAATATGACCCACATTCCGATATCCGATTGATATCAAATTTTGCACACACGGTTTTATAGACAGTACAGTACCCTTCGTGCGCGAATCCGACTCGCACTTTTCGGTTTTTTTTTATATATACCTCATAAAAAGTAACTACAATTGATTCGATCCCTCTTCCCTTAAGTGTAATACTTAATTGAATGAAACAATAGGATTGGCCCTTTAGGACTCACAACTACTTGACCTTTTGAGAAATACAGGCGTGATTTTACGAGAAATAATCAAATCAGTCAATCATTTTCAACTCTTCATTTCTCTTCTTATTTTCTCTTCTCATTATTCATTCTAACTGAAGAGACAGCTGTAGTGCTGGGGAGTTTGTTACGCCACTTCTTCTAACCAGCGAAAGCACTAGGAAGTGGTGAAGGACAGGCGTTTTGGGGGACAGTTTTGTAATTTTGACGTTCGAAAAGTGCTGATTCTCAGCCTAGTTTGAACAAATGACTTTTGATTTTGTTTGAGTTTGAACTGTTAGCCATAACGGTCTACCAATTTAGGCCACTACACTCAATCCTCTACATTCCCTGAATATGACGTACTCCATCTTCGAGTCAACGCAAACCACCCAGTGTGATGCCTAATTAACGAGTTTCAACTTAACCCTAAGACATCAAGTTGTCCTTAATACGTAGGCTAATGTCAACTTTGATATAGTTCTTTGAACAACCATATCTTGTCTAGTGATCACATCTGCTACCATAAGTGATCAATCCTGTTGACCGCATGACGGCGCTGTGTCACTGTTTTTCCTAGTACCTACTTTAGTAAGTATTCACTCGCCTCATTAGCTAAGATCACAAGTTATTTGTGTTGATCTTTTCGCAGTAAATGTTAGGGACGGCAAAAAAATCTGTTATAATTTATTATCGATTGTAGCCTTTGGGTATTACACGAAACACACCTGTATAGGGGTAAAGTAAAAAGGGAAAACCATTGCTTTGTTCTGAAAAAGAGGGTATTTGACAAACTTCTTGTGTTAGGGTACTTGTTTATCAGCGGAAACTTGTAAATGGCCTACAAATCCATATTGTTTAAGAACACTGTATAAATTAGCTATAAATTTCTCGAAAATAATAAAATAAAACAAAATTTTCTTTGAGGAGTATGTAAGATTCATAGCATGTGGCGTGCTGTGGTTTCTGATAAAATGGCCTGAGTTTATAAATGTATGTTTTCTTTGATTTTATAACAGGCTAGTTAGTTTTAGCAGGTAAAACGCTAATTAATCTAAAAGCATATTCACAGAAATGAAAAATAGGCAACCGTTTGTCCTTTTTTAACATCAATCACTTTTGAATATATGACAACCATAAGAGATACTTCTGTTGACCCAATAAAATCATCTCATTCATTATCATGAGCCGTAAAAGCAACTTTTACCCTAATTAATGGAGTCCAACTGAGTGAAATGTCAGATATAATTGAACGAATTATATGAAAATTATACTGTGAAGGGAAAAAAAGTTGGCAAGTCATAATAAATGAAATGTTGCAGGGGTTTTGATGAAATCGCGGTCATGATAAAATCTCTAGCCTAGCTTAAAATTATGATAAGATAACTTTTAGTGTGTAGTTTAAGTATGTAGGACTAAATACTATTAAATACTCACATTCAGTCCGGTTTCATTAGATATTTGTGTTCTATTAAGACCACTTTTATGCGGCCCAATAATCGTCGCCCCCGCCTCAATATTAATATTTGCCTGCATTTTGAGAATAATCAATACCGCTATCTATACCACACGTCACTAACCAACAACTACAACTAAAACGACAACGGTTAAATATTCATAAAACTCATGTCTACCTCACAGAAATCTAAATTCTTTATTAAGTTTTTTACGATCTACCTTCTTAACTTTACAAAATTTGTGAACAAAGCGAACAAGACAAAGAATATTATATTTCTGTCCCATTTCTTCCAATCGAGTAAAAACTGCAAAAAGTCTACATATTCGGCGTGAGATTCGAACTCACGGCTCAGTGCTTCGCGCATCTATCTGCAGGCACTTAGCCGCTAGGCCAACTTGACTTGTGTTTTCATGTTGAAATTATGAAGTAGGTACAATCACTTGTTGACGACAATGATGATACATGTGTCTATTCTTGAAAATAGAAGGTCGTAAGTCAAACTAAACGTCAAGCTAATGCTTTGTGAGAATGCCTATGGACTTTTGGAGGCCACTGTACATACATCACACGGGCGGCGCGCGTCAACGTCAGAGGCAACTGCAGCTGTTAGCTGAGGCGCTCCGTTCGTGTGTATGCATACTAACGTTTCTAAAAACATAGACATACAAACGTCTTAATACTGTGCCATGAAATTTTAATGCATGCCTACTAACCAGTGTTTTAAATTTTATTAAATAAATAAATTAGTTGTTCACAAAAGTTCTGATTTGATTACTACTACCTACACTTAAAATAGACTACACAACTCTCTCCGAAATATAAATAAATCCCCGATTCCACTACTGCCCTGCGACACATATTTTATGTTGACGCGAGTCACTATCGTAAAATCGCCATTACTTTCAGTTTCAATTAAACATAAGTTTTATCTTCAACTCTTTTGTAAATTACATCATTCAGTTATATATTTCATGGCTTTATGACTGTATTTTATTGCTATCGTCACACACATCGGTTAGTTCCATTATATTTTTGGGTGTTATAGATTTCTTACGTGATAAACAGTGTGTTATGCGTTTTTATGTAAAGTGAAGCATGTTTATGGGTTAGGCAACGTTATGATGTAATAACATGTGGTTAGACTGAAAACGTATCTAGAAGTGAACAACGAAAAATAATTACCACGTTATGCAAAAACAAATGAAAGACGTCTTAATTTTTTTGAGTTTTAGTATGTAAATAATTTTGGGGTTTATTTATAAGTGTGGCTCAAAGTTAACTAACGATTAGCCACTGTTCATTCATTGTAGACGTTTAAAAATCTCTTAATATTAAGCAATGGGGTCAATTTTGGCAATTGATCACTAAGCTTAAAATTTAGCTTGTCTAAAGAGCGCTTCGTTTTTTTCGGAGTGGAAAATTCTCATGGATTTCCTCCGCCCTGGGGCGGGCGGAAGACATCCATGGTCTATCAGACTCTTACTGACTAAAAACCACCCTGGTGTTTTCTTCCCACACTTGGACCGGGGATCCTGGGAACTTGATCTAAAGAGTTCTACTTCTAGTTTACTTTGAGCTGTCTTATTTCACTCCCAGTCTCCGTTTGAACTCAGTTTGTAGTAAGAAAAAGTAAAGAGAAATACAGCAATATGTTTTACTATGAAACAAATTACCAAAGCTCAGGTATTTTGGTAATTTGTTGAATTCAATTAGTATTGAGATAATTGCATTTCCCAACGTCAGGTTTTAGAACTAGGAGATCAACATGAACCCTGTCAGGTACAGAGATAAAGTAGCAAAACACAAAGAGCTTGATAAAGACAGAATAATATGTTATAGCCGTGTTCAACATTAGAAGCATATTCATTGGGCATTCAATTACTGTATAATTGAACTGACAATCTTAATAGTTAATAGTAGTGCTTAGTAATGTTAAAAGTGAGTATAAGGCTAAAATACGAAATTAAAGTTTGCAGTATTTTTTGTGTGATAGCAATCGATCAAGTTATATCTATCGTAATGTTTTTTAACCAGTTTTTATGCGTTATAATTGGTTAGAATATTTTCTATACCTACTTCATTGAATTTTTCAGACCAGAAGATAGCTTTAGAAGATACAAAATACTTTTTATTTTTGTGGTACGTTAAATAATTTACATATAATAAGGCGTATTGGTTGGTTATCTCCAGCCGTGGACTGCGATAAGCTGGGTTGATTGAAGGCTTATTTTGTTTCCATTTAGTTAAAAAAATGGGTACGTACTAAAAAATAATACAATATACCTTTTGTTTGGTTTAGTTAGAGCTTTTTGATTGTAGGTTGGAAAGCAACATTATGGAGCTTTTTTAAACAAATACCATTTGTTTTCCACTACATAGATTGCCAATTAAATACATAATCACAGTTACATATGCAAATTCAAACCATTTATTTATCTCCCGATCCACCCTTTTGCAACGACAATTCTCTCAAGGTCTGTAATTATCTCACAATCAGCTGTATTTGATTGATTATTTTATTGATATTATTTATTGCTAATAATTAAGCTAGGCTGAGTGTAATGTCATAATAATTTGCTCACTTATTGTGCTTTAGACATTCAAATTTAAATTGATGTTTACGTAAGATTGTGCCAATTGTGCCAAATAATAAATAAGTAATTTATTGCGACAGTTATTAAGATTAACTGGAGAGATACCTACTTTGTTTCTCAATTATTATAGGCCTATAATAGCAAGTCCATTACTTATTGATTTTATATAGAAATGTTTCTTTATTTGTTGTTAGTGATTCTATTTTGCCTGATATTCATATAAAATGTTACTGCTAGTTGCAACGTGACCTCTGCGGTTACAACCTATTCTTTTCTAGTTCATATGACTGGCCATGAATTTGATTATGTTTTTTTTTAATTTTGAAGTACACAAGCAATGTCATTTAAGGTATTCCATTCAGAGCACTGATTTTAATCGCACTTGGACGAACCGCATCTGAGCATTGATTCAGTGCTGTTAGTGGAAGTGCTCAGGTGCGGTTCGTCCATGTGCGGTTGAAATTAGTACTCTGAGTGGAATACCTCATTAATTTGAGTAGGTGGTTTTTGTTTCGCAGGTCTGCTGGAAGACTTTTTTCAATAAATAAGCAGTATATTTATACCCAAAAGTTTAATATCGATTTCCTATATATTTTACTATGTGTACATAAATAATAAAACATGTATTTATCTATGTATGAATGTTGAATTGAACCAATGCTGCTTTTTTATTTAATAATAATGTATTTTGAGCTTATGCGACTGTTTTGCATTCTTTTGGAACAATGTACTATTCTTACATGTTAGTACGAATGCTACAATTAATTGCTAAAGTAACACCGCCACAAAAAGTTTTCCCGTATTAAATCTACGCAAGCAAAGCCGCAGGCAAGTGGCTACTTTACGATAATTAAACAATACATCTTACTGAAACACATAGATGATTAACACACACAAAGAAAGTCAGTGTGCGTACAGCTATTATATAAAAATAAAATAAAAAAATGTTCAAGAACAAATTGGTCGAAAGAGAAACCTATCTATCTTTATCTGAACATACAGATCGGTTCCGTGACTGACTGACCCTCTGATTGATAGACACAGTCTATACTACTGGATTTATTAAAACAATGAAATAAATTAGTTAATTCATAAGTAAACGTGGCTTAAAGTTACAATTAGCAATAATGTATAAAAAAAAACGTCGAAAAAAAAAACGTTTTTTGATGGTATGGATAATGGTAAAATAAAATAAAGCTAAAAATTTCTATATACCTATTTTGTTGTTATAGCGGCTACAGAAATACACACTCTGTGAAAATTTGCCAGCTTCGCATGAGTGCAATGTTTTTTTTTTCGAATTTCCAAAATTTTTATTCATACAAACCTTGTCATGGTAATACCAATTGCAACAAAAAAAGAATTATCCAATTTGGTGCAGTCATTCGGAAGTTATGTGCGTACAGACATTTCGGCGACTTTGTTTTATACTATAAGGATTAGTTTAGATTAGTATAATTGAAACTCTACCCTCGAGCTACTCAAACAGAGGTCAAAGTTTGTATGCCAAATGCAAACAAAATCGTGAGCAACATCCAGTTTTTATAAATCTGCTACCATTCAACCACTAGTTACGCAAACAGGAATTTAACCAGTAGTTAATACCGGATGGCGGCGCTAATATTTTTTTCTTTTTCTCTAAATTATAATAAGGCATCAGACTCATTATAAGCTGTCAATCAAACCGATGCTATCGGTAAAATGCGAGCTTAGTGAGGACGATGCCTTTTAAAAGTGATTCATTGATAGGAGTGAGTAATTTCTTGGATTCGAGTAAACGTAGTGAAAGGGCTGTGATGGTCATGCTTAAAAAGGTCGACTTATGGACGTTCTGAGTGACTTGAAGTTGAATATTGAACTTTGATTCAAGATACCAGTGGCGTAGTTACGTAACGCACTAACAGCAGCAATAGGTTTCACTTTAACAGTGCAACAACATTCATTGTCTTATTTACGTTGTTAAGCAGACACATTTTTCGAACATATGAAGTAATGGATTATACTTAAAAATGATTCAGATTGTAATTGGAAGTGTGTTACGCAATTAGGGCGCTGTTGGACCTACTATTTTTTTTTTTTTTTTCTCTTAAAAGTTTAATCTTTCTTAAAAGTTTCCTTGTTCTTCTTAGCGTGTCGATTGCAATCCAAATGGACTCGGCCCAGGATTGCTATTACTACGAGTTTGGCGCCATCACACGTAGTTTTCTTGTTATTAACGATTTTTAAATGGGTCTTGTTCAGATCGGTCGACTTGTAAGAAACTCAGGTTAACTTAAATGTCTCGAAAGTAGCAGTGAGTAAAAAAATCTTCAGTGATTTTTTATCGTTCATATGTTAAACTTATAACAGGACGCGTAACGCGTCAAACAAAAAGCAAAATAAGATCGACATAGCATGTCTATCTTATTTTGCTTTTTGTTTGACGCGTAGCTTTGTGCACTCAAACATTTGACATTTCAATTATTGTTACTTATTCATACGGAAGCATTACTTGAAGACTTCAATTGTTTTAGTATGAAACAATTGAAGGCTATCAAATTGTCATCTTTTAACACAATTTTGACAGCAAAACTGGTTCCGATGATAAATTCATCCACTAATGTTGCCATATGAGACCAATCCAGTTATCAAACTCGCAAAGACAAGAAATATTGCGTAACATTTAATGCACTCACACGCATTTCATTTCACATGTGCGTTAGGAACTACTAATTATTAATTCTGAGCACTCAAAGTCAGTCCGTGCGTAAAGGGAGATTTACACGGGTCGATTTCCGCCATATCGCTTGTCAAATCACCTCACAAATTCGCATAGTTACGTAATTTACATAGACTGACTAGAATTGGAAGTGACCAAGTCATTTTCTTCGAAAATTAAAAAGCACAGCCCACCTTTAAATGGCGAGCGATACCCTGCGTGTGAGCATCTATGTATTCGATTTTAGTGTGCATACACACGAGGTACACGCGTTGACGACAGAAGAAACTGAAGCCGTCGACGCGTCGGCGGCTGCCGGCGACGAGTGTCGACGTATGCAGTGTCCTCTGTTGTCGAAGCGTGTCGCTCGTGCTTAAGAGAACCGGTTGCATATATCTGTAGTCTCACGGCAAAAGGCGATTTAAGTCACCTGCTGTCCGTTTTTACCGTTTTGATTTTTACCGCGTTGCTTAGTCGTGTAGTGGAAATGAATCCATGTAAATCCCTCTCAGTAGTTGAGCGGTAGGCTTCGATAAAGTTAGGCGTGGCCACGAGACCTTAGTGAACGGATGTAGCAGCCTCGATCGCACACCGCCTATCCAGATCGACGTTTGAAGATAACCAACATCAGAAATAAATAAAAAATAAAACGCTTGAGTGAAAAGGTCAGGCGGCCGCTGCGCCGAAATTAAAGTCCAAAATAATAATCATTAAAGCCACTACCTGTTGGTAGGTTGGTAGGTATTTTGACAGGTTAAAATGTCGACTCGCAAAGTCTCGAGCGATTCTGCTATCAACGGTTTTCTTTTACCATATTATGATATGGTAATTTATGTGTAACAACAATGTTTGGGTGAGATTGTATCGTTAAGTTTTATAGCTTAATTTCGATGACGCTTGCTTGCTACAGGGATTCAAAGCTACTCTTTTATCCAAGCTAATTGTTTATTTAAAAGGTTCTCCAGTTTTTACTCCGTTTCACAAATATGGCGAATTTGAGTCATAGCAGTGGTAATGTGGACAAATGTATGGACTAATTACGGTTGTGAATTTACTTGGCTTACAAGAATCCGACTTTAAAAGCTATTGCCATACTTTTTGTCTTCGTAATGAGCTTTTGAAGCGCTTCTTTTTGTCCCGTGTCTCTCTGTTCTTAAGGGATGATTGGTACTTTGTTTTAATGCGACGTTTTTCTTTAGATGAAGCCTCTCTATTACTGTGGATACACACGTTTAGTTATGCCCTTTTTCAATTTCCACTAACGAATAGTTTCATTTACCAATGATGGTATCATTTTCTTACTAGTTGACCTGACAGACGTTGTTCTGTCCGAACAATAGGTCTTACAAAAATCATTATCATCTGCCTAGCCTCAACGCAACTATGTTGGAGTCGGCTTCCAGTCTAACCGGATGTAGCTGAATACCAATATTTTACACGCAGCGACTATCTGACCTCCACAACCTAGTTATTGGGTAATATGATACGCCTTGGTAAGACTGGTTGTCAGTTTTTCGGGCTTCTGACGACTCGTAACGACTGCCAAACATCCACGAATGGTACGAAAACAAAAAAAAAATTATCCCCTAGATAAAGGGACTTTCAGTTTTTCCCGAATTTTCCAATTTATCTGTCCCTAAAAATCTTATCGGCCTATTATGAACATTTTTAAACAAAAAATAGCCTAATCGGTCCATCCGTTCTCAAGTAATGCGCATACCAACGAACAGCACTTCATTTTTAGGGTTCCGTACCAAAATGGTAAAAAGGAACCCTTATGGTGCGACTCAGTCTGTGTGTCTGTGTGTCCGTCTGTCATAGCTGGATATCTCAAGAACTGCTAATGCTATCAACTTGAAATTTGGAATGGTTTTAGATGATGTTTGCCCAACTATTTTGTAAATACGAAAGAAATAAAAATAAATTTATTTTTTGCAACAGGGAATGAAAGGGGGTCTTGAAAATTCGCAGTGGGATATCATATAAAGTAGTGCTCATTCTCAAACATTTTTTCGTTTTTTAGATCGCATATTTTTGGACTTTTGAAGAAAAATGTAAAAAAAATATCATTCTCCCCCCTTATCTCCGAACTTTGCATAAAGAAAAATCTGAAATTATTCTATATGATAGAAGTGTATGTAAAGATTACAGGAAAAAATAAAACAATGTCTCTAAACAGCAACTATATCAGAAAAAAAAATTAATATACAATGGTACGGAACCCTCGGTGCGTGAGTCCGACTCGCTCTTGATCGGTTTTTATTTATACAGATGTGCAAACTAACCTTACTACCACAAAACAGTGTTTATCACTTATTTAGGCTAAACACCTGTTAAACACGACATAATGGACTTTGACGTAATAATCGACACACGTTGAACAGCTGTGTAAGTTTTAGTAGTAAGACCGTAAACGTTTAAATCAATGTTAAATCTAATTTTGTATATGAAAGCTGCTTTTGTATGAGAGGGTTTATTATGAAAAGGTTGTCTTAATTTGTAACCTTATCGCTCGAAAAATTAAAAAAAAAATGCTCTCTTTTATAATTTCGTTTTTAAACTCATTTCAACACACTGCTACAGTTTCACTTCACATTTTGCAGTAAATTATATCAAACCGTGATCGTTCATTTCTTTTGACATTACCTCCAATGAAAGTTTCTCATTGCGTGAACCATATTTCCTAAAACCTGTACCTGTCCGTACAGGTCTCATTTTACGCAATCACGTAATTTCTTTCTCTTCAGCAAATGTCAATATTTCGCTCGAAAGGGCAAATAAAGTGGTTCAATGTACTTAATCTTTTAATTGAATAACAGAGAAATCGTAATCAATCGGTTTAATGTAATCATTAAATTAAGCATAATTATAATGCTATACCCCTGTGACTCCGTCTAAAGGATTAAAACTTCCTTGTTGCAAACTTGCGGGGTGATTGCGTAACACACTATCAATAGCAATATGCTTCATTTTGACAGTTCAACAACATTCATTGAGTTATTTACGTTGTGGAGTAGACACATTTCTAACATATGAAGCAATGGTTTAGCAATATCCTTCAAAATGATTCAGTTTAAGATTGATAGTGTGTTACGCCATTAGGGTCCTGCCGTGCGATTCTGTAACCATCTCACCTTGAAAGCTTGGGTGAAGTGAGCGTGGAGTGAGCTGTCATTCGCTAGGGACCAACACTATTAAGTGCTCACTTCACTTATGATTTCACGGTGAGATTTTTACAGAATCGACCGGCAGTTCTAGAAGAACTAAGATTTGTCTCTGTCGAATCTCAGCAGAATCAGTTCAGTAGTTTAGCAGTAAACAGTTAATGAACTTAGTTTATGTTGGCACCAACTTAAGCGTTTAAAATGTATGTGTACTACTGAATAAATAAAAAAATAAAAATAAAACAAAACCCACAGTCAGATAAACTCACTTTCGCCTTTATATTTTTTTATGTATTCTTATGTTTGTACTAGTACGTATTGTTTTTTTTTTCTATGGGCCCTAGTTGCCTG
Source organism: Eremobia ochroleuca (assembly GCA_949629135.1). Classification (NCBI taxonomy): domain Eukaryota; kingdom Metazoa; phylum Arthropoda; class Insecta; order Lepidoptera; family Noctuidae; genus Eremobia; species Eremobia ochroleuca. Next base: position 8,479,603 of record OX451402.1, on the reverse strand, counting down.
AAATAAAGGAATAAATAAATAAAATAAGGCCATAACGCACAATTAATTATGCATACAATTAAATACGTTATGATGTTACAAATACATAAACATTGTCAGGTTTTTGTCACAGAAACAACAAGACAATGACACTGAATCACTAATTTAATTAATTATTAATTACAACGCGTCCGCCTGGTTTTTCCCGAATCATACTTACCCACCTACGTATTAGATCCGTCTTAAGGAATTGTTCTGATTTAATAATTAATGTTTATAAGGTACCGCGAATCAGTCGCGGATATAATGTCCTTCGCCGCTTGTCAAACGAATGTACTGCGATCATTATTCAGATATTGATAAGATTATAACTAATAAAATAGTTTAATTATAGTATTTTGTATCCGGATAATGTGTTTCTTTGTCTAATAAGTAAGTAAGTAAGTAGAATGAATGAACAAAGCCCGATGGCGTTGCGAGGTTGTGAGTTCGAGTGACAAGCATATTACATACTAGTGTATATCCCGATCCTTAGATAAATAATACAGAACACAATATCTCGCTTGTATTCCCAAAGAGTTGAACAGAGACATAAATAATAATAGGTATATAATGGCTCCGGAAAAGGATGCCTGGAAGGGCATTTGTTCAGCAGTTTTGGAGCAGACAAGTCCTGGCGTGGATACCGGGTATCGGCAAGCATAGTATGATGCCCAGATGGACCGACGACCTAAAGAAGACAGCTGGGACTGACTGGATGCGGAAAAAGGAGTACAGGGTGTTGTGGTGCAGCTTGTGAGAGGTCTATGTCCAGTAGTGGACTGCGATAGGCTGAGTTGATTGCTCAGCATTGAGACAATATAGGCTAACAAAAAAAAAAAAACATGATGACGTAATGAGCTAGCAAGGTGGTTTAAACTCGTTTCTTTTTCTGTATGAAGAGGCTTTAACTTGTATCGTGACAGTTACATGACCATAGACTAACATAGTGATGTGTATTTATAAATAGGACTACAAAGTCTCAACCAAATCCAAAGTGTAGACAGATGTCATATAAAAACATTTTCCACGACCAATTTATCTGTCAAGCGTAATGGTCTTGTAATGTATGTAAATATTAAAATCAGCCGTGCGATTCTGTAACCATCTCACCGTGAAAACTTGGGTGAAGTGAGCGTGGAGTGAGTCGTCAATAGTGTCAATCCCTAGCATCAGCAGGACTCACAGCTCACTCTAAGCTCATTTCACCTTAGTTATCACGGTGAGATTTTTCCAGAATCGACCGGTGGAGCTAATCGATCACGCGGTTTCCAGTAGGTAATGTTTTATGGACATGTTGTTCTCCTTACAAAGTCGGTGCCGCAAGTAAACATAGGTTTTTGCATCTTTTTCAATCACATGCATACATGATTGAGTGGTACAGAGTTTTGTAAAGGAGGCGCTATATAGAGGGCGAGGCGATATTGGGAGAGCAATGGCATAATGCTATTATACGGGTAATGCCATCAACCAAACTGCCAAGTTACGTAATACTTTTCCACAGATGTCTGATTTTTCCTATTTCATCACTGCAAATTGTGGGGTAATTTTTAAGTAATTAATATGACAGATAGTACGCGATCGCAAATAAAGCAAGGTTTAATGGTTAATATGGGGCGTTTCTTATATTACGTAAGACTATTTAGGGGGGGGGGGGACAGTCCGAACAAGTCTTATTTCTTCTTAAATAGGGGTGGGAGGGGTCTAGATTATTCTAGATACTAATCTTACGTAAGATTGAAAGGGGGGACGGGTTCATTCAAGTCTTATTTTTTCTTTCGTAGGGGGAAGCGGGGTTAGAAACTGTCTTACGTAATAAACGAACAACCCTATGATATGTTTTAATTTTGTCTGGCTATCGCAGATCTTCATACAGATATTAACAGTGTTGAAACACTCGTTGACACAAACAATGTTCTATGTCTATTAGAAGTTGTTATCACGATGGTGGTAGTATTAAGCCTTCTATTTAGCAATGTATGAGGGGCTTGTGGCTAAGTAATGACTGCCGCACGGGTCGATTGATCAGGTTAAGCTACGCTTGCCGCGGCTACTCCATGGATGGGTGACCATCTTCACATACCAAAACCCCTCCATGCCTCGGAAAGCACGTTAAGCCGTTGGTCCCGGCTGTCATTCGTGGATCTTTGACAGTCGTCAACCAGTCTTACCAAGGGGTAGGCAGTCGCTCCATGTAAAATACTGGTATTCAGCTGCATCCGATTAGACTGGAAGCTGACCCCAACATAGTTGGGAAAAGGCTAGGCAGATAATGATCTAGCAATGTATCACCTGTGTTCAATACCCTTCTGTACCAGCTACAATATGCTATACGTTACGCTGCCATTTCCTGTCTAGTACTCTCTTCGCTTGCCGTGTGACACAGCCCTAAACAGCGTTGCACAAAAAAGAACTTGAACGAGATCAAATACGGTGTAGCTACACATGTTATTCAAACATGGTGCATAATTTTAATCTTCAGCTCTGAACAATGGAACAAGAAGTCTTATTACTAACGTACCCTCCGATTATTGATTATGCAGCCGGTCGATTCTGTAAAAATCTCACTCCACGCTCACTTCACCCAAGCTTTCACGGTGGGATGGTTACAGAATCGCACGGCTGTACTTAAGAGCCACTTAGTTCGAGTTTAGGTAGTGAAACTTCTTCTCCTCTCCTGACATCATGTTATACGAGAAAAGCTCACGTAGTGACGGAAAGATTGAACATTCAACAGGATTTCTAGTGGGATTATACTTCTCTTACTCATACTCTATCTATCTTACTCATACTCTTGGCATGCAACCAACACGAATGGTAACTGGTAAAGGCTCTTAATCGATACAACAGTGATTTACTGAGTGTCAAATAATTATTAATCATATGAAAAGAAGATCATTTTTCGTTTAAGCTTAATGAAACGAACCGGGTTTGATATCTCACTGTCAATATTTTTGACTTAAAAACTCGAATAAAAAATTAAATAATCTTATAAACTTACTAGCGACCCGCCCCGGCTTCGCACGGGTGCAATGGAGAAACACTGATAATTTTAGAGCCATTATTTCTTGTAAAAAGTATAGAATAAAATATGGTTATTCTGGGTTATCCCTAAGAGATAGACATATACCATCGCGGACTTTTTTGTAGACCTTTTTAAGGTGTACAATACTGTAGTACATTATTTTGATCTATCTCGACGGGTTCAGCCAGCGTTTACAATGTAAGCGCAAAAAAATGTGTTTATTTACGACATTACATTAGAAACCTCTAAAATTATCAGTGTTTCTCTACTATATTATGCATGTATTATACATATAAACCTTCCTCTTGAATTACTCTATCTATCAAAATTCGTTGCGTAGTTTTAAAGATCTAAGCATATATAGGGACAGACAGACAACGAAGCGACTTTGTTTTATACTATGTAGTGAAGAAAAACAATTCCCATAATTAAAAACGTTCAAAATCTATTCGTAATCTCATCACAGCGAAAATCAATGTCAAAAATGTAAGGAAATTAGAGGTATTTTTGACAGATTGAGACTGAAATCAGACTGTAAAAGCTCTTAAAATTACGGGAATCGCCCCAGGAAAGTGTGGTCGAAAAAAACTGACGATCGCCTTCGTCAGCCTTTCGCACAGCCCGAGGATATTTACAACCAGCTTTAAACATTTTTTCTTCCATTTTCATTGGTTGCCAGCACTCTAAGGTTTCCATTAATTGCACGCCCTCAAAGGTCAGGTCGGTAATCAGTCATTTAAACACCGTTTAACTCGCCTGTCCGTCTGTCGATTGTTATAATTACTCGTTTAATTTGTAATTTACATGTTCATGTATTAATGAAAAACACGTAAATGTCTGCTTCTTGGCGGCTGAGGTGAGAACGAGTTTGAAGTGTCGATTATGTTGGCTATAAGGATCTGATAAGAAGGTAAGCAATTAATTTACAATATCCTGTAATCTCTTAAGAACGTGCATTTTGAAAGTTGGCAACTTTTAAAATATAATTTAGTACGAGTAATATTGAAAAAATAATCAAAACAGTAAAATATTTGACAGCTGTTTGCGGAGTTGCCAACTTTCAGAATAGGCTGCATTCTGAAAGTTGATAACTAGCGCAATACATTGGGTATTAAGCTTGTTATCAACTTTCAGAATGCACCCTTAATAAAAAGAAAAACTTAAAACACAGATTCTCTGCAGGAAGTTTGTTATTGAATCAGAAAGCTATTCAAGCAAGCTGTCACACCATGAGTGTTTACCATCTTTAAAATATGAATACCAAAACAATTGTTAAAAAATAATTCGAAAATAATTTTTATAAAAATTATTTTCGACCTTCTTCTTAAATCTTCCAATACGTCATCGTTACCAGGGGCATAAGCTGAAAGAAGATGACTTCCCGACATAATCGCAGGAAAGAAAAAAAACGTGGACCACAAAGAAAACATGATTGTGGCAGTGTAGGCAGTGATAAATAAATTATATCTAAGAAAACTGCAAAACAAGCCGAAGGTAACCAGGTGCCACTCCATACGATAGAGTGGCTTTGGTTTGCACTAAAAAATGCTAAGGCATGCGGCAAAAGCCTTCTAAAAGCTCTCAGAAACTAAATGAAAAGATGATAACGCAAGTTTAAGTACTAACTTACGCCTAGATAAGCCAACCAGCCAATAATCAGGTCGCCACGTCACGGAAGCCGGTTGTAATTGGAAATATTTGTTATATCATAGCCTTTATAACCCATAATAATACATTACAGACCAGGATACGTAATGGCTAACAATTGAATGTATCGATGTACCGGCATAGTTTGCATGAAGCGCGGGCAGGGGTGACGGGGGGTGAGGCAGGTGCGCGGGCGCGGAGGGCGGGCGTGGTCGGCGCCGGCCGCTCTCCTTGACTCCAGCGTCAAGCATCGCATGATCTCTGCTAGTGTGAGGGGATTGAGAGGTTTTGATAATTTAGAAATCGGGTGTTGAAAGCTGAGGTACTTGTCAGTATTTCCTGAATGAAAAGAACTTCCACGTGTGGCCATACCTCAGAACTTTCGGTGTACCCTGGACAGTAAGCCCTGCTAACGACCAGCCTTGCTAACGGCCAGTCAGAAAGGACGACCTTCCTGACTGGCTCGTGTACTGATCTTTTCTCATACACGCTCGTGCTGTCTCAATTAAAGAAGAAGAAAAAAAAAACAAGAATGTCCTAAATAAAATCCTGTTAGCTATGTTCATAATTACGACGAATGGTACCAAATGCCTGAAGTATTCCTTGAGCGATAAATATTGCAATGGATCAATAAATTGTTGTAACGATTGAAAATTTGATTCTTCCGTTGTTTCGTCGCAAAATTGTATGACTTAGTTGCTTCATTCATACCGTCATAGTAGGTATAACATTGTAACGTTATATGGACTGTTTCATTCAATGGAAAATAAAAGAAAATCACGGACCAAATTTTCCTTACCTGTATGTAGTATAAGATTTTTTAAAGTCACTGGCTGTCATTCAAAACATTATTTTTGAAATAACCACTTCCGCTGTTATCTGCGGCCCCTTTTGGGAATAGGTATAAGCCTCTTTGAGTAATACTAATTACTAAATAATTTAATGAAAACAGAACCACGACAACATCTTTCCTGAAAGCAGTATTTCGTGGAAAAATCAATGAAAACAGAACTACGACAACATCTTTCCTGAAAGCAGTATTTCGTGGCAAAATCACTTTCTTCTGTAAACTAATCTTTTGTTTCAGAACCTTATATATAATAATATGTATCACTTGTATTAAAATACAAGTACGAACTCCACTCGGTCGCAGTATATTCTCAGTGAATGTGGCGACTGTTCGAGTGGACGCGGGCGCGGTGTGATAACGGCGCGTTATCACAGCTCCAGCTAATGCCCGCTTTGTGCTCTGCTAGTGTCTACTGCTTTTGTTCTTTGTTGGGTAGGCAGTGGTGTAGGTAATACTGGGCAATTGCTTTACATAGTTTTATACCCCGTACAGAAATAAATTATGTGTTGAATTTTGTATGAAGGACAAACATTTGAGTTGAACAGCTTTAGTCATTTTGGTGGCTCTATTTTAGACGAAGTGAAGTGCGTCGCAGTGTTCAACATACCCATAAAACAATAGGCTCTTTTATCCATAGTATAACTCGCAAGTAATAAATAACTTATCAAAAATATAGCCTCGTTTTGGTCTTCTTATAATAATAATAAGAATAATAAATATTTTGTTTATTTATGGCAACTAGGCCCAATTGTTAGTAACAATGTTCTTAAAAACTATTGTTAGTAAACAAACACAGAAACAAAAAGAAGATTTTACGCTAAGGTTAGCGGCGGGGTCTTCTGACCAGCACCTCCACAGCGTGCGACAACCAAGGTGCGTCGTGCTTCTCTATCAGCATACTTAGGATGCCGTTAGAACTAGACCGTGATCTTGATAGGGTCGAATAAAGCGGATTTTAGTAAAACTATTTCGGAAATAGTATTTGAAGAGCAATAGGTCAAGTTTTCATCATCTGCCTAGCCTTTTCCCAACTATGTTGGGGTCGGCTTCCAGTCTAACCGGATGCAGCTCAATACCAGTATTTTACATGGAGCGACTGCCTATCTAACCTCCACAACCCAGTTACTGGGTTATACGATACCCCTAGGTAAGACTGGTTGTCAGACTTTCGGGCTTCTGACTACCCGTAACGACTGTCAAAGATCCACGAATGACAGCCGGGACCAACGGCTTAACGTGCATTCCGAAGCACGGAGGGGTCTCGGTATGTAAAGATGGTCACCCATCCACAGACCAACCGCGGCAAGCGTAGCTTAACCTGATCGATTGACCTGTGCGGCTGTTATTATTTAGCCACGGGCCCCCCAATAGGTCAAGTTTTATTGTATATAATATGTTTAATATATTATAGCTACTGTACCTTTCTTAATGCTATAATTATACCTAGTACTTAACTGGTGCGTCACTTCATGTAATATATTGGTATCCAGCTGCATCCGGTTAGACTGGAACCCAACCCCAACATAGTTGGGGAAAGTCTAGGCAGATGAAAACCTAACTGGTAATCGACTTAAAACATTTGGGGAGAACGTGACTTTTAGTTGAATAAATATGCTTCGTTTTAATATTCTTTTTTCTTGCAAAGCTCGTAAGCTCGACCGAAATATTTTATCATCATTTTACCGTCGGATGTTTTCAGAAGTGATTAAATATGTTCACGGTACCAATTCCATGACTGGAAAAAATCAAGAAGATACGTATCAAATAAAATAGTGTTAATTTTCATAAATCCTTCTATTTATAACACAGAAAATTCAGCTTCACCACAGCTCTCAAAACATTGAAGGAAAACACCGTGAGGAAACCGGCATGTCCTAGAACCAACAATTCGAAGATATGTGACGTCTACCAACCCGCACTGGGCCCGCGTGGCCCACTCTCTCTCGCCAAGAGGAGGCCCGTGTCCCAGAACATTATAACTGATTATGTTTATGCTAAGTTACAACTTCAGCTTTCCTTACTGAAACAACATCCCACTAAAATGTAGCTGCAACAACCTCGTCTTGACTTGAATAAAACAATATTATTTATATACTATTTCCAGCTTTCCTTCTCCCAACATTTCAACTGTCACTTAATATACAGAAAGTGTATTCAGAATGGACGTCAAAAGCTATGTCTTACTTATGAATGCTAAAAGCAATCCGAACGCCGTAAATTCCAATATCTGAACGCTTAGTATAATTTATAATATTTGCTCAAAACTTAATACGGATTCAGCTTCTATTCAGATGTTTGTTAATTTTGTTATTGAGGCATTTGTCGGATCAAATATTACTTAAGTGAGGATTAGCAGGGAGTAGGAAAAAGGTAGAGGAATATTTTGTGTTTGGCTAAAGGATTTTTGAATGGAAATATAGGCAGGGATATTTTGACAAGCATGCAGTTAAGAATGCATTCTTTTATCGTTTCTACAGTTAAATATGGTTTTGGTTTTGATGTTATTTATTACAGTATCACATCTTACGTCCTGTGATTGTATTTTTAGCATCGCAATAACAACCTTAAGAATAACAATTTATACGCATAAAGAAAAAAAAAATATTAAAAACAAAACAAAAAGTAAATCTCATGTCGTGCGTAGAAATGTGGTATATATTTATTTATTTATTTAACAATTTATACGGATGAAGAAAATAAAGATATTGAAAACAAAACAAAAAAGTAAATCTCATGTCGTGCGTAGAAACGTGGTGTATATGACTATTGTATAGTGGTATATATAACTATTTTAATTAAGTGAGCCCAACCTCTTCGAGTCGGTAAGACCTTGCCTCAAAGACCTTTGTTTGTTGAGTTTTTAACATATTCAGATCTAATCTCTCTAGGATTTCTCAGTAGCCCGAAAGCCTGAAAGTACCGAAGTCGTCCCGAAGTTGCTCCGAAGTCTGGCTTTGCGCCCGATTGAAGGCAACAGACTTGCCCTCTAGTATATTTTTATTTATTTATTTATTTAGGTCTACCAACAATTGTTTACACTAATTTACAAACAAGGATAAAACATGCGTTTAAACTCTACACAGTGCAACAATTACTTAAAGGTAAACACCACATGGACAAAAAAGAAAACAATAAAAAGTAATTTCGTAAGCTACATAATGCACAAGTAAACTAAGTTAAAATGAACCTAAATATAGCTGGTGAAATGTGGGTGCACTATAGTGCCTATACGTACAGATGTCAGCACATCAAGCTACTACAGTCTGTCTTTCTTTAATAGATTTTCAACTTTATCGCTAAAGCATTAAGTTCAAAGTTGATTGGGAAAATTGACAGTTTCGGGTAGCTTGATGTATTGGCGTCTGTACACCTCTGGCTAACTCTTCAAAAAATAAAAAAAAGATCAAAAATCAAAAGTCATTTATTTAAACTAGGCTGAGTATCAGCACTTTTCGAACGTCAAAATTACAAAAGACAGTCCCCCAAAACGCTCGCCCTTCACCACTTCCTAGTGCTTCGGGGAAGCAAACCGTGATGTTATGTATCTAAAATCGCCATGTGAAAGCCATCTTTCTTTTGATCATCGGTTCGATCGGAATATTATAATAGGATTAACATACATAATAAGCCTTCAATGTTCCCACTGCTGGGACACAGGCGTCCTTTCGGTGAGAGGGAGTGGGCCGCTATCCACCACGCGGGCCTTATACGGGTTGGTAGATGTCACATGTCTTCGAGTTTTTGGTTCTAGGACATGTCGGCTTCCTCTGTATTTTAATTTACAAAAAGTAAAACGACTGTTTGGGTTCGAACCTACAACTAGTAAGTCGCGGTCGTTACTACTAGGCCACAACTAATCCCGATCTGAAATGTCGTTCATTGATTTGTCGATCATTAGAGGAAATATAACCCATGCTAAGAAGGATTGCGAAAGATAATGGAAAAAAAAATCGCTTTGAATCCTGCGGGCTAATGGCGCAACACACTAACAGTAGCAGTTATGTCATACGGTGCTGAAACGTGGACACTGACGGTCGGGCTAGTCCACAAATTCAAGTTCACTCAGCCCGCTATGGAGCCAGCTATGCTCGGAGTTTCTTTGAAGGATAAAATCAGGAATGAAATTATCCAGAAAAGAACTGGAGTTATCAACATAGCTTGCAGAGTAAGCAAACTGAAGTGGCAGTGGGCTGGCCATGTCTGTCGAAGGGCCGATGGCCGGTGGAGCAGACGAGTCCTGGAATGGAGACCGCGTATCGGCAAGCGTGGTGTGGGACGCCCCCCAGCTAGATGGACAGACGACCTAAAGAAGGTAGCTGGGGTAGACTGGATGCGGAAGGCGGAGGACAGGGTGTTGTGGCGCAGTCTGGGAGAGGCCTATGTCCAGCAGTGGACTGCCATAGGCTGAGTTGATGACTAACAGGAGCAATAGCTTTCATTTCGACAGTTCAACAAAGTTGAAGATAGTGCTACGACTTGACATACCAGTTTACGATAGGTTACATTCTAAACTAAAGTCAGTTCAAACCGCAACCCGTATATTTCCACGGAACAACGCAGCGGGCCTCAGCTTTATCAATAAAACTGAATATCTAACGCCCAACGTAGGCGTAAACAAGACTGATGCCTACTAAGAGGACTTTAGCTGAATTTGTGTCCGCAATACCTATTGATAGCCCCTAGGACCTGGTGTAGGATATGTCCTACATTAGGGCCTGTTTAGGTATACCTAGCGAGCCTACATTTAGGCTTTGTATAGAGGATTATGTAAGTGCATTTTGGAATGGACGGAAACGATGGAGTATGGCGTGTACAGAATGATTTTATTCACCGTCTTCAAATTTTTACAGGCTGTTCTACTCATGAATATGAACTACTTTCACTACAGGACCAACTCTGAAATCACGAAAGAAAAAATCTGCTGTTTCATACATTTTGGTCAAGTAGGTATTGAACTTTTGTATTAAACAGCTAATTTTGTTTTCGTGATTTCAGAGTTGGTCCCATAGTGAAAGTAGTTCATATTCATGAGTAGAACACCCTGTAAAAATTTGGAGCTTGTAAAAAAACATCCAGTATGGTATTGTGGGTAGTTTTGAGACTGGATCAGTGATTATTTATTCATATATTTGAATGATGTTGACGGCTGTAGGGTGTGGATATAAACGATCCTCCACCTTCTCTTCTATCCTCTGTTCCGAAACATTCAGTCAAGGTGAGCTCTTAGCTGCCCTCGACGACACCGCCGCCGTATAAGTGGCGAACTTTTGGGACAACAAGATGTAAAATAACCGGTCAAGAGCGAGTTAGACTCACGCACTGAGGGTTCCATACCATTATATATTATTTTATTTTTTTTTCTGTAAAAGTGTATTATATACTGCCGTGCTAAACGCAGAAGCGGTATCTCAGGAATAGCTAGTTTTGAGAAAATTTAAGAGTTGCTCTTATTATCTTGGTGCTTTGAGGTAAAACTGTGATAGGGAAAACTTTTTAAGGGTTTTTTTATATGTTTTAAATAAGATACCGCTATTTGACTTAGCTCGTTGGATGCATATTTCTTTAAGCTATCCGATGCACTAAAAATAAAAGTAAGATTTTTTTGAGATACAGCTTTTGACCTTAGCACGGCAGTATAGAGACATCGTTTTATTTTTCCTGTAATCTTTACATTAACTTCTGTCACATAGAATAGCTTCAGATTTTTCTATATGTAGACTTCGGAGATGGAGAACGGTATTTTTTTTTTTTAATTTTTCATCAAAAACTATGTGGCCTAAAAGAAAAAATATTTGAGGATGTGCAAGCAGCACTCTTTCTTATGATACCTTACATGCCCTAGGAGCCTCACTTCAAAATTTTAAGACACCCTTTCAGTCCCTGTTGCAAAAAATAAATACAGTTTTATTTCTTTCTTATTTATAAAATAGTTGGGAAAACGTCATCCAAAACTGTTCCCAATTTCAAGTTGATAGCATTAGTAGTTCTTGAGATATCCAGCTGTGACGGACAGACGCACTGAGTCGCACCATAAGGGTTCATTTTTACCATTTTGGTACGGAACTCTAATACAGTCGTGCCAGAAGAAGATAGAGAATGATGTTGTTTAAGGTCAAAGAATAAGAATTAAAACAGTCTGTCAAAAAGGACAGAATTGTTACTTTGAAACATAATGTTTAGATTGTTTTGAGATGCTTTCAAATATTTGTTAACGCCGATACTGACTTAACGTTAAACGCATTTTGGCCAGTCAGTCCCAATTCTTCCTAGCTGTTTGATCTTTTAACACGGCATAAGTATTTATTGTAGTTCGTGCCGATACGAGAGAAAAAGTTTAATTTTATGCAAACTTAGTAACATCACACCTGTACTATAATTCCCCGCAGGGTTGGGCAGAGGTAAACCTATAATAATAAAATAAAAATACAACATTTTATTTTCAAGTATCATAGACTCAAAGGACTACAAAAACTCTCTGAGAGGGGCCTGTGGCTAAATAATAACAGCCGCACAGGTCGATCGATCAGGTTAAGCTACGCTTGCCGCGGTTGGTGACCATCTTTACATACCGAGACCCCTCCGTGCCTCGGAAAGCACGTTAAGCCGTTGGTCCCGTCTGTCATTCGTAGATCTTTGACAGTCGTTACGGGGTAGTCAGAAGCCCGAAAGTCTGACAGCCAGTCTTAGCTAGGTGTATCGAATTACCCAGTAACTGGGTTGTGGAGGTCAGATAGGCAGTCGCTCCATGTAAAATACTGGTATTCAGCTGCATCCGGTTACACTGGAAGCCGACCCCAACATAGTTGGGAAAAGGCTAGGCAGATGATGATATCATGGACTCAAAACGTTAGTAACAATTCACTTAAAAATAACTAGCCAAATTTCGGTGTACCTGACACAAATTTGGATAGTTATTTTTAGCCTACTTCCCTCAACTACGCATTAATCCAGACTCTAAGGTGATACTGAGAATGTCCAGATGAAAAAAAAAATGGCCTAACCCGAGAATCGAACCCCAGGCTTTATGATTAGATTTTGATAACCATGTAAATTCCACAATAACTTGCAAGATTCGTTGCAACAATGCATACACGGAGAGAAAATTCTTAGAAAAATCACTGTGCTCGTCACTGTAAAGTGAGTGCAAGTGACATCTACAGAAAATTTTCTGAGTGGGATTGGGAAAAATTCAATATTTGTCCAATAAATTTTACTGTACAGCATAAGAATTTTTACTGTGCTAGCATGATAATTTTTCCATTACCACTCAAATGCACACTGATTATGAGACAGCACAGTAATTTTTCTAAGATTTTTCTCTCCGTGTAGGAAAGACCCGTGATAATCTGTGATAATTTATGGGTATTTATTATGAATATTATGGATCCCTTATTGGTTATTATGTCGCTCCTTGATAGCTCACAGATTTCAAAGTAACATTAGCATAAATAGCTGGAAACTTATTTTAAACGATTTGAAATAAGTACTCGTAGTAGTAGGTACAGACGCCAGCACATCAAGCTACCCGAAACTATCAATTTTTCCCAATCAAATTTGAACTTAATGCTTTAGCGATAAAGTTGAAAATCTGTTAAAAGAATTTTGGAGATATGAGTATTAGTAGCTTGATGTGCTGGCGTCTGTACTTAGTGAGTAGTAGGAATTACAAATGGAAAATTTAAATAATGTCTTGATTTTCCATGTAAAATACTGGTATTCAGCTGCATCCGGTTAGATTGGAAGCCGACCCAAAATAGTAGGGAAAAGGCTAAGCAGATGATGATGATTATTTTAACCTATATTGTACCACTTCGGGGCAAAGGCCTCCCTTTCTCATCTTGAGCTAATGTGGACCAATCCAGTCCAGTAGGCCAAACCAATCCAGTAGGCGTCAAACTCTCCTCGTCGTTAGTAAGTTCTGACTGAGTGCATATAAAAAAATCTTACAAACGAACGCTTATTACGAGATTCTTCTTACAAAGTCGTATTTATCCTTAACTCAAGTGTAGACTAGTTTATACACAACAACATACCCATATCAGCAACATACGCCTTATCGTTGAATCCATCAGTCAGCACCTTCCGCGTCGTTTGCCAATTACAGCATTCATATTCATTAATCCTCGTCAGTATATAATTACGAGAGAAGATTCTGAATATAGACCACTGGACGAGGAAACCACATGCAAATACCAAACATAAACTGGTACATATAACGTATGTAATGGACAGACAGTAGGTATATTTTATACTTTTGTTCGAATTTTATGTATGTAAGAGTATTATAGTTCGCTATAAAAGTCACTTGAAAAATCCGCAGAAAAGGAATATAACCCAGCCGGTCGATTCTGTAAAAATCTCACCGTGAAATCATAAGTGAAGTGAGCTTGAAGTGAGCAGTGTCAATAGTGTTAATCCCTAATGACAGCTCACTCCACGCTCACTTCACCCAAGTTTTCATGGTGAGATGGTTACAGAATCGTACGGCAGCTGTCAAAGTATAAACTAGCGAGTGAAAAAATGTGACTTCAGAAGCTATCCGTCGTAGAGTTGAAATGATTCACAACATTAAATTACTAGTAGTTGAAGGACCCCTTACATAATCCTATAACGTTCCCACTGCTGGGACACAAGCCTCCTCTCTGTAAGAGGGAGTAGGCCATAATCCACCACGCGGGCCCAGTGCGGGTTTGTGGATGTCACATGTCTTCGAATTTTAGGTTCCAGGACATGCCGGTTTCCTCACGATGTTTTCCATCACTGTTTTGAGAGCAGTCGTGATGAAATAATGTACACAAAGTAAAGTGCCTGTCTGGGTTCGAACCTACAACCTACAACACGTAAGTCGCATCCGTTACCACTAGGCCACTACTACTCTTCCCTCCTTCAAGGACCACTCATTCAACTAATTTAAAAAAAAATTTTGTATATTTATTTAGAAAAGAGCTTGGGACCTACTCAATCTTTCTTGAACTTTTGGGAAGCTCCTTACATTATAATTAATGATCTGAAAAAAAAAGAAGATAAATCTTGACTAAAATACGTGATATTTATTTTAGAAGTACATATGTATATATCGATGCCTTAGTTCACAATTGCGCTAACTACGAAATTGACATTTTTGAGGAGCTTTAAAGTTTTTTCAAGTTTAGACAAGAACAGTACAAAAACCAAGTAAAATACCAAAAAAATATGCATCTATTCATAAGACGAGACGGAATAACGGTATTTCGATACGCGGAAACGAAATAGCATGAAGTTTAGTGTGTTTGGCATTAAAAAAGTGTAAATTGAAAATTTTGTAGTTAGTGCAATTGTGAACTAAGGCATCGATTTGTATGTTTGTATGTATGTACGTTTATTCTCATAGTATTTGTTTAGTTTTATTAAGTGAATAATTATTGATTACGATTTTATGTATTTTTTGTCTCCTTTACTCTTTCACACGCTGTCTACATCTCTCTATCTATTGTCCTATCGCAGGTATGCTGGAAGAGACTCCTTATGAAATAAGCATCACCTTTGTACCTATTTTTCTGTTCTGTTTTTTCTTGTCTGTTTATATATGTGTGTACATAAATGGTAAAATAAAAAAATGAAATAAAAATAATCACTGTCACAATTTTTACGTCATACCAGTTTTCCTACTAACCACCAACTGGTCTAGTTATGTTTCATACTCAGTACTACCCACCTATACGCATGTAGTTATAATTACCAATTCAAAATAACTTAATGTTTATGCATATATTTATTCAAATGTACGTGTGTCTTCGATTGAGCCTCTCTGCCTTATATGAAATTAATAATTACATATATCTACGTAAATATCACTATTATTTCTTAATGTTACAGTATTTAATTGTGGCGGACGTCGAATAAACAGTACAACTAATACCTTTGAGGAATATAGAGGTATTTGAATGGTGTAGAAGTGTTTTAATTACTGTTTTTTTTTTTATAAATGACTAAGCAAAGGACATTTTTACTGAAATATTTAAAACTTCCTCTATTAATTAATTTATTTTTTCGTCATTCAATTCCCAGTATTATTATTTATTAAAAAGCTAATAGACTTAAAATAATAATAATAATATGTAAAAGTATATAAAAAGGAGGGCAAATAATCAAAGGGCATCAAAAAATTCGTCCGAATCGCTGTCAATAGGAAACGTTCCCAAATGGCTGGCAGCATAACACTCTATTACCACTCTATTAATTAATAATATTATATTATACCATTCTTTATATGAAAAAATAAAAAAAAAAAAACTATTAAAGAAATTGACTCAAATTAGCACTTATGTGACGATTTGAACTCTTTCCTGACCAATTGACCCGAGAAATAAAACAATTTCCAACTTTTTATTTTGTTATGTCCCTCTGCTATTATGTCCCTCTGGGGCAAAGGCCTCGCACAAGACAGGTGTGCGATCTCTGGCCATGTTGGCCCTGCAAACCTTATCAGATCGTCGCAACACCTTCGCCGTGGTCTACCTTGGCGGCGATGTCCTCCCTCAGTCCAGTGAGTGACAATATTTGCCTATATCTGCGGATGCATTCGCGCGACATGCCCTGTCCGCGCTCACTTTAGCCTGGCTGTTTTTTCTCCAACATGCGCCACTTGAGCTATGGAGCGCTTACCTTACCAACGAATACAAAAAAAAAAAAAAATATGGGCAAGGATCGTAGTACGTAACGAACTATAGACTCTGCCTACTCCCATGAGAAAATCGCAAAGGAACAATGTACAATCAATCGAAGGCTCTGCTGATGCAAACAAAATTAACATTTTCCCGAAAAAAAGCTTACGTATAAGTTTATGTACTCACTCTAAATGACAGATCACAATGGGAAATAACTCCCATACTTGTCAATCAATACAGTTTATTAAGATATGGGAACTATTAAAAAAACGAATAAGCCAGGCTGATGTCAACAGACGGAATTCCTTCCCATGCGCCCACGCATGTTTTGTAGCAACGATAGTACGAATATTGCGTTGACATACTTGTATGGTGTTCCTTGTTTGATCACATTTGTAATACTTGAGCTGCTCATAAATTTCTTCACAGAACAATTCTATCACTAGTCCAAGGAATATTAATTGTCTTCTTTGACTTAATTTCAGTTAAATTTAACAATGGTTATGTTGGTTTTACAGTATCACTTTTGCTCTCCGAAAATCTTCATACATTCATACGTTTTGAATGTTTTTTTTTTTTTTAATCTAATTTTATTTTCAAACACGATAATATTTTCATAATAAAAGGTAACAGACTTAAAATAATATTTAAAAACTGTACCTACATGTATTTATATAAAAAAATATATATTTTACCTTGAATTATAGTGCAGCAGCATTGTTGTTGTTGTTCAAATGTGTGTTGGGCCAACAATTTAGCCGTGGGAAACTCCTGGACGAGAGACGTACGGAACCGAGAAGTATGGCAGACATGAAAGAAGCTTTTATCTACCCAGCAGTGTGTGATTGCGGGGTGAGATGGTGATGATCCCCTTTCGTAACTAAGTTTGTCCGACCTTGAGAATATCTCGAAACATCAGTAACATAAAGTCAACAGCCGGATTCTGCAGTGTGTTGTAGAATATGTACATATTAGACTGCTAATACCGCTGATATAATGGCTAACAAACTTCATACGACTCCCACACTAACAATAACGTATGATAATGTTTGTAAATTATAGCATATCAACACTAACTATATTTCCTTATGTATCGTCAATTAGAATAAAAACACCTCTTTTGTCGTCTACATCAAGTATTGATGAATAAAGAATAGAGGTAGTATTTTTTTGAAATTGTTATAATATAGGTCAGTGCTGAAGAGAGTGTATAACATCTGTTTATGTCTATCTAATATATATACGTCTATTTAAACTTGATGGTAGCCGTGAATTTAGTTCTTTACATGTGGGTGTACCATATGTACTAACACCTCTGCCTAACTCTTCATGTAAAACAGGCGTTATGTTACGAGTATGTCATATTTCTTAATTACTGTTTTGACTTTAGCAGCCTATGTATTGTAACAAGAATGGAAGGTTGCAAAGTATTTGTATTACTATAGATATTCTGAAGTCTGTTTTGCAACTACGTGCAAAAAATACTAAAAACATTTTTGTGTAAATCGATATGTTTAAGTAATCTTTAAAACAAGGTGTTAACGTGTTTCTGAATTTAAGGCGTGTCTTAAAAACCATTTTGGGCTGTGTTCATCACATCCTGCCCGCAGGCTTGCAAACTGTATACTCAACATATTAAAAACAAAATAAAGTCGAATTGAATGAAAAGCTCTTCTCCAAGGCTTCAAGCATTCTCAAAGTATAAACAAAAGAATGTCACGAATTGATGAACTGTAATTAAGTTCGATGGAATTGAATAATAACAGAGATGCTTGAAGTGAAGAGTTAATTGACGACAAACGGAAGCGTAAGGAACTTCTGGAAACTAATTTTGAATAAAAAAAAAAAAAAAAAAAATAGTTTTTTTTTATTTTGTGAGGGGCACCTCACAGGTCAACCTTGGAGGTGGCCGGCAGCTTAACTCAGCCGAGTTACCGATTCTGTGCACAACTTATAAATAAGGCCACTTCTGTGGGCTTTAGAATTTGGCTTATCGCGTTGCTGGGAGAGGGCAGCAAGGGACAGGCTCAATGGCACGCGCTGGTTCGAGCAGAGGCCAAAGTGGACATGGAAGGATACGTCGCGGTGCGCCATGTCACTGTGAGGTGGATTTAAAGAGCTTCCACTAGTTAAAAGTTCAACCTTACTGAGTGGCCAAATTTTCCAACAGTTCTTGCCATATCTGTTGATACCCAAGAAAAACATTATATTTAACGAGAAGAGCATTAGAGTGCTTCCAGTTAAAACAAAGTATACATGTAGCACATGGCATACGTACATACCTAGCTAAAGTTTTATTAAAACTTCACCTACAATGAACCCATCAAACCCCTAAAACACACGTACACTGCAGGCCACAAATAAGTGCACGCTCATATTTCCAAAGTATTCGAGCTGAACCCGATACGCATGAGACGCTTATTCCGTAAGCGCGATCTCAAGGCCCCGTGCAGTATCGTCGCCGACAGGCGATCCGACAGTGTCGGGTGTCGCCGACGATGCGATCGACTTACCCATCGACCGATCACGAGCCGAGAATGTCAACGCACTTGTATTGCACTAATTAGCTGCGTAGATACAGCAATTAGGTCATAATGAAACTGTTGAACGCTTAGACCAAGAATTTGCAACATTAAATTGACGAAGCAAATACTGTTTTTGTTCGTCAGTTGTGGAGGATAAAGCCGCAGATTGTAGCAATTTGTCACAAAGAACACGGTAATTAGTAGGCAGACAAAACCGATCTATTCTGTCAGAATATCTCCATAATAATAGACTAATTAACAAGCAGCAATTGTCACAGACATTGCGGTAATGGTCTTCGCATGTCACAGCGCACTCAAAGAAACCTTACACATAACTTTTTATAAGTTCGTGGAGAAGTGGAGAAATCCGCATTGTACTACCTTTACAACGTTTAATGTGATGCCGATACGTAGTAAGATTGCACAGTATTGCACCGCACGGAGTGGGCGGGACACGCAAGTCTCGCAGTCCGAGCCATGCAAATGCTTGGTGTACACAACAAGTTGGTCGATAATGTATTAGGAATCCTGTTTGATTTGTGTGGGCATTGTCGAGCCTTTGTCCTGTTACCTACCAAGATTGTTCCCAAAATATTGTTCTTACGCACATTTTTAATGAGACCCTTATAACATTCATACATACCGTTGCATTGGTAAATAGTTTAACTTCTCTAATCACATCATTAGTCCCAACTAAAGTTGTTGCTATATGAGATAGAATAGACTTATTTAATTTATGCCAAATATCATCATCATCCATATAACTCTCAAACATCAATATTATTATTATATTCAATATTACTATTATTATCATCATCATTATTCATCTCTTCAATATCTATTGTATCAACTCTCCACCAAACTTTATTTCTTATAATAATAATGATAATACATTTTTATTTGACATAAATAGGTACACAAATACAAAGTGACACTTAATTGAATAATGAAATCATAAAATGATAAAACTTAATGGAACATAATGCAACTTAATGGAATTTAGTCCTGCCGTTTTCAACTTTGTACTCATTCATATATCAATTCATGCTATGTAGTACTTACAAACTCCCAATTAACATCGTAACAAAGGAACAACGTCAGTTATCAGTCTGACGCAACGGGTCTAGGGGCACAGATAATTAAGTCGACCGCAAGTGTCCGCGCGGCTCGCTGTGGCCGCGCTCTATCGCGTGGCTCCGGGCGTGTTGCCGTGCTAATGTGCAAGCGCATCGGCCACATCGCTCTGACTGCATCACTAACGTATTCTACAATGGACTTATTTTGAAGTAATGAGGCGGGTGGTTTGAATAATGTCAGAAGAGGTTATAAAATAGATTTCTACATCAAACCCTACGGCACGGCACGGTTGACGCAGTGGTTAAGCGAATGACTGATGCGCTGCGTGTCGCGGGTTCAATTCCCGCACGGAACAAATATTTAACCTTCAAGTGGTTGTTCTGGGTCTGGCTGTTTGTGTATGTGAGTTTAATTGTTTATATACGCACCCACAATACAGGAGAAATTCCTAGTGTGAGGCAACGTTAAAAAAAAAACAATCCATTATTGTGTCACTGAAACTGATAGGAGTAATAATTAAAGGAAAAATATCCCCAAACACACTGTTTTCAAGTTGTAGGTATAAAACAAATAATACAACTTAAAACTTGTAAAAATGGCGTTGCATCCGGTTAAGGTATCCTTATTCTTAGCGTGCCAATGGCAATCTAAATGGACTTGGCCCAGAATTCGACTACGTGTTTGGCGCCATTACTAATCGAGGTAAGGTGTCCTAACTCTGTATAGCATCAGTGTCATACTTTTGGTTCCCAGCTACCTGCACCTAGAGTCATACTGATTAGGGTATTAGCATTATATCAAAATCAGTGCTGGAGATCAGATAGGGAGTAACTCCATGTAAAATACAGTTACTCACCTACATCCGGTTAGACTGGAAGCCAACCCCAACATAGTTGGGAAAAGGCTAGACAGATGATGATGATGAAAATATCCACTTCCATATCTCATAACAGCCATCGTTTCAAAAACGAGTAGATTTGGGCCGTGTGCATCCATCAGTTCCTCTCCGCGAAACCATAATCAGGTCGTCGTCAGTCCATCATCTTTGGTAGCCTTCCACAAAGTTCCTACACGGTTTTAAAAATTTAGATTTATTTGAAACGTCAAGTATCAAGTTAGTGCACTGTAGAGGAATCAAAGGCTTGCGACGCCCGCGGATATGTTTGACATTAGCCCGGTATAAACATTGATGATTCGCCGGTTTCACGTTACACTACAAACGAGCCATCGGACTTTCTACTTAAATTGATGTTACTTATACAGTTATTGTGAAATGCCAAGTACCGTAGGTTATAGCGATAACGGTACAAAACATTAAAAAACCTTTTCTGACCCTATAGCATCCACTATTGAAAATGGGTCTTATTATAGGTATAAAAGGGAGGGAATTGGGAATTTGCAATATTTTAAGTAGGTACGCCCAAAATGTGGGTTGACGATGATGGAATAAGAAGACGAAGAAGAGACGAGGAAGATGGAGAAGACTCTTGTCTTCTTCTTATAAGTGTACGCGGTCAGCATCTTCTATCGTCAACATATTCTATTCAATTTGTTCTATTTTCAATTCAAACTACCAAAACATAGTACCAATGTCTGTTATAGCGCAGTCTAGGACTTATTATAAATTCAATATAAACGTGTACAAATAATTGTACAAATTTTATAAAATATATAAATTAGTGATGTTATAGTTTATGCTAAAGATCCATCTCAAAATGTGAAAATACCAATGATGATGTGGTATTTGTTAAAAATATTTAGAGCTAGATAAGTATGTACTTTCAGTTTATTTGCCGACCCCAAATAAATTTGGATAAGGGCTGCAAACTGACGATGATGATCATGTAAAGTCATTTTAATATTAATACTTTGTAAATTGTTGTGCCCTTACAGGGCCCAAGTTCTACCGTGTGATTCTGCAACCATCTCACCGTGAAAGCTTGGGTGAAGTGAGCGTGGAGTGAGCTGTCATTCGCTAGGGATTAACACTATTAAGTGCTCACTTCACTTATGATTTCACGGTGAGATTTTTACAGAATCGGCCGGCTGGTCCCCTTTTTTTTGGGTGGCAAATTATGGAGCGAGATTTTTACGTGTCAGATTTTTACTGACTAAAACCCACCCGTGTTCCTTTAGTTACCTGTGCCAAGGGCCACGGTAACTCTTTAGAATAACACAAGTATCGGCCCCAGTGGACCCCATCAAGTTCTGGACCCCTTGAATGTAAAATCTACTAACCACATGGGTGAAATAAAATACTTGAGTTTACATACTCTAGACGTAATTTCTTGTCCCCTTTAATTACGTAACCTGATAATCATCAAGACCCTATCAGTGAGCTTGCGTGTTGGTTATTTTCAGCATGGGAATATACTATTTTCCTGCAGTTAGAGTTTTTCTTTCTTGAGTACCTGCTTACATACTGCTTCTAAGAAAAGAACGTCCACAGAAAACAAATAGTCATTATTATTATTTATAGTTTTATTCGCATCAATTTACGCAACATCGATACAGCTAACCAATTCTTTCATCCTGTGTAAAAAATGCTCGGTATCTCGTTAGGCGTTCATTTCCCTAGCTTGGCTTAGTGGAATATATCAAGCGGCCTGCAGGAAGCTTTAGTTACGAAGACCTACTGACAACGCGCGGACTGTTAACGGGAGTGCCCTGACGATCGACAGCTGCTGTACAAGCGGAGGCAAAAGCGTTCGGTAAATTAACTTGATAACGAATTAAAAAAAAGGTATAGTTTTTGGGCCAATGTGAATTAGCTTTGTCAGGTAGGTATTTATTGTTGAATGAGGCCTACTCTTGACCTTGATCACGCCTGATGAAAAGTGATGGATGAGTTCTATGGTAGAACAAATGTGCCCAGAAGATGCCTGTTCACTTTTGCTTTGAAGGCAGACGGGTTCAAGGTGGAAAGGAACACAGACGCTGGCAGAGAGTTCCAGTTATGAAAATGTCGTTGGGAAAAGATTGCATGTTTCTTAAATATAATTTAGATCTGACTACGAAGTGTAATTAGAATCAAGTAAGTATGACAATTTGTTGGGACATAGACCAATTATTGCATTCCTCAGTTATGTTAAATGTGTACAGTCCCGACACTGGAACTATAAATATTTTATAGGCCTTTAAAATAACTATCCATAACGATCATAAGGCGAAGTATGATTCATATTTATTGTAATATTTGCAAATAATCTACTGCTCCAAACATTCACGCCTTCTTCCCATGGGGGTAGGCAGAAACTAAAGAACGCTGCTACGACCATACGTTAAAATACATAATATTGTGTCATTTTTAAAGAAGTCTCTCTGAAAATTATTATTATCATTTAATTATTTCTAGCCTATGCTGTACACTGCGGGGCAAAGGTCTACCTTCTCCTTTCCACTCCTCTCTATCTTAAGGTAGTGTGGACCAATCCTGTCTATAGGCGTCAAGCTCGTCCCACCATTTTCTCCTGGGTCTGCCTCGATGTCGCCGAACTATTTTCTGGCATGGTGTTAGATTTAGCTCATGACTCTTTAGATATGCGACATAAGAGTCCGGCCTCATCTCACTTAAGCTTGGCTGATTTTTGGGTGACGTCGGCCATCTTGTGTTTCCTTCTCTGAAAATAGAGATTTCCAATCTAAAAAATGTCTTCTTCACAAATCCTTAAACACTTTTGTGCACACATATACAATCCGCCGGCGTATTTAATAGCGGGAAGCGGGCACAAATTAAAATGGGTTCGCGTCAATCCAACGCACGTCTCCGCTTGTTTACTTGCCTAGTGAAAGTGAGAGATATTATCTGCGCCCGCGTCGGTAGACCGTGTCAACGGATTTTGATTGATTTTCATTAGAATCTCTAACTAGGTAATTAAGAATCCTGCGTGGAATGCAGGGTTGTCAGCTTTGATGCGCAGGTAGAATGGAACGTCGTGAATTTGAAGAGTGGTTTAAAGTTATGATTGTTGTAATAACTGAAAACTGGGTTGAATGTTATCCAAGACCAGTTTGTCTTGAAATAGGTATTACTATGATCCTCTGCTTAGCCTTTTCCCAATGAAGTTGGGATCGGTTGCCAGTCTAAACTCCACAACCCAGTGAAAAAAATGAGATTGAATAATCTTAATACTCGTAATTAATAGAAACATTAGTTAATTGTCTTGAAGGGAGCTTGTGGCTAAGTAATAAAAGCCGCACGGGTCGATCGATCAGGTTAAGCTACGCTTGCTGCGGTTGGTCCGTGGATGGGTGCCTCGGAAAGCACGTTAAGCCGTTGGTCCCGGCTGTCA
The DNA here is from genome assembly GCA_949629135.1 of Eremobia ochroleuca. NCBI lineage: Eukaryota > Metazoa > Arthropoda > Insecta > Lepidoptera > Noctuidae > Eremobia > Eremobia ochroleuca. The sequence continues at coordinate 8,455,523 of OX451402.1, read as the reverse complement.
TTCGTGGATCTTTCCGAAAGTCTGACAACCAGCCTTACCAAGGGGTATCGCATTACCCGGTAACTGGGTTGTGAAGGTCAGATAGGCAGTCGCTCCATGTAAAATACTGGTCTTCAGCTGCATCAGGTTAAATTGGAAGCCGACCCTAACGTAGTTGGGAAAAGGCAGATGATGATGACCCGTCAGTACCTCGGAAAGCATGTTTTCGTTATTTTTTTTTTGTATTCGGTCCCGGCTGTCATACTTGGATTTTTGACAGTCGTTATGGATCGTCAGAAGTCCATAAATCTGACAACCAGACTTACAAAGGAGTATCGTGTTAACCAGTAACTGGGTTGTGTAGGTCAGATAGGCAGTGGCTCTATGTAAAATACAGCATAAAATAGCTGCATCCGGTTAGACAATAATCATAAGTATGCGTAGTTATTCTTAATTGTCTTGAAAAATAATCGACTCATGTGTGTGGGTCGAAGTTTGAATTGGTTGATGGATGCAAATCTCTTTCTTTATTACTAAACCTGAATGCTCTGGTCCAGTTCAGTGAATCTACGTAGAACTTCATTACCTACATAAAGAAAAAACTGCTCCAAATGCCGTGCGTTATCATCTGACTATTAATTCGCCTTAATCATACCGCATCATGTTCCGAAGATCCTATTTGGTTAAAAAAGCCCTCTACTCCCAAGTAAAATCTCAAGTTCCCTATATGTCATCGGTAGATAAAGGACATCCAATTAAAAGTTGAAATAAAACCACCAATGACGTCACTAAGTGCAAATATTCGTCGTTTATTTTCACATGAGTACACAGACTTTTATAATACGTTGTTACAGCTTCTTGAAACTCATTCAAATGAAGAAGGAAAAATAACAGGAAAGATAGTCCTCACAAAGGAACTATTTTTTTAGAAATAATTAAGTATAATTCATTACTTGATAACTCGTTTGGTATCTTTGTTGGGTTTCCGAGAAGACTTCCGCCTCGCATAAGGAAAGGTCACGGCAAGGTTATAGAAAGTTTGTTTTTCATTTGTTTTTTGTCTTCAGGCGATATGAAAAACCACATAAATACCGAAATAATCGCTTCTGTGGTCGAATTGGCTGGGTCAGTACGGGTTTTACCGGAACTTCGGCGACAGATATGACCTTGCAGGGTTTCGTTTTAACCCTTAATTGCTTTGTTCTACTTTGGTCTGGTATTTCCTAGGAAATGGAAGGTGGTATTTTATTTAAGTTTTAATCTGTTGGGGTAGAAAAAAAACTCCGGGGAATTTCGGAAAGCTCAAGTTTCCACTTTAGTTCTGTATCGATACAGCACTAATTTTGAGGAGTAATTTGATATGACAAAGAATTTATATATAACATAACATAGCATCACGCCTGAAATCCCCGAAAGCAATATTTTGGGAAGCATGAAGAAGCCTCCTCGTGTAGCGCAGTTTACTCCGCCAGTTATTCAACTGAACCGAGCGCTCGGCGCATCCTGGACACCCAACACTATATTTGACTGGCCAATTCATCCCTTGCGGTGGTAGGGCTAACGCCCGTCTGGTTTGCGACCACCCTCCCACCGGAGTCCGGTGTCAAGCATCCTGCTGCGTTTCGTCAATGCGTGGGAGTTCCCGTGCCTTAGGCATCTTCTGGGCAAGATCGTTCCATTATAGACTTCATCCTCCGCTTTCCATCAGGCGTGATCGAGGTCAAGAGCGAGACCATTAAACAAAAAAAATAAAAAAATTCACCAGCCGGTCGATTCTGTTAGAATATCACCGTGAGAAGTTAGGTTAAGAAAGAAAAAGAAGAAAGAAAGAAAAAACGTTTATTCTGCACAAACAAAACGCACGCTACAAATAAAAAACAAAATAATAATAAAAAAGACATAAAATATACAATGTAGCCAAAAGCCTCGTACTCAAGCGCTTGATGTCAGGGCCAGGGACCAAAGACAACATATACATTAATCAAGATGCGCCCGCGACACCGGCAGAATATGACAACTAAACAATAACAATCAAAACAAACTAAAAAAAAAACTACTTTTGTAACAAACAGTAATAATAAAATAATTATAAGTATAATAAGCCGTGCGTCTTACATATGTGCCATGCGTGCGTCACATCTGTGCAAGAACAGGTCCTTGCTCAGCAAAATGCTGAATGAATGAAGTGAGCTTTCATTCCATCTGATGCTAGGGATTGACTCTAATGACAGCTCACTTTAAGCTCACTTCACCCGAGTTATCACGGGGAGAATTTTACAGAATAGCACTACAGTTATCTTCAAGTCCCTCGTAATAGGGGGCAAGTCTATTGCCATCCACATGGGCACTGAATATCGAGACACCGGGATGCTACTGAGACATTCCTCATATAAAAAATACAGTAACACAGGGCCCTACCTCGAATCGAATCCACTAGATACCTCATGTTCAGCAGTTTTGCTTGCGAACATTAGACTGACGAGGCAGTCCCAAGAAAGAAAGATAAGAAAAAGAGCGAAACGATTAGCTATGCTTATCGCGGTCACACCGTAGATGAGTCAACATAACACAACTCACATCATAAATAAATAGTCGAATTATTGATATTTAGTCGTTCTGAACGCCAAACACGATTAAGAAACGTTTATGTGGTGATAAAGGATTGATTCATGGCATTCTTTTACGCCAAGAAGCTCACCATTGATTGCTCATTTACTGAAGCTCGTCTGCACTTATGAACTTCAATCTTGCGCTAGCAAAATTATCAACTTTTACACAAAGTTCGGGTCACCAAGATAGAGGATGTGTGCCTGTAATTTAATTCCTGTTTAATTTATCTAAGTTTTCTGTTATTTAGAATTTCATGCCATATCACTTGTATGTTTAAAAACTATGTGTTAGTTAAATAAACAATTTTTTGTAAGCAAAATCGGCAAAATTAAATGTTATAATTTTATCAAAAGTAATGCCCCGCATGTCTCACTTCCCTCGTTTCCTATGTTCCTATTTCTTTATTTAAACTTTTCGCACAACAGGTACAAAGGCGGACTTAATGCCTTAGGCATTATCTACCAGTCAACCAAGGGTGGTGAAGAGATTAAGTAGATGGCAGGTGCTTTGGTTGACACGACGATGATAGAAATAAAAAAAATAAAAAACTAGAGAAATACATAAAATAGGTTATAAACACATACGTACGATTTACTTTAATATACATATATTAATAAACTAGTCAATAGTTACTCCAAACAATCCATATCTATAACTCACAATTAACATAGGTAGTTAGTGCATCAAAGCACCTGCCTCGGAGCACATTAATAACTTCATCTGCAGAGAGTTATAGCCGTCACCGCCAGCCGCGATGTCGGCTTGTCCGTCTGTCTGACGCATGCTTGATTTAGATGTCCTTACGTATTTCCTCTGTTGCCTGACTTCAGGGAAAGCTGGGTACAGCTGTTGTTAATGTGTGAGTTTTTATTGTTGTTTGATTGTGTTGTTAGATTAGAGAGGTGGAAGGGTTTCTTGATCGCTATTTGCGATTTGTAATTTGTTTTATACGTCGTCGCATCGCCCTGCTGGCTTCAGTATGGTGATTGTCAATTGTTTGTCAGTTTTTTTTTTAAGGTGTTTTCTTACGTCTCTCCGCTTAACCATATAGTTCGAAAGCGCCCTGAAAGGACCCGAACACACAAATCTCCACTTGCTCGGTAGTGGAACCCTAAATGACGATATAGTACGGCACCCTAAATTGACTAAGTAAATATTTATTATGCTACCCACGAAATAATATTAGTGGAGCGCCGTAAGATTCGGAATATTTCGAAGAATTCGCCCTCGGAATCCAGGGCCAGTCAATGAATGTTCATAAAAATTTTTGAAATGTGTGTTTAACAGCATATAGAAAAATGTTAAAAATAATATTTTTTTCCTCTTGTCCCTCTCATTTTTCAGTAAATTGTTGTTATATTTTTTTTTAATCAAGATCGGCCAATATTTTTTTTTTTTACTTTTTTATTTGAGCTTTCAACAATGTAGTCGAACAGTTTTTATGAAGATTCATTGACTGGCCCTGGATTCCGAGATTTTACAATATTTATGTCTTACGGCGCTCCACTATATGAGTGAACGTAAACTTAGAGTTTGAAAAAACAAGCTTACATTACAACGCCATAAAATATTTCATACATAGTGCGCATGTTTTTGAACATGCGTTATTGTTGTTGTTAGGGCTTATCATTACATAGTATAAAACAAAGTCGCTTTCCTGTCTGTCTGTCCCTATATATGCTTAGATCTTTAAAACTCCGCAACGGATTTTGATGCGGTTATTTTTAATAGATAGAATGATTCAAGAGGAAGGTTTATATGCATAATACATGCATAATATAGTAGAGAAACACTGATAATTTTAGAGGTTTCTAATGTGATGTCGTAAAAAAACACATTGTTTTACGCTTACATTGTAAACGCTGGCTGAACCATTCGAGATAGATCAAAATAATGTACTACAGTATTGTACACTTTAAAAAGCACTACAAAAAATCCACAATGGTATATGTCTATCTCTTAGGGATAACCCACAATACTTTTTACGAGAAACAATGGCTCTAAAATTATCAGTGTTTCTCTACTATATTATGCATGTATTATACATATAAACCTTCCTCTTGAATCACTCTTATCTATAAAAAAAAACCGCATCAAAATCCGTAGCGCACTTTTCAAGATCTAAGCATACATAGAGACAGATAGACAACGGGAAGCGACTTTGTTTAATACTATGTAGTGATCAGCATTGCACCCGTGCGAAGCCGGGGCGGGTCGCTAGTTGTTGATAAAAGGAGGTGGAAGCGTTTGTCGATTGCTTTGTATTGTTTGCTATTCATGTTTACAAGTGGCAAGAAAATATTTATTTTATGAACAAACCAATTACTTACGAAATTACCGCAATTAAAATCGCTAGCAGAAGCTAGTCATAAAGATCTAAAAATAAACATCAAAATTGTATTAAAACCACCTAGCCGATCAAATTCATTAAAACTATGATGAAACCCAAACATGGGTGTGGTCAAATTGGGCAAAAAATCAAAAAGTTATTATTTCTGCAAGCAAGTTAATTGGCCATAGTATAGTTAACGTGACTTGTTATTTTTTATAAGCTTTATTATGTGTATAATTATGGCCGACGCTTAATACGGCCATTTAGGATTTACGATATCTGCGCGACATTATTTGATATTTTAACGTATTAATATCGGCAATCGAATTTAATGGTTCACTCATTTTGGGTGTTGGTCCAAGTTAGAGCGGGTATCAGCGCAGATACTGATTAGTTTGTATGTGGGATGGCCCTGCTCCATAAGACAATCTAGAGTCTAGAAAAAATCAAACTGGTTGCTAATTTTATGACATTGATTTTATATTATGTAATTACTTTAAGTCAGCATATTGTAAAAATTTAGGAAAATCAACTTAAACAAACTTTTTCAATATTTGTAAATAAATGTGAGCACCATGTATTTATCACATTATTAATTTACCTGTGATAGCATTACTTTAAATTCTTTTTACCTTTTGTGGTATAAATATTTTATTTTAGATGCATCGTCTTCACATATACCTAATAATAATTATAATTATTGTATACAAAATATTGTAAATCATTTTAAACGCGTAACTGGTGGAGTTTCTTTCCCATTCTTGTCCATACGAAACGACGTTTTGGAAGGGGCAACTAGAATCCTTTCTATAATTTGTAAATTTTGACGTTCAAAGGTGCCTTTTTTTTAATTATTTGACTTTGACTTTGATTCGCCAACGTGTTTTTATATACGTAACATATACGTAGTTATGTACGAAATTACTTCGTTTTCGCTTAACATTCTTTCTGATTTTTTGTTCTACGGCTCTTACCTATAGCTCGTAGCGTGAAAAAATAGTTTATAACCTTACTCAAGATTTGGGATAACACATGCAAAAGATTTTTTTCAAATTTGACAGGTACTTTCATAGATTAGCGCGTTCAAACAAAACAACTCTTCAGTTTTATTATTATACTAGCTGACCCCGCGAACTGCGTACCGCTGCTCCGTATCGCCTCAGAATCAATACATTAAATTAGTCAATCCGCTCTCGAGATATCATCAAAAAAGGCGATCTATAAAAATGTATATGAAAGTGAATTTTCTTCAATATTATTTTATTCGTGAATTTTTTCCATGTTTTTATAGTTATTCTGCTATTCGAGACGGAGAAAAATCCAACAAATCTAAGATCATAAAAATCCCTGCAGAAGTCCTTGAGTTATAAATGGTGTACCTAACCCGACTTTGTTACATATACAACGTGTAACGTTAAATGCGCAAAACCTCAGTCACCCCAACTGATTTTTAATTCAATTGACCTATTTCAGAGAGAAAATAAGTTGTTAATTAGTTGTTGTTTTAGTTTTACTGGCCATTCTGATCGTTTCTTGCGTCTGTGACGACGCTTTATCGAGGGAGGAGTCGTCACCGGGCCGCTGCGCCGCGCTGACATTGGGTTGCTTGACCTATTAATAAATAGACACGGCAACGTCTCTAACGAAGATTTTTTGAAAAATTTGACCGATATTAAAAAGTGGTTCAATTAATTCTGGTCGTTATTCTGATCAAACTATTTTCAGGTTTTGCGCATTTAACGTTACACGTTGTATATAGATTAAGTATAGATTCACTAAGCGCGGGTTACTTTAATTACATGAAGTCAGCAAAAAAGTTATCAGCAGGATGAATGTTGCAAATTAATTAATTTATTTATATTTGTACTACGAGAAAAACGAAGCTTAAGATCCGTATTTAATTTATCGCTTTGATAAAAAGAAGTGAATGCTTACGTAATATAATCAAAACTCATTCATCCTATATTTTTGTTGCTCTCATCCCAATTTATTTGGAGTAGGCACAGCATATTATATTCTTCCATAACCCTCTATTAGTCATCATCTCAGTTCCGCCTTTCACGCCATGTCACCTTTTACCGCATTTAATCCACATAATCAAATTTTATTATCAGCCTATAATGTTGCTACTGCTGGATCTCTGTATGAGGGTGTGGGCCATAATCCACCACGCGGGCCCAGTGCGGATTGGCGCATGTAACATGTCTTCGAATTTTTGGTTCCCAATTTTTTTTAAGAAAACTTCGTGAGAAAAATGGCATGTCCTAACATGCCATTTTTCTCACGAAGTTTTCCTTCATCACAAAGTAAAGTACCTGCTCGGGTTTGAGGCCGCGACATACAACTCGTAAGTTGCCACTGAGCTACCAGTGCTGTCAATCAAAATAAACATAAAAAAGTAGGCATATTAAAACACCGATGAGGAGCTTTTTTATAAGGACTCTCAAACGGAAGCTGTGCAAATTCAAATGCAAAGAACCGCTAACAGTACAACCACACAATTTATTGAGTAATTCAATAAGGCAGCTTCCTCCAAAGAAGCCGGTTCAATCAATGCGCTGAACCAAATTGACTTACATTTATATTGGCATCCGCAATCAAAAGCAGTATTAATAAAACACATTACCCATTCACAATAATTTCTAATTAAGATGTAAAGCAGGCCTAGTTAATGAGGGATCGAAGGCCGTCGATCAGGTAATAAGACGGGTGTTTACAAAACACTAATGACTTGCTCCTGCTTCCTTCGGTTTTTACAAGTTTAAGTTAGAGTAGAGAGAGTTGCGAAGTTTAGAATTTAAAATTATCCAGAATAAATTTTCAAAATGCTGCTGAAAACTACATAAAAATCCGTTGTGAAGTTTAAAAAAATTACGCGGTCAGACACAGACACGATATGCAACTTTAATAAATCGATAATATCAAATATGTATATCCAAAGGAGAAGCATACTAAAGTTCCGTATTTTGGCAACGGTAATTTTGTTAATTAAATCATAATTAGTGCTAGCAAACTGAAGAAATTCTAAATGAAAGTCGTCATTCTTCTGCTCTTATCCCAAATTATGCGGGGTCGGCGTAACATGCCTTTTTCTTCTATACTTCTCTATTAGTTGTCATCTCGGTAAGTGGTCAACCCCTTTCTAACTGAAAGTGATATTACTAAAGCCCCTAACTAGACGAGTTATTTTGTTTTTAAGTTTATTTTGTGTTTTTTTGTTCCATTATGGACCAAAGAAGACTACAAATAAGATTAAATAATGCTACTATGTTACAATACAATAATATTAACTGCATGTAGGAGCTTTCTTTTTCTTTCAAAATACAATAGCGGGAGGAGGGAGGGAGTGTATCAATTGTTAGAAAATTCAATTAAGGTTGTAATAAGATGGTCTGAATTTGATTGACGTTTCGATTTTGGCAAATTGAAATTGCAAATAAATATTGCAACGGTGAGGTAAAATAATGATTCAATTTATTCGGAACGAAAATAGTATAATGTAACTTCACGGATTTCCGTACATGTTGTGGACGTCCACAATAATACATAACCTTTCTATCTAAGGTGCTCGAGGCCAGTGTTCACAAACAGTTTGATTAGTCCATTTCAATCCGGCTTCAGGCCCGGGCACACTACCGTTACAGCTCTCCTTAAAGTGACCGGCGACATACGGCGGGGAATGGAAGACACTAAAGTCACAGTCTTAATGTTAATTGACCTTTCCAATGCTTTTAATACCGTCAGTCACGAAGTCTTCTTATCCATCCTTTCCTATCTTATGGTCTCTCCGGAGGTACTGGAACGGTTTTCCTCTTATCTTTGAGGACGTCAGCAGTCTGTTTATGCTGGAGACTCTTCGTCAAATTGGTGTGATCTGGCAGCTGGCATCCCTCAAGGCGGTATATTATCTCCTCTTTTATTCTCCTTTTTCATTAACCTCATTACCACCGAGCTTCGGACTACGTATCATCTTTATGCTGATGACTTGCAGCTTTACTGCCAGGCAGGTGTTGGCAACATATTAGATGCGATTGACGAGCCAAACCGGGATTTAGATATCGTTAAAAACTGGTCTGATCGATTTGCGGTAGCGGTTAACCCCACCAAGTGTCCCTATCATAGTAGGCAGCCCCCACAGCATGAGGAAGCTGAATGGCTTAACTGTTCCACCTGTAATTTTCGACCACTCAGTCATACCGTTTAGCTCCGATGTTAAGAATCTTGGTCTGCATGTCGACACTTGTCTTGACTGGCGAAAGCAGGTCATGACTGTAAGTCAAAAAGTTACAGGAACGTTGCGGTTGCTCTATCGGTTGAAAAAAATTATCCCTTCACACATAAAGGCAATACTTGTACAGTCCCTAATATTTCCCATACTTGACTATGATGATGTGTGTTACTATGACCTGAATGCAGATCTCCTCAATAAACTTGACCGTCTTCTCAATAATTGCATTCGATTCGCATTCAATCTACGTAAGTATGACCATGTATCCGAGCACCGGCTTGTTTTAAAATGGTTACCTATTCGCCAGCACAGAGAGTTAAGGGCTCTGTCTACGTTGTTCTCTGTTCTCGACAAACCTACTGCTCCTTCTTACATGACTTCCCAAATTCAATATTTATGCTCTGCCCATGCTAAAAATTTTCGTTCCACCAACAATCGTTTTCTACGATGTCCTTCTCACCGTTCTGGCTTCATTCATTTTTCTTTCTTTGTCCAGGCAGTCTTTTTTTGGAATGCGCTCCCTCTGAACATTAGGATGGCAACTAGTTGGTTATCTATTAAAGTGAAGGCACGTGAACATATCCGTCAAAAGTTGGCTGTAACGTTCCAGCGCTGATTTCCGGCTGATCATTTTTCTCCAGACAGTTCATTTTGTTTATATGTATGTATATAATGTATCTATCTAAGCATAGTTATTAATTCTTGTATAGTATAGTCATTTCCTAACTATCTATCCCGTATGTTGCACCTGCCATATTTTGTTTCTGCATCACCCTAAGGTTGACTGGTAGAAACTGCCTCAGTCATTAAGTCCGCCTGTGTACAGTACTTTTTTTACTTGTGTATAAAGTTTAAATAAATAAATAATGTCATCGAGTTAGAAATTATAAAAAAAAACACACAATGACTTCTAAAACGATGTCAAAAAATTATGCACCATTATATTTTGTCTTTTAAGGTCATTTTTGCATATAATTTTCAAAGATTTTTCCTATTCAAACACTGCACTGAAATTGGTAAATCTATTTCAGGGAGTCTATTTTCTAAGCACATTCCGTAGTTATGGGCGTTTCCTACTCCTTATTACCGGACATAAGATTTGTTGGGAACTCGAACTATGTAAGAATGTATTATAATATGTAAAACGATTTGATAATATTGTCCTTACTAACGATGTTTTTTTGCCCATCCGTTTGCTCTCTGGTGAGAGGAAGCGGGCCGTAATCCACCAATCCACCACGCGGGCACAAATTAATGTTGTGTCAGAAGCATTAATCTCTACCTATGATTACAGTAATTATAAGTAAATCGCCCACTTGTAAGACAGGACTAAGCATTGTTTTATTAATCATGATAAGCTGAATCATGAAAGCCTCAGATTGACAATAAATAAAACGAAGCCAATTTACTTGCCAAAATAATTGTTTCCTGATTGTCCAATTTTGTTACCTATTGATATTATCGATGTGTTCCTACTTAATATTTTATTATAGAAGATAATTGACTAGATCTTTATTTAATTATTATAATTATATGATTATTAAAGTTATATATTTAATCTTGGCAACTCCGGTACTTATTCGGCTACAGTGCCGCCGACGCGACGAGAGAATGCGTTCTTGACACCTGTCGGTTTCTTGATTTGAATTTGATCTTTATTAGCTACTGAAATTGTCGTACTGACAGGTGTCAGGAACGCATTCTCCCGACGGCCGGACTGTAGAACCATTTGTTACTTGAACGTCAGTTTTTTTTTACGTTTAATACAAATTAATTAGGACTGTATCCTTAAATCTGGAATGCTGTGTAATTAAACTACCTTGTTTACATGCTACAAAGTATAAAGTTCAAAGTACAATCCAGAACAAAAGTCCATTGCAAATCTAAGTGATGTACATTCACGTACACAAGTTTTTCCAAACGTGCCGCGCGTGCGCAGAACGTGCAAAAATTACGGCGCTCGCGCCTCAGCGAAATGTAAATTAGATGGCAAGCGGTAATAGTTCGTGGTTCAGAGGTAAGGTTACTGATGGTGGGCTGTTGCTTACATTGTAGTTTAACGGCGATGCAGCGTGAAAACGATCGGCTGTGAATGACTGTACATTAGTTCACGTAATTCTTGAGGTGTCGAGTTAGAATGTTAGAATTTTGTTGAGATTTAAGAAATGGGTTTTGTTTGAGAGGTTTTAGCAAAAAGGATGATTGGATATAATGCAGATGGAAACCAAGCAACAGTCCGCTGTTCATTTATAATATGTCTTGTCCCCAAAATTTTGCCCCTTGACCAACGACTACAGCATGGTTAAAGACAGAGTGACGTGGTCCAATCCAGTCCTCTCACAAACTGTTGCTGTTTCATTACAATGTTTAATTGTTATTAAAGTACACATGAGACTGGCGGAAGATCAGCAATGCGCAGCTTAGCTGTGAAAATTATACACGTCCACTTGAGAACCTTCTTTTTACGTCGGTTAAAAATAATAATATTTTTGTCTAATACGGGTCCAATCGGAAGCGACAAGATAACACGACCCCTTGATGACACTCTATATAGTTCTCTCCAATGTACCACAAACCTTGAAATTTCCAGAATAGTCTTCAGTTTGCGTGTAGACACAGGTACGGGACACAATCGAGACGACACATCAGCTATTTAACACGAGAGGTGTCGCTGAGACGCTCTGACCTCGGCTAATGAAGTGATAAACACTGAACTAACCGCTGGTGCCATCTGTAAGGAGGATCTCTGGTTAGGTGTTGAGAAAAAAAAAGCTTTTTTCCACTCCAGGTTGTATTTGGCAGCGTGTCTATTTCCGCATACTTCTATCAGCTACTATCGTATTTATCACCCCTTTTCTGCCATTCAATCTTTCATCTAATCCATTCTTCATTTATTTGTTCTTCCACTACGTTTACAAGGTGAAATTACGCCCATCGAGGCTCATAATGAAAAGTAATTTCCTTATATCAATAAGGAAACGTTCTAAATGTGAAATAGTGGCTATAAACATCATGTGTGCCTGTAGGCTGCTGAAAATTCATAGGCTTCTTGCTAAGCCATCAAAGAGATTGGCGATTATTGGAGCTGTTAGGTGTAATGAGCACGGTCATGATTTTGATACGATGGTAATTTGTTTCGTAATTTGTAACTTGCTGCCAAAATAATTATACTATAGACAAAGCATTTAGGGGTTTATTTATAAACGATGATCAAAGTTTAGTGACGTTTAAACGTAAGACATGTACGTGTAATCACTATTTAACTTTGAGCAACGTTTATGAATAAATGGGTATATTATGTAAGTCTAAACTAATATTATAAAGAGAATTGAGTTCTTATATAATTTATAGTTATTATATATTTATATATATACTCTTTTGTACACCAAAAATATATAATATAAAATATACATCAAACACTACAAAATATACAATGGGCGGCTTTATCGCTTTCTGCGATCTCTTCCAGGCAACCTTGGAATGGACAGTGAATTTCCTGGACATAAAATGGGGATGTCGTTGGTGCAAATATTAACTATATACTCAGTCGCGAAGCTACTATAATTATTTTATGTCTCTATCTTTTGTGTTCTTAATGTAAAGCCCATTAAATGATTTAAAGAAGTGACATTATACTGTATTATTATTATTAGTAAGTTCTTAGAATTGTAATATTTAACGTAATTTATGAATTAATTTTGATGATAATTTACCTATCCCATGCAAAGTTAATTAATTAATAATATTCAAGTATGTAACATTTGCACGTCGACATTAATGGCATAATAAGTGATCGATGTAATTGTCTTAAGAACTTTCTGTACAGCAAATAAATAAATTCGTTTTTTTTTTTAATATTTGTATTTTTGTATGTCATTATGTTTCACGCTAAAACGGTTGAACGAAATTCGTTCAGCCGTTTTGGTGCATGGGTAGGTAGAGTTTAACCTGTATTAGGACACAGTATACTTTTTACCTCGATATTCGAACGGGATCGAGTCTCTTATTTGGTTAAACCGCGTGGCGCAGCTGATAATAATCTTAATTTTAATACAGATTGAGTGATAGAATATGAATCCATTTTTGGATAGCATAAGCGTCGGCAGACAAATTATAATGTATGTAGGTACCTATTATAAGTACATTTAGAAATAAGTCAGTAAAAGTTACCACCAAGTATCACCTTTTACCTATTTTTCTGTTCTGTTTTTTCTCGTCTGTTTATATACAGGATATTTTTTTAACCAGTGTGCAAACTGTAACCTTGAATTCAGCACACGATTCCAGATCCCCTAGCGTTGAAAATTTTCGTCGGTTATCAAAAAAAAAAAAACAGCTGTTTTATAGAAAAGTACAATGGCTATGAGGTCAAAATGCAGTGCAATCAATGGTCAGAGAAGTTATTCAATAACTGAAAAAAAAATTCAACGCAGTGGGCTTCAGAATCTTGTGAAACTACAACCATGAATTCTGTACTGAATTCATGGTTAAACTTGTTTGCGCACTGGTTAAAATTTATTCCGTATGTGTGTACAGACGCCAGCACATCAAGCTACTACAATCTGTCAAATTTCTTTAATAGATTTTCAACTTTATCGCTAACGTATTAGGTTCAATGTTGATTGGGAAAATGTGACAGTTTCGGGTAGCTTGATATGTGGACGTCTGTACATAAATAGTAAAATAATATAAATACTGCGATAAAAGTAACTTGAGACATTTAGCCTGTTTCCCTAAAAGGCTAGGCAGATGTGTAATACATTATGCCCTACATTTCACCAATTATGTTATGTTTTTAGGGTTCCATACCTCAAAAGGAAAAACGGAACCCTTATAAGATCACTTCGTTGTCCGTCTGTCTGTGCGTCAGTCAAGACCCTTTTCTCAGGAACGCGTGGAATTAATCAAGTGAAATTAATATCAATTACTCAAGGCTGCAACCCATTCTATCTGCCCAGCCTTTTCCCAACTATATTGGGGTCGGCTTCCAGTCTAACCGGATGCAGCTGAATACCAGTATTTTACATGGAGCGACTGCTTATCTGACCTCCACAACCCAGTTACTGGGTAATAGGATACCCCTTGGTAAGACTGTTTGTCAGACTTTCGAGCTTCTGACTACCCGTAACGACTGTCAAAGATCCACGGAGGACAGCCGGGACCAACGAGGCACGGAGGGGTCTCGGTGTGTAAACAAGGCTGCAATCCATTGAAGCAGTGAAAAAAATCAAACTTCTAAGTCAACGCAATCAAAAGATACGGGCGTTTATGTTCCGAAATCAAAACCTAGGGTACTTCCCTTTGACCTAGAATCATGAAATATGGCAAGAAGCAATGATTTAAAAACTATTTACATACGTACAAATTTGTACGGAGCCCTCGGTGCGCGAGTCCGACTCGCGGTTGACCGGTTTTTTTTTTTCTAATAATTTCTTTAAACTATTCAAATAATTTAAAGGCATTAGTTATTACTTACTAAGCAAGTAGGTTTTTAAAGCTCATTCTAGATTCGCTTGACAGTTCGAACATAACCAGACTTATTTTAGTGCCTGCGTGCACTGCATAAGGTCAATTTTTGCAGGTAACCTGAGGTGATATGCAACGTAGGCAACCTCCTTGAGTATTTATGGTAACTGTGACTTTACGTTGCATATCACCTCATAACCTTTATAGTACCTAGATTTACTGATAATTAGTATAAGATAAGGCTTCTATCAGTTAATCATAGGTGTATTATATGCGTGTTTAACGTTGTAAAAAAAGCTCCTACAACTTCAAAGTTAAGCCCAAAGAACAAACAGAAATGGCCGAACTCTTAATATAATGAGCAGTTATTGAGTTATACTTACATTCCGAAGCTTCCACATCATCGATATAAGCCTCCGGTGGTAGCATTCGGTCTTCTCTTCAAGCATTACATAAGTAAACAACGAGGTTCCACTTAATACATGATATCAAGCTCTGCAAAGATTCCCTTCTTCGTCCACAATCAGCAATTACGAATTTACGATAAATAATGCGTTTGGCAAAACCTTTCCAGACACCAAAAGCCATATCACACCACACTGATCAATTGAGAACCAACCTTATGTAAGATGTCATAGAGTTGCAATTTCTGCGATGAGGTATATCTTTATGGATCGTTTAGAAGCAACTTGCTCCCGTTTTCAGATTGTTCCAAAAGATACGTGGTGGTTGCATGCAAAATACTTCCCGTTGAGATATGGGGATCGTCCAGCGGCCAAGTATTATATAAACTGTATCTATATTATATGTTTGTATGTATGAAGTATCTGGGGATGCCACACACGTCGCTACCGTATGCGACTGGTACCCATAAAAGCAAACTTCAGTTTGTTAAAGAGAAGCTTCCTTAACTTTATAGAACGTGCTTTTCGTTGCGCTTCTAGCCTTGCTTAAGTTATGTGTGTGATCTTTATCATGATCTAAGGCTTTTTGTTACCATACAGTCAATTTGCTTAGCTACTGAAATACTGTGAACCTAAAATAGTACCTAAATAGTGAAATTCAAAGGTACTATTTCCAAAAGTTTATTTTGGTGCCAGAAAAAACAAACGTTTAGCGAATTTCATTTTTACCAAACACAAAATTGTGTTCTCATTCACTCACCTGTCGGTTGATTCAGTAAAAATCACACCGTGAAATAATAAGTGAAGTGAGCTTGAAGTGAGCAGTGTCAATAGTGTTAATCCCTAATGACAGCTCACTCCACGCTCACTTCACCCAAGTTTCCACGGTGAGATGGTTACAGAATCGCACTGCTGATTCCGGATATGACTACCAAGTCAAACACCTAGCCTATCGTCCTACTAAAAACAACAAAAAAAAATCTCAGTAGCCTGCCCAAATTGGCTCGTAGACCACCCGTGACCTCGGAAGCGGAACCACCCACACGACGTCACGAGTCTCCTATCATGGCCGATCTTAATTATGAACGTGGTGATCATCATCTTAAATTTTCTACCTTAAAAGGTCTATAAAGAGTCAGTAAGTGTACGCAATTTATTCTAGATTACAGGCGCCCGTCGACTTATGTCACGACTTGGAGCGGACACTTCTGTTCCAAGCCCCGACTGAGGCACGTGCCGTTCTCGTGTCGAAATCCTGAGATGAATTTTAGTTCTACGACAAATTCTGTGTTACGAAATGTTGGAGAAATGCACTTTGTTGTTTTCGTTAATTTTTGACAATAGAATAGAAAAATAATACAACACTCTTTATATACAAATTCTAAATACACCAAACAAATTCCAGGCTATGAGATTAACTGAATGATGTTTAGCTGAATGATTACTTTAACGAAAAATTATGTCTTACGAATTGTTGGAGAAATGCACTCAATTGTCTTCATTAATTTTGCACAATTTAATCACCACAACCCTGCTTTTCATTCGTAAGTAATTAGTTACGTAAAGTAATTGCTGTCTTGATTTATAGCTCTTCAATTTATTATGACTACTGTAATTGGTCTCAAAAAGCCATTGAATGTAAAAAAGGACATATATTTTTAATTACTTTCTAAAAAGTTGACGGCCTGAGAAAAAAGTGTTGAAAACAATATATCACGGCAATGTGTGAGCGATATGTAATAAAAATTTTAAGATAACAATGTCATTCATGTGTATTTTTTATAATTTCACCAAGGTTTAACATACGTCATAATTTTTCACATGCAGCAGAGCTGGTCTACACAATTCCATTTAAAAAAAAGTAATAAAAAAAAAAGCAAAAAACATGTGTGCAGTTCACGCGCGATAGAATGGAAACCTTCAAAAATGATTATAGAGCTTCGTAGGACAGGGCAGAGGCAGGGTCATGTTTGACGTTAACGTTTGGGTAAATAGCTATTATACATAATAATATTAAGCTTTAACCCCTAACCTATCTGTATTCAACATGAAACGTCTGCTACCAATAATGATGTAAGGGCCGGAACGACTTTCAACTATTAAGTATGCATGAATTGGTTGAATGGCTTACAATTGGTATTTTTGTAAGCAGAATTTTAGGTTTGTACGTTCTTTTCAACCAATACCTAGTTGTCATTGTAAAGGGATTGACCATACCAAATTTAGGAATCCGTCCGCTATAAAGCCAATTTACACCCAAAATAATTACTGCAGCTAACGGTAGTCCAGTCCAGTTCTATAATGGCATAAGTGTAAAATGACGCGAGCCGCGGCGCATGCGTCCCGCTATGGTCACATCACGCGGCCGCTATCACTGTTATAACGCGGTTACCAGCGCGAGCGCCTCCTTACACTACCCAGATACTGCCCTCTGCTACGCCGAGGAAATAGTCTTGATTTTTCCTAATTAGCGATTTTAATCTTTTCATAAACTTTTTATTAGGTAATTTATATTAGCTGGTTAGTTGTATCTTAGAATCAAGCGGGTTTATTTTTCACTAATTGTTTATTAAAATTTTAAAATAAAAACAATTTTTTTTTTTTTTTATCAAGAGGTGTACAGTACTTATGTAGTAGAATTGCTCACAATAAAGAAATTCCTTTATATTTCGATGTTTAGGTAAGCTGTTCCGAACTTAGTAGTTTTTCTATGTTTGGAGCAGCTTACTCATCTCACCAGCCACCTGTTTACAAACTACAACTACAACAGAAGCTTTTAGTACGTATAAGTAATTACTGCGATAAATTAGAAAACTGGTTATTTTTAAATATACAGACACTTAAAAAAGTATGGTAAGAGCTCCGTTTTTTTACGATCGCCCAGATAAATAAGTCAAACAAGTAATAAAATTAGCATTCCAAATTCACACATGATGAATAACTATTCGAAACATCGCCGACAGAATTATAAATCGCAGTAAAAGATAACAGGAACTAATAAATAAAGTCATATTAGTACCATCTAGACTAATATTTATCATGCGACAGAACAATGGGGCGAGTATCAAAACTTATTGGTCGGCGTCGGATCAGGACCGGGTGTGATTGTGGCGGTATACAGATAAGGTAAATAGCTCATACAATTGTTAGAATAGGAGGCTCCGAACCTCTTTTGTTAAGGAAGTGGTCTAATGGGAGAACGTAGCCACCGGCAAGACTTACATGGTGTCAATTGCTATGTGCTGTTAGGGTGGCCGTACAGAGGACTGAGAAAGTCGACGAATAAAAACACGGCGATAACTGTCAAAAAGGTGTGGCATCCTTGTTAGATGGGCTTGGTTGTCACGGAGATGTCGACATAAAAACATGATGGACTATGTCACGACCTGAGGAGTTATGTCCTATAGAAACCTATATAAAATTAATAATTTAGAGACTTTTGGGGCCAGGCGTAATATTTGAAGAACGGACAATTACAAACCTTCATAGTGTTATATTTTGATTCGATCAATCCAATTAGGACCGTTCTGCAAGTGAAGTAGGTAAATAAATAAATCTCTCCCAAGATATTGACCTGCATGCCAAATCGCAAGTTCAATAAAACACATTTACGGCCTCACATGAGAATTCTTAGTCCAACTGCATAGCTCTGGAGAAATCATACATACTTGCCCATCTTTACGCTCGTCTTACCTTTCTTGCTCATTGAACGATAACCCTTAATACCAAAACAGTTTGCCCACTCCATTGCCCATTCGATGACCAATAGGCGGCTTCCACAGTATAATTTGAATTTCGTATATATGGTTAAACTGTTATTCGATAGCAATGGATATGAGCGGTGTTGCTAAAAGGAAATCATTTTGCTATTTATATTTGTACATATCGAATCGTTATTTATCGATTTCACTCGTGGAAAGTGTGAATTGTTGACTATTGTTTTAAAATGTCAGATTTATAAACCGATTCTAAATCGGTATAAGTAGCGGGCTTCTGAAAGGCAGATCAAGTTTCTATTCAGTAAATTAGCTGGCAAATCTTATTTGGTAATCTGTTGAGTTTGCTTGACCAAAATACAATGTTATAAGTTGACGTAAGAGTAAAGTAAAACTAACGAATCGTAAAGTGCTTTATTTAGCACTTTCTTGCCTTTTGGAAATTTTACCACTTTTTATAACATTTATTTATTTATTTAAACTTTTCGCACACAAAAAAGGTACAAAGGCGGACTTAATGCCTTAGGCATTCTCTACCAGTCAACCAAGGGTGGTGAAGAGATTAGATGGTAGGTGCTTTGGTTGAACCAAACAATGATAAGAAAAACTGTTAAAATTGTTGAATTATAAATGAAAAAAACGTACACTAATACAAAATATATATATTTATTTATTTATTTATTATGAAACTTACACACACTATCTTTACAGGATGACCCCAATACAATAGTGGTTTGCAAACACATACCTACCAAATAAAATAGAAAATTCAACTTACGGCTAATACTTAAAAATCTAAACACTAAAAAAAAAAATACAAAGCACTTTACATAATACATAAAAATCTAAACTTTAAAATACAAATTTTTTTTAATACTATAAAATCTTAACCTATAAAAAATATAAAATCAGACTTAACACAGAATATTAATATTTAAATATAACTAGCAAAATTCAACAAAACTCTTGCGAATTCACTCAAATTGCACGAAAATATATATATATATATAAATATAATATATATATATATATATATAATATATAATAATAATATATATATATATAATATATAATAATAATATAATATATATATAATATATATAAATATATATATATAATAAATATATATATTAGGGTGTCCCTTATTTTTCAAAGTTTTTATTTTTTAACGCATACGTCTTAGTTTTGTTCGTATGTTCCTAAAACACTCGAAAATACATTTTTACCTCATTTGGAGAACGAGAACCCGTGCCGACTTGCATCGAAACATGTTCATACAAGTATCGCCGAACTAGCGGCGCGCACCCGTCGTATTTGTCATTTGTTCACAGTAACTCTCGTGATTAACATATTGTTTTAAAGTTAAAAAAATGGCAGTGGAATTAAGAAGCAATAAAAAAAGTATTTTCTTAGTTGGTGACGTGAACCATCAAATAACTGGAGCAAAGTTACCGTCTAATCGTCAAGTTCTTGCAGTCCTCTTTTTTAACATTCGCGAAGTTAAATTGACTGTTAATGAAAGCGCAAATCTTGCCGTTCGAGAGTGTATTATATTCTGGGAAAAAGCTAGAATCCCTACTAGAGCTGTGCCTAACTGTGTAAAAAAACTTGTGGATCTTCACCGTGCTTGGAGAGACTTACAAAAAAATTCAAAAAAAACGCAAGATGTTTACAAGCGCCGCGAGGAGGACTTTCAAAACAATTTACATAATTTATTCGATATAGCACACGCAAATGCTTTGGAATGGATAAAAATAGAAGAAGATAAAATCTTTTTACAAAAACAAAGAGAACCAGGGCGTCCAGGATGTTTAGCGGGATTAGATAAAAAGTTAGCCGAGAAAGAAGAAAGAACAAGACAGAGAAAATTAACAGAACAGAAAAGAAGACAAGAGCAAATGTGTTCCGAAAGTTTGTCGTCATCTTTAACTACAGCAGATTTTATCGAAACGCAAGAAAATCCCAATCAACCTACCAGCTCTGACGAAAGCCTTGAGGAACCCTTGCCATCGACATCTCAAATGGTAAGTTCTGTAACAACTTCAAAAAGAGGAAGGAAAGACTTCATCAGTCCTAAGTTAGTTGCCGCTTTGGATAGATGTCAGTTAAGCATAAGGGACTCTGTCTATATACTTCAGGCTGTAGTAGAAGCCCTAGATCTCAGCTGTGATGAGTTCCCGATAAATAAATCGTCTATTCAACGCATTCGCACACAGAGTAGAAAAGATAGAGCGGAAGCTATAAAATTAGATTTTCAGAATAATTTGCCTGAAACGGTGACCGTTCACTGGGATGGGAAGTTATTACCCGGACTAGACGTAAGAAGTTCTAAAGAAGAACGCCTGCCAATTCTTATTTCATTTGAAGAAAAGGAACAACTTTTAGCTGTGCCCAAACTGGAAAGCTCTTCCGGTCAAGATCAAGCTAAAGCTGTTTCAACTGCACTTCATGACTGGAATCTCGAGGAAAAAGTACAAATAATGTGTTGTGACACAACTCCATCTAATACAGGGCGACTGAACGGAGCTTGTGTACTTTTGGAACAAAAACTGGACAGGGAATTATTACTCTTTGCTTGCCGCCATCACGTTTACGAACTGGTTTTAAAATGTGTATTTGAAACAAAAATCCACCAAATCACAAATAGCCCTGACATCCCGATGTTCAAAAAGTTTAGAGACAACTGGAAAACTATTAATCCTGCTGCTATTGAAGCGTACACCGACATCGTCACACAACATTTTTCTAAAACAACGATTGATGAATTGTTGACATTTTATAATCGAGAACTGCAAAAATCCATTGTACGTGACGATTATCGGGAACTAATTGAATTATCTATTATTTTCTTAGGAGGAGATAATGAGAAAAAGATTAAAATAAGACCTCCTGGAGCAATGCATCAAGCCAGGTGGATGGCTAGAGCCATTTACTCTTTGAAAATATGTTTGTTGCAATCTCAGTTCAAAATTAGCGCCAAGGATAAACGAGCCCTACAAGATATTTGTTTGTTCATTGCAGTTATGTATGTAAAACCATGGCTTGAATGTAGTCTGGCGGTCAAGGCACCAAATCAAGATTTGCGCTTTTTAAAAAGTCTTAAGGAATATGAAACTGTTAACAAAGAGATCTCCAAAGCAGCCCTGAGCAAGTTTAGTCAACATCTTTGGTACTTGTCAGAAGAAATAGCTGTTTTATCACTCTTTGATGATGAAGTAGATGAACAAACTAAGACAAATATTGTAGCGAACTTACAAAGAGAGAGTTTGTATGATTCTGTAAAGAGATACATTCCATCAAAAGAAGATATGTCTGATTATTTGTATGGTAAGTGGAAATACATAATGTTTTCGTATGTTTTCGCGATTGTTACACATTTAAATTAAATAACTTAATACGGTTTTATCGCGTTTATCACATTTTTATATCTAGAACTGACCTGACAAAAAAATGTAATAAACGCGATAAAACCATATTAAGTTATTTAATTTAAATGAAAGTACATAGTTTTATGTCTTATATCCTTCTTAATAAACTGATAATAATATTATCTTGTCTTTTGTTGCAGGAAAATCATTAAATAATTTTGTGTCTGTCAAGAGCACAAATTTATTTGCGCGTTTAAACATTGATACAAACTTCTTGAAGAGACCCGTTTCTACATGGGAAGAAGATGTAACCTATTTGCAGGCAAAAAGAAGGGTTCTTTCTTTAAGGGCCGTGAATGATACAGCTGAAAGAGCTGTAAAACTTATGCAAGATTTCCATGGTCTAGTCACTGCAAAGGAAGAACAAAAACAATTTTTGCTGCGCTGTGTACAAGAGCATAGAAATCTGTACCCAGATTGTAAAAAAGAGACCCTTAAAAGAAAATATCCTGATTTGTGATGTTCTTTTGATTAATAAATACCTATTTTCTAACTTTCTCTTCGATTATTATTTTTATACAATATAAATATTTTATTTCATTTTATAACACATACACAACGATAAGCGTTAAAGACAGTTAAAGACAACGATTTTTAAAATCTTCAAGGCTCTGTCGGCACGGGTTAATGTTGACATATAAATATAAAATTTTGTATTTGATTAAGTTTAGGTGGTTTAAAAAGAATTAAGGGGTATGCATTTCCATATCTGAAAAAAAAATTTTTTGACCCATATAAGGGACACCCTAATATATATATAATATGCATACATACTAACACTACTACACATACACACATACATACTACTAAGATTGAGTAAAACGCTTGTACACGGAGAGAAAATTCTTAGAAAAATTACTGTGCTCGTCACTGAGTGAGTGCAATGTCACTTGCACTCACTTTACAGTGACGAGCACAGAAAATTTTCTGAGTGAGATTGGAAAAAATTCACTATTTGTCCAATAAATTTTACTGTACAGCATAAGAATTTTTACTGTGCTACAGCACAGTAATTTTTCTAAGATTTTTTTCTCCGTGTAGGTACATTTTCAAAGCAAATAGTACAGTAATATCAGTTCCACTGAATATGATACCAGGAGACCAAAGCAGAAGTAGAGGTTGGCCAAACAAAAGGTGGGAAGACATGAAGGAATCAGTGGAAGGAAATGGGGGAGGCCTACGTCAGAAGTGACTAATGACTAATAACCTACTAACTTAGAGGCGTGAGTTATGTAATATCATACACATAGAAATTGTAAAGATAGTAAAATAAAGGCTATTTTATTTTAGCATTTGTGTTTTATTTAATATCAGTTCCTTGTATTTTGGAAAAGTTATAAACACCTCATTATAATGTTGTTTATGATGTGTGATATAATTTTAATCACTAATGATCCCTGAAGCTGGTGAATTGCATTTTACTTCATAAATATTTTATTGGGTACTTGTAGATTTATATCAAATGGTTATTTATTTATTTTTATTATTTAAAAAAAAAAAAACTTCAAGCACATAAATGTACAGAGGCGGACTTAATGCCATAGGCATTTTCTACCAGTCAACCTTTGGGTGATGCAGAGACCAACAGTACTAGGTGCAATCGTGAAAATTGAGGAATAAATATTTTAAACATAAATATAATTCATTGTTGTTGTTGATTCATTGTTGTTGTTGTGGAGGGAATACTTATTCTATTGTACCGGTTAACGAAGGAATTAATTAATTCATTCACAATAATATTTTATTTAAATTTATTCTATGTCATGTTCTTAGCACGGCGGGCTGTGTTGTATGTGTATATTTTATGTCTTTTTTTTGTATCGTGCGTTTTGTTTTTAAAAGCAAACTCCTATAAAAACCTCGTAATGCAATGGTACACGGTAGGTAGCTACTACAGTGAGTAGATACCTACTCGTGAGATAGTTCCATCTACCCAGAAATATGATTAATTAAAATAACAGCGAAAACACTAGGAAGTGGTGAAGGGCGGGCGTTTTGGGGGACTGTCTTTTGAAATTTTGACGTTCGAAAAGTACTAATTCTCAGCCTAGGTTGAATAAATGACTTTTGATTTTGAACAAAAATGCAATATTATCATCATATTTAGAATATCTATCTACCCCAACATAATATAACCAACCAAGTACGTACTGAATGCTGCAATGCTTCATGAAAATTAATATCTCCAGTGTATTGCCTCAGTTAATGGCATACTTCGTTAGAGCATGCAACTGCAGTGTAATTAAATTTGCATAGAAATCCCCCCAAATTAGCCCTTACTGATCGGCCGCCAGTGTAACGAAATAGATTAAGCTGGTCGATGGAACTCCTTTTTAGTACGTTTAATACATTTCTCTGTATGATTAGTTTAATTTTAATTGAGCTCAGATACATTAATGGATTTATAGAGATCACTTTGGATAGGACCAGTGTTGATTAAAACCTTGCTTGACTTACAAATTAAATAAATAATAAACATTGAGTAGTGTCCCAGATGTCGTGAGCTAGGGAGGGTTATTTGGGAGTCCATCTGATTCCCCACTTGCTACTAGGGATTAGCAAGGAACCTATCAACATATTTGTGTTGCAGATGGCTGTTTACGTCCAATGCACTACAGGAGGGGCCCGTGGCTAAATAATAACAGCCGCACAGGTCGATCGATCAGGGTAAGCTACGCTTGCCGCGGTTGGTCGGTGCATGGGTGACCATCTTTACATACCGAGACCCCTCCGTGACTCGGAAAGCACGTTAAGCCGTTGGTCCCGGCTGTCATTCGTAGATCTTTGACAGTTGTTACGGGTAGTCAGAAGCCCGAAAGTCTGACAACCAGTCTTACTTAGGGTTATAGTATTACCCAGTAACTGGGTTGTGGAGGTCAGATAGGCAGTTATCATCATCTGCCTAGCCCTTTCCCAACTATGTTGGGGTCGGCTACTGCCTATCTGACCTCCACAACCCAGTTACTGGGTAATACGATACCAGGGGTATCGTATTACCCAGTAATTGGGTTGTGCCGCCACTGTGTGTGTGGGTTGAGAAGCCCGAAAGTCTGACAACCAGTCTTACCTAGGGAGGTAAGACTGGTTGTCAGACTTTCGGGCTTCTGACTACCCGTAACAACTGTCAAAGATCTACGAATGACAGCCGGGACCAACGGCTTAACGTGCTTTCCGAGGCACGGTAGGTGAGGTCAGATAGGCAGTCGCTCCATGTAATATACTGGTATTCAGCTGCATCTGGTTAGACGACCGACCCCAACATAGTTGGGAAAAGGCAGGCAGATGATGATGTATTAGCATAAGCATAAACAGCCTACAATGTTCCCACTGCTGGGACACAGGCCTCCTGTCTCAGAGAGGGTGTGCGCTATAATCCATGCGGGCTTAGAGCGGGTTTGTAGATGTCACATGTCTTCAATTTTTTGGTTCTAGAACATGCCGGTTTCCTCACAGGGGCGTTAACCGGGTAAAAATCGAGAAACCTGGCACTAATCCAGAAACCCGATCCAAATCCAGAAACTGGGCTGCTAATAGAAATTCCATGAAGAAAAAAATCGTGGTTAACATTATCTAGTGCATAAATACCTCAGAACATTGGTACAAGTAGCTGTTTCACACTGTTTTTCTATTCCAATAGAATATAAATATGTATAAGCAGAAGTCACAATGTGGAACAAAGGGGGTCGGTACTGGTCACGACTCTGACCGGTACACAGTACACACCGTTTTGGATGCCCGCGCGCCGCCCATGAAGTGTCGCTGATAACCATAAGTATGTGCTAATGTCACCGGTTTCATATTTATTAATATTATCCCTACACTTATATGGGTATTTTATAAGTATCGTAAATAGTTGGTAGAGGTACCAATCTTGATACTTGCAATCTTGATTTTGTTGAGCATTTTATTGGAGCACAGGTAAAGGCCCTAAGTATTGAGAATCTTATGCGTGTGGTGGCCATATATTAACAATAATATTTAATTCGGACTACACACGTATAGTACAGGGATTGGATGGATTGTTCCATATAGTACCAGTAACGATGACTTAAGAACACTTTAGTAAACCTTTACAAACTAAAGCCAGTAATAATGATGTGACCCAACAAATGTAGGCACGTCCTTCCGTACCCAGTGCCAAATAAAAGGGCGGTGCACTTTGTCTAATAATGTTTTTAGGATGCTGTTGGAGCTTCCGCGCAACCTATCCATTGTTGACGCTATTCTCTTCCTGAAAATGGGATGAAAATCTTCAATATGAGCTTCCGCGAACATCTGCGAAGTGCTGAACGAACGAAAGAACCAGAGTTACCGACATAGATTGCAGAGTAAGCATGCTGAAGTGGCAGTTGGCTGGCCATGTTTGTCGAAGGATCGCTGGTCGATGGAGCAGTCGAGTCCTGGAGTCGTGACCGCGTATCGGCAAGCGTAGTGATGCCCCCAGCTAGATGGACCGATGACCTTAAAGGCGGAGGACAAGGTTTTGTGTTTCAGCCTGGGAGTAGCCTGCGTGGACTGCGACAGGCTGAGTTGATTGACTGATTCTTTCTTTTTAAAATCATACTGTTCACTGATATACAGGGTGTCCGGAAAGTCATCGATTACCTTTTACCTGCTGATGGGCCACATTGGGATCTACCAATAAAAAAAATGACCTACCAATCATTTTTTTTTTCACCAGGGCCGATCAAACATAAGGTAAAATTTTTTTTTTGGTGAAAATTTTAACTTTGAACCTAAATTTTAGGTATTTATAAGATTATATCTGTAACTTTCTTGTATTCAATCAATAGCAGGATGATTCAAGATGAAAATAAAAAAAACTGTACTCGAAAAAGTTTTCATTCGTAGAAATGGCAAGGAAAAAACTGATCAAATGTAGAGATTTTCCAAAATTTCATTAAACATCAAAAAACTCGGAAACCATAAGACTTGTACGATGCTCATTTTATTTTATTGGTAGATCCCAATGTGGCCCATCAGCAGGTAAAAGGTAATCTATGACTTTTCGGACACCCAGTATTTTTTAAAAATATAAAACTACGAAATGTAATAACACAAATAAAAAAAGCAAGGATTTTTCGTGTACACTAATCTGCACGTCATTTTGACAACCTTGCGAATGCATCATAAAGATGATTCTGCTACAGATACAAAAATAAAATAGCCAAAAGTAAAAAAAAAAACCAAACAACCTTATTCTTCTTGTCCTTATCATTTATCGATCAAATCTTGAAACTTCCTCTTCACGTAAAGCGAACGAATTAAAATATTTCGTAGTGCACATTCCAGCAAATCATAGTTATCATATCACACATGGCCGCTGCGTCACGATTGTCGCAGGCGCACGCGATAAGACCAACATTAGTTACGTTCTCAAACAACGACAACTATCGAGATCCACGAACGCAATAATTTTGTGTTCCGTAATAAACTTTATCGATTCTCTTATTAAATTTAATATTTGTACCGCACACGTTGTTGCTAACATTTTCGAGTTTTCGTAAATCTTGTTTTCTATATGAAAATGATATTGGTTAAGACGTGATATTTGTAAAATGGAAAATGTGTAAATGTTAAAATGAAAAAAATCACTGTGACGAATGTCGTATGTTCCTAAAAAGTCGAAAAACCACGCTTTAACATGAAGTTTAATTTCTTTTTTATTTCGTACACTGTGATTTATGCGAAATACAACCATTGTCATGAGAGTAATTATTAGATACAAAACCTATGTAATAAATAAATACTGATAATAAGTAAATACTGATAAATGTGAAACTATAATAAGTACCTTAAAATTTTTTTCCAGTTTCAAGAGACATGCCCGTAAGATATTTCGATGGTAAGGAATGGAAGTTTATGAAACCACGCCACAACTTTAGGACGAAAGGTAAGGTCATTTTTATTTTGATGACTGGAAATATTGTGTAATTTGTATATGAAAAGCCTAGTAATGCTCACACGCATTATAAAACTGGTAAACACGCACAACTTTCTATACACGTTTATAAATATTGAGTAAGCAGTTAAAGATTTTCCTCACAATGTATACTTAGTTCATTATTTAAAATTGTATGTGATTATTGTGGACCCTGTCGCGCGCAGCAAACATTGTTGGAGAATAGACACTTTGAAAACTTAGCTTTTCAGTCTTCTGAACTAAATCTAATATTATTTTATTAGGGTTTTGTTTTGGCACTTGTAACGAAACTCTTTAACGCGGCTTGCGGTATGAGTAAACTGGTAGAAATCGTCACATAACCAGAAAGCGTTATGCCCCCTCCACGTAACCTTCCCTCCCTCTCTGTTTTATTTTCTATTATTTATAATGGAAAAAGTGACATGAGTGAGAGAGAGTGAGAGAGAGAGAGAGATAGAGAGAGAAAGATAGGTTTCATGGTTTTCGAGGGTGCTGAAGCCAATAGTGAGGTCAAAACTAAAACACTATTGACTGGCGGTAGGAGTTGACTGGTAAATATCGTTAAATTGAAAAAAGCGTTATTTATTTATTTATTTATCCTCCTACTGGAACGCCATATAGCAATTACACCAACGGAGCAAAAAATTACTTAATGTGCTGCTTCCCATCCATCCTGTGCGTGGTGGACATCGAACGGGCGGCGATGGAACACGCACGCTCACACAGCGTTAGCTCAATAGTGCCATTACTCCATCCAAATCGCGCACATTCTTTGCGATTTTTTTTGAGATACAATTAATTTTTCAAAATAAAAGAGACTTTAGAGACATAGTTTTTATGATTTTCGAGGGTTCTAAAACTGATAGTGAGGTCAAATAAAAAACCAAGATGGCGGCGTCGTAAACTTTCAAATTTTTCGTCATGAATGTGTTTTTCATGGTTTTTGAAGGTGCTAATGCCAATAGCGAGGTCAAAATCAAAATCTAAGAGGGCGACAACTCTATGAAAACTTCTAAAAACTTCTACTAGTTGGCTCGGTATCAAAAACGCGTATTAAATTCACACTTTATCTCCGTCTGTCTCTGTATATTATATACGAGTATGTATGCAAGCGAGTATCGCGTAAGAAAATTTGTTCCTGACGGGGATCCTCCGACCGCACACTTTAAAAAAAAAGTATATAGTTTAATGTACTAATACGTATAAGATATGATAGCACTCATATTTTGTTAAATAAAGATAGTTAGGTTGGTCTGGTCTGGTGGTCTGTAGTTAGATTGAAAGTAACACAATTTTCATAATTATAAGTGTTGCCAAAAAATACTTAGTCATGCAGAATGTTCAGCTTACGTAGGTAGGTGCAATATTGGTGCCCAGTGAATATTAACCCAACTCTTACCAGTATAATTATATATAGGTGTATATTTTTATCTTTTAGCCTGTTTTGTCACCGTATACGTGGGTATTCTGTTCCATTTTTATAATATCTTGCGCTTATCCAGCCACTATGAACCAGGCCCTTAAAATATTTTTATATTAGGTTCCAAAAAATAATTCATTAATTATGATGATAAAAAAATACTTTGTCTGATCTCAAAATATTACGATTTCAGCTCCAAGATATAAATACATATCAACAGAATTAGACTGGGCTGATGTCATCAAAGAAATAAAAGAAATTGAGTTACAAGTATCTACAGCGCAAATGCCACCGACTTGTATCAAAACTAAAACTACGACTACAGAAGATATTTCAACTCAAACAACGACGACAAAAAAGATTATAACTAAAGAAACTATTACAAAAAAAAAATTACAACTAAAATTACTACACCGGAAATTACTAAAAAGAAAACTCGTCTTATTACCAAACATACTACAACGACAAAGGCCACAGTCAAACAT
The DNA here is from genome assembly GCA_949629135.1 of Eremobia ochroleuca. Classification (NCBI taxonomy): domain Eukaryota; kingdom Metazoa; phylum Arthropoda; class Insecta; order Lepidoptera; family Noctuidae; genus Eremobia; species Eremobia ochroleuca. Next base: position 8,425,532 of record OX451402.1, on the reverse strand, counting down.
AGTACCCGTCGCTGTAAATTAAAATTAAAAGCTACTCCGACCACGACGATTGACCCTCGAATCTGGCAAATGAAAACGGTAACAAATGAAGACTTGATAAATGCTTGGACTCGTGTGAGACCAACTAAGAAGCTTTGTTCTGTTGGAGAAAGCTTCCTGGTCGATCCCTCCCACTGTAAATTAACATTAGAAACCACCAGCATAACCACGACAATTGGTCCAGAAAGCTGGCAAAAGAAAATAATTACTAGTGAAGACTGGTTAAAGATGTGGACTCGTGTGAGACCGACGAAGAAGCCTTATCCAATAACGATGAAGAAATATACGAGCAAAAATCTTCCTATGACCAAGAAATGTGGTGCAACCACCAAGGTACCTGTAACAAAAACCAAGGAACCTATGACAGCCTTGGAAAAGCCTGACAAAGTTTCTGGAACACAAGGGGACGGTATGGTTTTGATTTTCTTCTTTCTGACCTTACCACAGCCCGTGATCGGTTTTCTTTTCTGTTGTAGGGGCCCGTGGCTAAATAATAACAGCCGCACAGGTCGATCGATCAGGTTAAGCTGCTCTTGCCGCGGTTGGTCTTTGGATGGGTGACCATCTTTACATACCGAGACCCCTCCGTGCCTCGGAAACCACGTTAAGCCGTTGGTACCGGCTGTCTTTCCTGGATCTTTGTCAGTCGTTACGCGTAGTCAGAAGCCCGAAAGTCTGACAACCAGTCTTACCAATTTTGTCGTTTGCTTGCAAGAGGATTGGACATAAAGTAAATGAGTTCTGTTTGAAAATAAAATTATTATTGTTACTCTATATTTTGTAACATAAAAAAAATCAAAAAGACCTTTTTTTTCAAGTAAAAAGGATCTCGCTGGGCACCCTTTTTTATTTACCAGAGCATTGAATTATTTTTTTACTTATTTATTTTGTTACTTATTTATGTCTGATACAGACATAAATAAGTAACAAAATAATGTATGTAGGTCTAAAATATTGCAATTTAATTACATTGGAACCATTTTGGAACTGAACAAAAAAATGTAATTCTGAAAATTCACATATATTTATATTGTATAAAAAATATTGTAGAAACTTTTTGCAGTGTCAATCAATGTCATATTTCCTTTTCAGACGGGAATGGGGCTGAAAACCTTTTGAGAGAATTTTTAAAGTTTGTAGAAGCAAAAAAATGTCGGCCGCGTGAGTATTCAAATTTTATAATTTACTTTACATAATAAAGGTTGTTCGGCACTACTGGATAGGCTCTGTGTTCTCCCTCTCTTCTCTGTGTTGTAATATTGGGTTAATAGAATTTTATGTCTTTGGTTTACTGGCAGTTTTTAAAGTCTATGGTCGTCTAAAAGAGAAAAAGAAAAATTTTGTTAGGTTTGAATAAAAAATAACTAAGTGTAGTACAGAGAATCTTACAGTGTAGTTTTTGGTACAAGATTAAAATGGAATGAACGTAGTCTAGTAAAAGAGTATTTTCGATATGATTTTATTTGGAGCTGTTTATTTGTAATGTGTGTTTTAAAATAAATATCTCACAATATGACGGTATGAATTTTTAACATATTTTACAACAGTCTGACTCGGCAAAGTAGAAGAAGGTACAGTAAGGCGTAATCTCCAAAGGTGAGAATCGCGGCGATAGGCACGTCGTGCCATCAAATTCTCGCCGCGATGATATCGCCATGTGGAGATTGCTTCATATAGTTTCTATTGAATTTGATGTTACGGCATGACTATCGCCGCGATACTTTCGCCTGTGTAGATGGCACCTTAGTACTCGTTTGTGAATAGTATAACACATCGAAATTTAGACATAAACTGGTAGACCAAGTTGGCACAGCCGCGTTTTTCCCGCGGCCATTTTTTTTTTCGCGCAGTGGACTTTCAGTGCACTGTTTAGCGCCGACAGTTGAAAGTTCAACTGTGTGTTTTATTTTGACACTGGGATGCGCTCTGTTAGATTTTCAATGCTTGACTCAACACCGAGAGTTGAAAATCTAGTGCGCGATAGTACCCGGCTACTATATCTTTACATCCGTGCGAACGTCGACGTATACAGGTATGAATAAACGCTTGTTGTTGTGACAAGGGCGACGCTTTACAAAGCCGAACTTTTTCTAAAAAGAATAACAATATTTTTGTTTACAGAATGCAAATATGGCGCTAGATCGACCGTGCCTTTTTCGGGGTACACGCTTGGTGGCAAAAGATTTAGGTCGGGCGCTGATGACCCAACGAATATCCTGATGGATGGTAATTTTTTTGTGACATCTCGCACACAAAAGCTAAGGGAAAAAGTTTTGAAGGCGGTATGGTTCTGAATTCCTTGGGTGGGTATGTCGGAAAAAGCATGGGTGTCGTGTGCCAACGCCATGCCTAGATGCACGCCGTTTTGCAGATGGCCGCCATCGCGATCCCAATTCCCCATGGTGCATTCGATCTAAGCAATATGGTGTATCAATGCTGATTTCTTTAATTCATTATGGAGTAACGATTACGTTATAATTACTAATTAGCAAGTAAATAAGAAATCACACCACACTGTACACAGCATCTATTTGTTTTTTTTTAGTTTATGTATTATTTATTTTTATTTTTTTTTAATTTATTATAAGAGTTACGCATACATACGGAATTATATTTGTCTTTATTTTATTTATAAGTACACACTATGCTCAGCTAGATCACACTTATTTCAGCGAAAAACTAGACTTACCCGATTTATTATGTCACACAGTGGGACGTTATTACGTCATTCTAGAGGTAGTTGCTGAAAATCAGCGCTGTTGACGATAGGTTCGGCCGAAGTCACAGCATTTTGCTGAGCAACGACCTGCACCCTAATTGCGTAACACACTATTATTCTCAATTGGAATCATTTTGAAGCATATTGCTAATCCATTGCTCCTTATGTTCGACAAGAGTGTTTGCTCAACAACGTAAATGACGCAATGAATGTTGTTGAACTGTCAAAATGAAACCCATTGCTACTGATAGTCAGTTACGCAATCATCCTGCTGTTCTTGCACAGATGCGACGCACGCGTGGCACATATGTAAGCCGCATGGCTTATTATATACTTATTATTATTATTGTTTGTTACAAAAGTAGTTTTTTTTTTCAGTTTGTCTTGATTGTTATAATTGTTTAGTTGTCATCTGCCGGTGTCGCGGGCGCATCTTGATTAATGTATGTGTTGTCTTTGGTCCCTGGCCCTGACATCAAGCGCTTGAGTACGAAGCTTTTGGCTACGTTGTATATTTTATGTCTTTTTATTTTTTATTATTATTTTGTTTTTTATTTGTAACGTGCGTTTTGTTTGTGTATAATAAACGTTTTTTCTTTCTTTCTTTCTTTTTGCGTTCTTTACTTCATTTGCTTAAGAAATCTAAAAAAACAAGGTCGTATGATCTGCAAAGAACAACGCGAAACACTCGCCAGCAGCTTGACTTCATAAAATATTTTCATGCCTAGTTTTTATTCTTCGTTTCATTAGATATATTGTAAATAAAATTAAACAAGCTTGAACAATCTGCACAGTTTGTTTTTCTGTTTGTTTGTGTTTGTTTGTTTTAACTCATTTTTTTAATTTTTTTATTAAAATAAAAGGTATGGCAAGATTGTTTACATTTTATTTATCTCGCCACCATTGAAGATAGGTCATAATGCCATTTGATGACATAGCAGGTGGCTAACATAAGCAAAATACTTGAATATGGTAAACTTGCATCAGCCCTAAGGTATATTATTTGGTTGCTGGGTTTGACGTCACCCAGTTCAAACATAATAATAAAGCGTATTCTAATTTTTGTAATGTTGGTCGTGAACGGTAGATTCGAACTAATGACTTATAGGATACTGCCGCATTACAACGATGCCTGATGACTTGTCTTGATAAAAATCGACCTTCGGATACTTGTAATACTTGAACATTTATTTTAATGAATGTCTATTTTAATGGTCAAATGATTATCGTATTGATACTAAGTAGGTAGGTCCTAGTTGATAAAATTAGTCAATGTCGCCCAAAAATGGCCATTGTCTTCTCGATCTGCCGATCCCGTCTAGCTGTGTCAGAGCTAAAATCTAATTGCGTAACACACTATCAGTAGCAATGGGTTTCATTTTGACAGTTCAACAACATTCATTGCGTTATTTGCGTTGTTGAGCAGATACATTTTTCGAACATACGGAGCAATGCATTTGCAATATGCCTCAAAATTATTCAAATTGAGAGTAATAGTGTGCTACGCAATTAGGGTGCCGATCTGTCTATGCTATTTAAGTATAGCTGTTTTTGAGCTACATCGAAATTTTGCGTTTTATTTACAGAAAATAAAGTTTGTTTTTAACTAGCTAGGTAATTTGTAACTTATTATGTTTTATATCTATGTACATATTATGTAAACATATAAGTACTTGTTAAGTTTCTGAAAGCTCAAGTTTTCACCTATATCGTTAATTGTTTTAATGATATCTTTAAAAGTAGTGTTGTTTCAGGTGTTGAAATAGATGATAAGCTAAGTGAAGTAGACAAGGATGCCTCACAGGGTACAGCAATAATGCGATTCAAAGAAACATACGAGGCGGACAGAGAGCAAAGATTGAATTTTGATTCAGAAGAAGGTTTTGTCTCAAAAGACTCAAAAATAGATAATGATAATGTACAGGATTTAGATCTTCAGTCATTTGATGATTCGGTTAAAGTAAGACGTATAAAATAAGATGCGGAGACTGCACAATACCGCAAACAAATTTTAAAAGAATTAAAATCTAAAAATGACCAAGATTATAAAACTCCACGAGTCAGTCGATCAAAAGCATATGTAGATGAATCAAAAGTAAAAAATGCAATAGAGGAGGATGATATTTTAGAAGACAGTGAAATAAATACTTATTTAGACGTATTAAAAGATAAGCATACCAAAAAGGAAAAAGATAATGAAATAACTGAATGTTTAGATGCCGAAAATGCTGGGCACATAGGGAAAGCACAAGATGAAGACATAAGAAAAAGTTTAGATGCAATAAAAGATATGAACACCCAAATATATTCACAATATGTATCTAAAGATCCATTAAACTTTAGAGAGCTTAATCGAATCGCAGATTTCGTAGCTACTAAGCGTACATACTCTACAGAATCTACAGAAATAGCTCATGATAATGAAGGTTTTCTACAAGATAGAGACATAACATTTGATTTAGGAACGTTAGAAGATAACCATGAAAAAGCTGATAAATATTCCACAGAAAGCATAGAAATACGAGACTCGGACGTTATACGCTTATGCAGACGCAGTATATGACATAAATGAGTAAAAAGATAATGAAACCATTAAAAACTACGAAAATGTTATTCCACTATTACGCACTAATACGCTCTTAACGAAAATATAACAAACTGATAGAGACTAAAAAGAAAACCAGTTTATCTTTGGATTATAATGTTACAGTTAAAAATCCATGCTCACACAAGGCTACCGTGCGTTGAGGGAACATCAGTTTCCGCAAAAGTGAAAATATGGGCAATCTGCCGGTCGATTCTGTAAAAGTCTCACCGTGAAATCATAAGTGAAGTGAGCTTGAAGTGAGCAGTGTCAATAGTGTTAATCCCTAATGACAGCTCACTCCAGGCTCACTTCACGCAAGTTTCCACGGTGAGATGGTTACAGAATCGCACAGCTGTTGTCATGAAATCTTGGTGATTTACACAAACGGAAAATATATGTGTATGCTCTTCTGACCTTGATAGTTCTATATTAACTGGTTGATTGGCTTTCCAGAAACAATTAAAAAGCCATTGTTTCTCGCGTGGATCCACGTTCGATACAAAGGGTTAATATCTAATAACCGCTATTGCGTGTCGGAATGGTCGTAGATCGTACCTTGTATTACTTATAATTTAGATTAGTAGAAATATAAAAATGTGTATATATTTTCAGTAGAATTATGTCTTTTGCTATTATTGAACTTGCTACATAATAAATATATAAATAATAAATATACAAAAAAAAAAAAAATTATAAATATATTTTTCCTTAGCATTTTCTTGTTCTCTCTATTTATTATTATTCTTTACCCACATGAGGTGATTTCGATAACGTTTATGGTTTAGTAATTTATTTTAACAACATTGTTGTTTCATAACGTAATGTTGAACTGTAAAGTAAGTTATACGTACAAATATTCAATAAGTGTCATATTCCCTCAATTTTGTGGTGCAATGATGGTCAAGTGACCTTCTGAAGTTATGTCTTTAGTCACGGTTTACTTTTTATTTTGGATGATTTTTATTCACAAGCAGGAGTGCGCTGTTATACGCTGTAAGTACTAATTTAAGTATTATAAATGTAATACAAATCCAGATGTGTGGCTTTGTGCGCTTTTATCATTTCTAACATGACGATATTTATGTGGACATCTAAGTCCACGTCCAAAAATTGAAAAGAAATAGGTGCATGTCGTAACGTTATCGCAGACGGAAAAAAGCTTTTTCATACATTTCCATACATTTTACTTCCCTGTGTTATCGTGATGCCGTGACGTGAACGTGGATATCCACGATTATGTCGCCACGTGAGAAATTATAAAAGCGCTAATATTTATTTAAATTAGCATAGGCCCTAACTATATTGTTGAAAATTAATTTTAAGTTTTCCCCATCGGGGATGGCGTATCTATTGTTTGCAATATTTTTTGATAAGCAAAATTAAAAAAAAAAAAAATTATGCATATTATTACCGTATTATGATTAGAATACCTTTTAACTTCAAACATACATATCTTTTTATGTAGATCACCATAACCGAAACGCCCTCGAGTATGTCATCCAGAAATACATGAATCCGCTTCGAAAATTATCAGGTATTTAATTTTTTGAACATTTTATAAGCAAAATTTTTGTGACTTTGAAGTACAGACGACAGCACATCAAGCTACCCGAAACTGTCAAATTTTCCCAATCAACTTTGAACATTATGTTTTAACGATAAAGTTGAAAATCTTTTTTTTTAAATTGACAGATTGTAGTAACTTGATGTGCTGGCGTCTGTACAAGCAAGTTCTGTCTGTTTCATGGGTAACATTATTCCTGATAACATTTATTTTATAACTGCCTCGATTTGACTGTCTCATTGGTCTAGTCGTCGCAACGACTACTGCTGAGCATGAAGTCCTGGGTTCGATTCCCAGGTCGGGTAAAGCGTTATTGAATTTTGCAACGAAGAATTTCTCAGTAGCAAACCCTTAGTCTGGATTTATGCCCGGTCGACGGTAAAGGCCCGCTCTGTTACATGGGACTTAAACATATCTGGCGTTTAGAAGTACTATAGTTACATAATAATAATAATATTTATATATTATTATTATCCTTTATTTCATAAAATACATATAAATTATATTTTTAAATATTAGAATATAATAAATACAAAAACATTTAAATATATGAAAAATAGTAGCCCACCGGTAACGGGAACAGGGTCCAAGCTACCGGCAGTCAGGGCTCCAGAGAGAAGAACCTCCTGACAATGCGAGCCGTCTCCAGAAGTATCGCTTTCTGAATCAAGCCCTTGATGCAGCTGCCCAACGAGAGTCTCCTCAGGTGTTGGTCGAGGCTTTTGGGTATTAACTCATTATTATTATTACTACTTATACATCTTTGCCTACATCTTCGGGGATTACAGGAACAATGTTAAGGCTCGCGCAGACTGGCGCGACTTGTCGCGTGACATGGCGCGGGGCGATTCTGCGATATTATCGCGCCGCAACACCTTTCACACTAGAGCGGCGCGAATCGCGGCCGCTACCGCGATATCGCCGCGTCGCCATACAAAAGGAAAATTTTGTATGGCGTCGCGGCCGCTGCGCGAATATCGCCGCGTCGCCATACAAAATGTTCCTATTGGAGTCGCGGCGCAACCATGTTGCGGCGCGACAGGTCGTCGTGTGAATTGTCACGCGCGTTTCCATAGAAATTGTTCTACGGATATATATCGCAGAATCGCGTCGCGCCGTCGCGTCGCGCCTGTCTGTACGAGCCTTTATGAGTTATATTTATTTTATTATTTGCAGCGGATCTACCAAACCATGCAATAGAAATGGAAATAGAAATTCACGGGTCAGTTCCAAGGGAAGTAACAAATAATCCAAGACGATTCATTCGCCTTATAAATCCTCGCCACCCAAAACCAAGTAAGAGAAATGAGCGAACCGCCTAGTGCTTAATCAGACTATGATATTCCCACTGCTTTGGCAACCCTGTTGGTCTAGTGGTCAGTGGCCCTGACTACTATACGCAAGGTCGTGGGTTCGATTCCCACTCAGGACAAATGTTTATGTGACGAGCAAGATCATTTGTTCTTTGTCTGGGTGTAATTTATCTATAATATGTATGTATTTAGAAATATATATGTATGTTTACCAGTTTTCTAGTACTCATAGCACAAGCTCTGCTTAGTTTGGGACTAGATGGCGTTGTGTGAAAGTTGTGGAATATTATTATTATTATTATTACTGCTGGGACACAGGCCTACTCTCGGTGAGAGGGAGTGGGCCGCAATCCACCACGCGGGCCCAGTGCGGGTTGGATATTTTGATTCTAGGACATGCCGGTTTCCTCACGATGTTTTCCTTCACCGTTTTGACAGCAGTGGTGATGAAATAATTTAAACAAAGTAAAGTGCCTGCTTGGGTTCGAACCTCCGATCTACAACTGGTAAGTCACGGCCATTACCACTGGGTCATCATTGCTCATCATCATCTGCCTAGCCTTTTCCCAACTATGTTGGGGTCGGCTTCCAGTCTAACCGGATGCAGCTGAATATCAGTATTTTACATGGAGCGACTGCCTATCTGACCTCCACAACCCAGTTACTGGGTAATACGACACTCCTAGGTAAGACTGGTTGTCAGACTTTCGAGCTTCTGACTACCCGTAACGACTGTCAGAGATCTAAGAATGACAGCCGGGACCAACGGCTTAACGTGCTTTCCGAGGCACCGAGGGGTCTCGGTGTGTAAAGATGGTCACCCATCCACAGACCAACCGTGGCAAGCGTAGCTTAACCTGATCGATCGACATGTGCGGCTGTTATTATTTAGCCACGGGCCCTTCTGACATCATGGGTCATCAATGCTATTCCTAGAAAAAAAAAAAAAACTCTTTTAATCAAAACTAATTATTATTCACTTTGTTTAGTTCCGCGAGCGCAGAATGGGGCAGGTGAGATACTAAAAAAAAATTGTTAACTAGTATTTCTCAAAAATATAGGGATCTAGACCTCATCATCTACCTAGCTTTTCTCCGATGCAGCTAAATATCAACACTTTATCGACTGATTGATGACTTGACTGTGACGTGACTGATCTGTGTACATAATTCATCTTTATATACATATGTATATCCTACTTTAGCCTGTTTTGTCAAATACGAATGTTACGTATATCAACAAGAATTCATTCTACAATTTTCGAGTTTTAATTTTGTACCAAAGTGTAGCCTCAAAACATAAAACACATTGGGTACTTACTCGTAATTGCATAAACACATTGATACAGTATCATGTTACACAAATTGTAGACAATCAAATGAATTCTTTTCGTTACATACCTACGACTTTTTGAGGCTGACTGTACTATGTAGTAGTGTACTTTGTACAGACGCCAGCACATCAAGCTTTTTCAATGTGTCAAATTTCTTTAATAGACTTTCAACTTTATGGCTAAAGGATAAGGTTCAAAGTTGATTGGGAAAATTTTACAGTTTCGGGTAGCTTGATGTGCTGCCGTCTGTACATAAAGCAAACTAACGTAGGATAAATGCAGGTACACACATCAGTCACGTCACAGCAAAATCACCAATTAGTCAATAAAATACTGATTTTCAGCTGTATCTGGGGGGGAAAGCTAGGCAGCTGATGAACTACTTTTCACAAAATTTAAATATTTCAGAGGGTGAAGAAGTGACAACGGATGGCACAGCCACTACTGCAATTGCCCCAGAACCAGGACAGGCTACAATTGCGCCTGCCGCTGGAGCTGCAAGCGTAGGTGCGGTTAATGGACAAGGTGCACCTGCAACTGGAGCTTCAAGTGCAGGTGCGGTTAGTGAACCAGGCGCACCTGCACCTGCTGCAGGACCAGTTTAATGTACTTAATAAAAATCTTAAATCAATTCACAGATAGACAATGCACGAAGCCACTGGGTCAAGAAATATGTCATGCTGCAAAAGTTCTCCTTTTTTTTTTATACGTTGCCCCACACTAGGAATATCTCCTGTATTGTCGGTGCGCTTACAAACATTTAAACTCACATACACAAACAGCCCGACCCGGAAGAACTACTTGTAGGTCATACAAATATTTGTTCCGTGCGGGAATCGAACCCGCGACACGCAGCGCAGCAGTCAATCGCTTAACCACTGCGCCAACCGTGCTGTCTAATTATATAGCGAGCAAGACATTCACGTGATGAAAGCAATGTTAATGGAGTACAATTAAAACAGGTTCCGAAGCCCAAAAAGAAGGAAAAAAAAATCTTTTCAACATAATTTTTTGACATACAGTTTTAATTAACTTTATCTTTAGATGCAGAACGCTCCGATCCACAGAAAATTCCCGTCTTTATGGAAGATTTGAAAAAAGCTCTAGATGACCTTGAAAAGAAGTTAATCCTCAATCCAGGAAACTTGGCAGCAGTGACAAAAAGTAAGCCCCTCCTTACAATAATCAAATTGATTATTTTTTCTACGTTATGCCCTCAGCAGTTGAAACTATAACTATTCGGGCTTCTGCCTACCCGTAACGATTGTCAAAGATCCACGAATTACAGCCGGGACCAACGGTTGAATGTGCTCTCCGAGACACGGAAAGCACGTTAAACCGTTCTGTAAAGATGGTTACCCATCAACTGACCAACTGCAGCAAGCATAGCTTAACCTGATCAATCGACCTGTACGGCTGTTATTATTTAGCCACGGGCCCCTCACGCCGGGTATCCGCTAGACTTTTATAAAATACTTTGGTATAATCGCAGGTGGCTCTCAGAGTCTGACTGCAGAAGCGGCTGCACGTCAGGCCTCGAGTCAACCAGTTAGAAGCATCGATGATATTGTGCAAATGTTGAAGAAAGGTAATTTTAAGATTTCCGTTTTTATTTCCAAATATAATTTGTTTTCAGGAAATTTAGGTACCACAAACGAATTACCGGTGCGTAAACTAAACAGCCGTATCCTGCAGTGTAGATATGTAGCAGCTGTGGACAGATTCGTCTTGCCAAATTGATATCTCTTTGAATTTTTTGTACCTGCCGGCGACCCTTTCCAACCGAGTTGAAGTGATCGTGAGTTTCGACTTTACAAAATTCTGAGCACATTCGAGCGACTAGCAAATTATTTCTGAACCTCACGTATGTGAGGGTCTGACTGCTGGAGAGCAGCTTGCATGAGATTTTTTTTCAGTACTTTTCCCAAGACCTCTGAATACTTTCCATAGGATTAATAAGTTTTTACTGATCTATGCGGGTTTTTTACTCCCGGTTGCAAAGGTTTGACGAGAAACGAGTAGAGGTAGCAACTAGAAACGGTGACGAGCGATTACTCGCTGGTATGGTGTGTACCGAGGGTCAGTCTCTCAACGACTGTTCTGCCCGCCAAGCGAGCGTCGCTGAACGAGTACTCTCCTTGATACCTCTTGTCACTACGACAAATAAATACTTGCTTGCTTGTACTTGCGGCGGTGTGAACAGTTAAAATCAACCATTTTTAGGATTCTGTACCCAAAGGGTAAAAAGGAACCCTATTGATCCCGCTCCGCTGTCCGTCCGTCCGTCTGTCACCAGGCTGTATCTCATGAACCGTGATAGAAAGTTGACATTTTCACAGATGATGTATTTCTATTGCCGCTATAACAACAATTACTAAAAAATAGAATAAAATAAATATTGAAGGGAGCTCCGATACAACAGACATGACTTTTTTGCAGTTTCTATAGATACAGTTTTTATAGTACGGCACCCTTCGTTCGCGAATCCGACTCGCGCTTGGCCGGTTTTTATATTATGTATGCCTTTTAATTACACGGAACCGTGAGTCTTTTATCAGTTTCTTGAGCAAGAAAATCGCTAATAGCTAGTCGCTTGATCGCTTCCTCGTTCGGTGGTACAGGTGCCATATCAAAAAAAAATTAAAACAATTAAAAGAGGTTTTATTTTATTTTTCAGCCATTCACGTTGAACATCGTATGCCAAAAGCAGGAGATGAAAAACTAGAGTGGGTGCAAATAAAGATACCCAAAAGTATGCAAATGTAAATTATAAATGCATTCTGTGGTTTGTATTAACTTACGTGCACCTATTTTAACGTACATCCGCATGATAAAAGATTGACTAATATTCATTTTGTGATATTCTCGTCGTACCTACCCCAACACAATATAACATCACGGTTTTTTGCCCCAATGGGTATGGCACATTTCACCTACCCCAAATCCCTTACAAACCTACAGTTTTAGGTACTTTTCTCCACTTGCAAGGGGTTGGTTAAGTTTTCAGGTACAGACGCCAGCACATCAAGCTACTATAATCTGTCAGATTTCTTTAATAGATTTTCAACTTTATCGCTAAACCATAAGGTTCAAAGTTGATTTGGAAAATCTGACAGTTTCGGGTAGCTTGATGTGCTGGCGTCTGTACATCCCCAGCCTCTAGAATAAAATACTCTTAGTTCTAGATGAGAAGATACAGCATCCACATTTTGTTGTAAGTGATCTACTTTTGTAAATTATGATTAGGATCGGCTAAACATCTGACCGCAGGCGCAGGTTAGACAACCTAATAAGTAGTAAACAAAGAAGTTAACCAATCAATTATTTGGTCAGCAGCGATCATTGAGATCTGACCTCGACATCAGAGGCAGCACACAAAAATTAACTAGAACGTTATTTATGATCCTCGTTTTAAGATAATTCTGTATAATATTATTAACTCATCGGACTTTGCTGACGTTAAACATGTGCCGTATTCATAGTTTTAAATCAGTTCTTAATTTTGAATCCTACTATACTATTATAAATGTGAAAGTGTGTATGTTTGGATGTTTGTCACCCAATCACGCAAAAACGGCTGAACGGATTTGGATTCTGGCATAGAGATAGTTTATAACCTGGAATTATTTTTATCCCGGCTTAACGTCCCGTGGGATATTACTCGACAACGCACGTTAGGAACGCAAGTGAGTTGATGCGTGTGAATAGGTGACCAATCATAGTAACCCCTTGATTTCAATTCCTCACAAACAGTTCACATTAATTGTATTCATAATTGATGATAAAGACAAGCAACTTGCATACCAATTAAGCGAAATCGAGTGAAAGAGACCAATAAGAGATACCTAGTCTCTTTCATTCATAAATAATCAGCCGTCCCATACATTTGGGTCGAGAAGGTATTACAGTTTTTTATGGAACAGTTGATATTATTTTCGCGATTACGACATTGGTCCCACGGAGAAAGCGGTTCCGTTTGATGGCCTGGACCACACCGTTAAATATGACCATACGAGTACCTTTCTGATACATGCTGTGTAAGTTTCAACTATGAATACTCCCCGAGTTATGCAAGCCTGATGAATAGTTCGGTAAGACACGGAGCGGGCAGGTGACCTCCGCACCGCTGCAGCGCTGATCTCTATCGCTGCCCCGAACCGAACAGCGCAATTAAACTATTAGCTAAAGGACATTAGCGATGAATACAGCACTTACTGCTTTGTTCCCCTTACTATGTGGTAGGTGGAGTTTGTGAGGAATTTTGATTATAATGATAGTATACTTGAGACCTATTCGAATAAAAAGGGTTAACTTGTATGCTGTGGTCAAAGGCAATAATTAAATTATCGGTTAAAAAAAACTGTATCGGTTCACTTTAAATGTAACTGAGTGGTAGGTAGAGTTGGTAATGCCTGCTTAATCAAACTAATATTATAAAGGCGAAAGTTTGTGAGTGTGTATTTATATGTTTGTTACTTCTTCACGCTCAAACGGCTGAACGGATTTGGATGAAATTTGGCACACAGATAGTTTATAACCAGGATTAACACATAAAATGCTCTTTATCTCGATATTCCAAGGAAATCGACACTTATGCGGGTGAAACCACGGGGCGCAGCAAGTCTGTATATACGGGGTGTCCGAAAAGTCATGGATTACCTTTTACCTTCTGATGGGCCACATTGAGATCTACCAATAAAAAAAATTACCTACCAATAATTTTTTTTTTTTTCACCAGGGCCGATCAAAAATAAGGTAAAATTTTTTTGGTGAAAATTTTAAGTTTGAACCTAAATTTTAGGTATTTAAAAGATGATATCTGTAACTTTCTTGTATTCAATCGATATTAGGATGATTCAAGATGAAAATAAAAAAAAAACCTGTACTCGAAAAAGTTTTCATTCGTAGAAATGGCATGGAAAAAACTGATCAAAGGTAGAGATTTTCCAAAATTTCATGAAACATCAAAAAACTCTGAAACCATAAGACTTTTACCATTGTCATTTTTTTTATTGGTAGATCCCAATGTGGCCCATCAGCAGGTAAAAGGTAATCTATGACTTTCCGGACACCCAGTATAAAATTCAAAGTCCTGACTGACTGATATATCAACGCACAGCCTAAGCCGCTGGTCCTATACATGAAATTTGGAGGGTGTGTTCTTTGTAAGGAGTAGGTATCCATTAAGAAAGTATTTTTCGAAATTCCACCTCTAAGAGGGTGAAATGGGGGGATTTTGTTTGTATGAAAAATCTTATTCATCTATCTTATTATATTAAATAGGCATTAGGGGTATAATATTTGTATTGAAGAATTTCAACGCGCTTTCCAATTAACTTGAAACTCAGTATTTATACTTAAATTTAAAAATAATGAATAATGTGTATCAGGGTTTTTCGAAAATCTACCCCTAAGCCTAAAAAGGTGAAAAGGGGTAGTTTATTTTACAGGAGAGGGTTTTACTGCGTAACTTGACTATCCCGAAAATTGGCATAAATCATTTTTAAGTCAAGTTATGAACACATCTTAAACGATTTTTCAAAATTCCACCCCTGTGGTGGTGAAAAGCGGGGATACAGTTTACATGAAAATTCTTATTCATTAGGTAAATTAACTTTAAAATTGGCAAGAATACTTATTAAGTAAATTATGAAGTTGGTCATTTTTTGTTTTTCTACACTACCTTCTAAAGGGGGATTGGGGGTGTCAAAATTTGTATGGAAGAATTTTAACGCGCAGTTGGATTAACTCGAAACTCTAACAAAAATAAAGAATAACGTCTATCAGGGTTTTTCGAAAATCTACCCCTAACGTGTGAGAAGGGGTGAAAAGGGGTAGGAGAAGTATATACAATACATATAATAACAAAAAAAAAACGATTTTTAAAAGTTTTGTCACTCTGTCTGTCTGTTTGTTCCGGCTAATCTCCGAAACGGCTGGACCGATTTTGACGGGATTTTCACTGGCAGATAGCGAATATTATAAGGAGTTTAGAAAAAGAATTAGGTTCCCTCTCAAAAAATTAAAACCCATGAAATCGAATTTGTTTTCCGAGATACACTCTAACGAAGTCGCGTGCACAGCTAGTATTAAATGAAATCCATAACGAATAAATACCTCACTGCTTATTCATCTACCTATGCGCTTTATATCCCCGTTCAACTTTTCCGTAATTAATCTATCTATCTTCTTATATATATATGTATATCTATCTTCAATAAAACCTCTTTGAAATTAATTTAAATAACCGCCACGTTAAATGCGGTTAAACATACCATCTGGTTAGTTTAAAAACAATAAAAAACATGTATTTTAATCGACACCAGCATGGGGTCCAGTAATTTTATGCTCGTTTATATACAAACAAGTGGCTTTAATAGCTGAGCGCCATAACTGAGACGAAGAAATTAGACTTAACACACCTCTAATATTGTTTTTATTTTTTAAGTGTTACTAGAAAAATGTCGTTAGGTTTTGCACTCATCACGCTTTTGCACACGACCATTGCGGTAGCAGAATAGTCTGGAAGTATAAAGAAATATCGCAAAATAGAGGCGGTATCGCATCGGTAAGCGGTGGAGTATAAACCGAGATTTATTTATTAAAGCACCATTTACACGATGCAAGTTTTTTTGCCTATGGCATCATATAAAATTGGAGCAACAAATGACTTGTAAATTTTATCGTTACTTCAATATATGATTTGAAATAAATTTTTATTTCTGTAAGTAGGTATTTTAAGACAATTTTACACGTCAATATTTTAATGGTCAGTATTTTAAAATTAGTTTTTTTTTTTAATTTTATTAGAGGCCCTTATTCACAGTGTCGTGTCAGCCTCATCATAACTTAAACTATTTTAAATAAGCGCCGACATTTTCTAGCTGACTGACCCCTGAGAAGAAATACCGAAACAAACTCAGAGGTCTCTTTTAAAGTCCAAACATTGTATTAATAGGATTTTATGTGAGTCTAACAATGCAAGGCCATGTCTAGAAGCGTTTTGTAGGAAGAGCAGCTTTGAGTTGACCTGTCCCAACAGACGGTGTGCAAGCATCAGTCATCGTGTAGCTCAACCCTATTTTAGGTAGCTCAACGGCCCGCTACACGATGCTACCAGATCTGTGGGACATTTGCGTAGGCCATAATATACAAAATACTTAAAATCACCAGACAGTTATAAAGTCATGGTACTCACTAGCAATTAAATAGCACCGTGTATATCAGGCTTTACAAAATCCGGATTGCCCAATGTAATACATGAAAAAATACGCCTAAACGAAAACTGGGGACTAAAAAATTTAAAATTTATTTTATAGTTAACTCTATGACAAAAAATCAACTAGCACTACAGGCAGTGCCTATATCATAACAAAAAAATAAGATCTAGAATCTGTAACTTTTTTATATTTGTCACTGATATTGTTTTTAATGGTTTCATTTCGATGAATTGGTATTATCATAAGTCTGTCTGTCGCAGTTGTCAGAACTACTCACCAATACTTTATACCACTTATCCACGCGCATCTAAAGCTCTAAGTGAAAAACGTTATATTAAAATTATACAGCAACAGGTCCGGGTGTTCGTGCATGTTACATATTTATAGTTACTCTTACTACGGAATGGGAGTAGTTTTATACAAAACAAGTTGATCGTATCGTAACAGATGGCGATCTATAGTTTCTGCCTACCCCATAGGAAGACGGCGTGAGTTTATGAATTTGTGTAAAATGAAGTCGCCTTTGTACAGTACTTTTTTTACTTGTGCATAACGTTTTAATAAATAAATAAAAATATAAATTAGGATAATTATATTATTTTATATACCTAATCTAGAACACGTCAATCTAGAACAAACCGGCATGTCCTAGAACCAAAAATCGAGGACAAGTACCATGTACCAACCCGCAATAATAATAATAATAAGACATTTATTTCAGACGTAGTCCATATACTGTTAGTAACACAACAAACCTTATAAAACTATTGGTAGTACATACAAAGACAAAGCCACAGAAAGAAATAAAAAGAAATAAAAATCACAAAGTGGCACCGCACAGGAGTACCAGTTAATGCCAAGCCCTGGACGCGACCACCCGCAGTGTGTAGTCGCATCCAGTGCCGCCACATTGGCGAGTCCCAGCGGCCCACGAACGCAATGGACCCGCGTGGTAGATTACAGTCCACTCCCTCTCGAAGTGCGGAGGCCTGTGTCCCAGCAGTGGAAACATTACAGGCAGATTTATGCAATCTAAAACAAGGTTCGAATACCGAACACTCCTCCTATCCCTTGTTGAACCAGTCAGCCTGTATTTTGCATAGCAACTAACTGTGCGAAACAATTAATTTTTAGAGCGTCAATAAAAATACACGATGTGAAAATTTCAACTGTCTACCTATTACGGTTCATGAGAAACAGCCCGCAGACAGTCAGACGGACGGAAGAACAGCGGAGGCAAACGGGGTTCGTTAGCACCTTTTGGGTATGGAACCCTAAAATCAACAAAACAAATAACAACACATTAAATATTTAATGTGTAACAGAACAATACAGTTAATTAAAGCCTTGATGTTTCAGCAAAGGTCTTCGCTATTAGCATTGCAGATAAATGATAGGTTTACAGCTGCTTTTTTATCATTATTAATGTTTATACTAATGGATAGATAAATGTACATTTCAATATAATTGGCACCTACTGGTGTTTGGAATGAAATTGGTTGTTGTATCTAGATCATGAATTTATTTGGAAGCAAACATTATCGTAATTATGTTTTTTTTTTGTTTTGAACCGTTTTGCGGAACGAAACAGACCCTTTCCACTTCTATCTCTTTATTACTATTAGGTCCTTACCTATGAAATTGGCGTTTTACATAGAAAAATGAAAGATTTTACTTTAAAGATTTTTTTAAATTTAATTAATGGAAGTATTGGCCATTATTGTCGACGCACTTTTGCCATTTTAATGGAAATTCGTTGATGCCTCTACTATAGAAATCTTGGGGTCGGGAATCGATGAACTCTTTAAAGGCGTTTTTCACTGCCATTGGATTTGAAATTTTCCCTTGTAAAAAGTTATCCAAATTCCGAAAATAATGGAAATCCGTCGTACGGTGAGTATGGTGGGTGACGAAGAGTTTCCAGTCATAACTCCTGTAGTTTTGAGACGGTCCGTTGGGCGGTGTGCGAACGGGCGTTGTGGTCAAGAAGGAGTGGACTGGAGTAATTGACAAGTCTCTGTTGTTTGACAGCGAGCTTGTCCATCATCATTTGCAATTCTTCACAGTACACCTTTGCAGTAATCGTTGCGCCAGGTATTAAGAAGTTGTGATGAACAATGCCGGCACAAGTCCATCATACACTCACAAGCAGCTTCTTTTGACTCAATTTGTGTTTGGGACATGGTTTGGTTGGCCCCCCTGTGCGGCGGACGTTTTCGATTGTCATACAGGATCCGCTTTTGATCACAAGTGATAACTCGATTCAGAATCCTCTCATTTGTTGCCTATTCAACAAGCAGACGAGCTTCGACGTGGCTTCGTTGTTGTTGTTCCATGAGTTCACACCGTACCCACTTTCCGAGCTTTCTTATTTTTTCAATTTGACTTAAATAAATCAATATCGCTTTATATCTTACGTTGAAGGCTGCTGCGAGCTCCAACGTGGTTTGAGATGAATCTGCTTCCATTATGGCTTTCAATTCATCGTTATCGACTTTCGCCTCCGGTCTGCCTCGGGGCTCATTATTAAGATCAAAATTTCCAGAACGGAAGCGATGAAACCAAAAACGCACCATGCGTTCACTTGCGGTACCTGGTCCGTACATGTCGTTAATATTGCGTGCTGTCTGTGCTGCGTTGGTGCCACGACGGAACTCGTATTCGTAAATAATGCGCAATTTCTATTTTTCCATGGTTACTGAAACAGCAATATTAAAAAATATTCGAAAGGCGGGAAAAAAATGAAGAACCGATGTTGAAAAACAAAATGTCTTGCTATAAATTTAATTTGAATTTGGAATTCTAAATAGAATGAAAGATATCAATCTTCATAATAGTCAGTATCAAAAATCAGCAATTTCTTAGGTAAGGGCCTTGGACTTGGGGCCAGTATTTTGAATAAAGTGTCATCTCTTTCTGGATTTGCTCATTCTTGCCTATCCTAGATTCCACATCATATCGATATCCTAGATTCATATGGCCTTACGGATGGTGTCAGTAGTAATTACTGTTACTGTTCCTCCTGCATGCATCATTCTGTTAGGCAAAAGCTTCCACCATACCATGACTTCCAGCTCTTTCGATCCTGGGCTAAAGTGGACCACTGGTCGTTTGTTTTCTTCAGCTCGTCCTGCTATTTTCTACGAGGTCTGCCGCGCCGCCTTCTGGGTGTGTCAGGGCCCCACGTACTGGTTATTTTGGCCCATAGCTCCTTGGGCATTAATTTATGTTAGGAAAACAATCTGAGGGGCAATTCTCGTAATTTTAAGAAGGTTCACATTCTGATTTCAGTCTCAATTTGTTAAAAATATCTCTAATTTCCTTATATTTTTGACGTTGATTGTCGTCGAGAGGAGATTCCGACTAGATTTTCAATATTTTTAATTATGGGAATTGGCCTTCTGATAGTAAGTTGCTATGGCTTATAGAATACTAGAGACATAACAGATGTGTTCTTATCCCGGAGACAACGCTGAAATATCCCAAGTGCCTCCACAACACCGCACCCAACACCAACACCCATACCTTTAAAACTAGAACACAGCTCCGCTCCTTGGCGTCAGATATAGGTCTTCATTGTACCCGGATGCTACTACCGATTAGATTGAACATTCTGCACGGGTTACTTCTAGCTATAAGCCCTTATTAAGGCATATCGTAAACCCAAAGTACCTTTGCATTATTAAATTCCTTAAATATTGTCACCAACGCCGCCTACCATACAATTTTAGTGTACCGCCAACAAATTTATGTAGACAAGAGCAATGAATAATCTGTACAGGAATTAGCATTCCTAAAAAGGTAAACGTATACTTTATAGTAGACGCTGACTTCAGGACCGGGGCCGCGCGCGTAAATCAGATTGCATGGACAGTACACCATTTCGAACAGTTCGAGGTATCGGCGGATTCTGGTTAAGGCGGACGGTATTAGAGCCTTTGGTTTGTATGAAAGTGACAACCTTAGAAGTGCATGAAGAACTTAGAGTGCGGCATGGATCTTTTAGGGCTCGAATGATGTTGACATAAGAGCGCAGTTGGTAAAAATGTATAAGATGGTTTTGTGGAATACCTATATTGAAAAACAAAATGGCGGCGTTAGTTTCGTTTTTGGCCACGCGCCAAAAGATTCTTGTACAACTGTACGTCTGCAAAAACATACAGGAAGCAAGCATGGTGTCGTTCCTTTCGTCTTCCTTTGAGAAGCCTTATACAATGAGGGTGCGACTTCGCATCTAAAGTAACTAAGTCACATGCGCAATTTATTCTGAAGGGTCCTTTTCGTAGTCCTTTCGATTACATTGCAACACAACCTTCAATCAATCACAATTAAGAAACTACCAAACTTTTTCACAATTGTTCATTATCTGTCCGTCTTTTCTAGTTTACAATATTAAAATGTTGAATAAATGATAATTTTTTAAATATTTTTTGTAGGAGTTCTTGTTTTTAATTACGTAACATTTATGATTATTTCTAATTTTAATTTGCTGACTGACAATTTAATTTTTAATTAATAATGAAAGTGTGATTTGTGTTTTGTCTTATTTTATTTATTTTTCTAATATTTTTATTTATTGGATGTATCTAATGCTATATATGATCCAACTGTTCATTGAAATAAAGGAATTGAATAGAATTGAATTATGCGCACAAATTACATAATTATGTAAGTGGCATGCAGCTTCAAATAGCTAGCTAAACCGTATTAAACTGCACCGACTACCTTCAATTCCGTATTATAAAATAATAACAGTGGCAGTACATTCGACCTTAGCGTAAATACGGCTAGAACCTCGGACAGCGCCCCGGAGCGAAGCAACACCATAACATGCCTGTAATATCAGGAGCTACAATGAACTTTAACATTTCCACATAGGGCCCTGATGGTCCTGACTTTCACCGTAAACGGCCAATTTACGGACGTCTGTCGACCGGGCAGTGTCTAAAGCTAAACTGTCTCAATTAGTGCCCGGATAGATGACCCCGCAATTTCGACAGCAATACTGGCCGAGATTGCAGCCGTTATTAGGTTAAGTGCAATAGGGCGGACTTCGCAACGGATGTTGAGGGAAATTGTAAGCTCTTAACTGTCAATGACTCGACCAAGCGTTGTCTGGCGGTAATTGTTTTTGACGTTGCCGTGTTCTTAGTAATTGTATGTGCATCTAGACAAACGCGTTTGATATTTTGCGATAGGATAGTAATCATTGCTGGGTAGCTGATAGATCTCGTCTAATTTTTAGCGCTTTCTTGCAGTCTTTTCAATCGAAGTGGGCTTATATGTACATCGTCGACGAAAATCCCGCATTTATCTGCAGCCTCCTAATGAACACTCCGTACCTACCTACAGAACACTTAAAGGTGATGGAGCTAGATTGACCAAACCAGGAGCAATTCTCGAAATTTTATGAACGTTCACGTTCTGATCTCAGTCTCAATCTGTCAAAAATACCTCTAATTTCCTTACATTTTTGACATGTTTTTGACATTCAGTGTTTGTCGCTGAGATGAGACTACGACTATATTTTGAAAGTTTTAAATTTCGAAAATTGGCCTTCTGGAAACAGCAAATTGGTGACTACAGCAGGTAAGTTTAAGAAGTTTATTTTGCAAGGTAGCAAGGTAAGTAATCTATTGTGACCACGAATCCAACTTTGAAAGCACATTAAGCTGCATTCTCTGCCATACGAAAGTACCAAGCCACAGTGGAGCTCTGTTCAGTTGCCACAATGATACAGCTATATAGATTAGACTAACTAATCTAAACAAATTGTCGGACAACACTAAACTCTAGGCCTTTTTGTGTCAAAGATCTAATTAAAAATCTTTAGGGGTTATCTCGATTGCTTTTGCTGTCCGTGGCGCGTTCGTCTTTTATTTTTTGTTGTTTTTTTTTTCTGAACTTAAATGAAGATGAAAGTGATCGTATGCATTGTAGTTGAAACTATTAGGATTTTATTGTGTTGGTAATCAGATTTCTAATTAGTTTTTTTCCTTTTGTTTCTTAGCTTGGGTAATTATTTTGATGATGGGTTTGCCTTGATTCACTGGTCTACAATGGAAAAGTATTCGAAATAATATTAACTAATTTCTACTTATCTACGCATGCTAAATACAAGTTGATAAGTAAAAGTCATTTATTCGTTTAAGTTTTTGCGATACTTGACATTTTCCGAATTTAATGATTCTACCACTATTCTATTCTACTACTATTCTACAACTATGCTGAACTTGTCGAAAAGATGTTATCATCATTCTAAAAACTGGGTTACAACATGTCCTTGAAAATCCACTTTTTACATTCTCACTTGAACTTCTTTCCGGATAATTGCAGAGCGATGAACATGGCGAGCGTTTCCATCAGGACATCGCAAACATGGAAAAACGGTATCAAGGATATTGGAACGTTTCAGTGTTGGCAGATTATTGCTGGATTGTTTTTGGAGATGTTACTTTACATAAGGAATACTTTTTTAAAGTCAAAATTTGTAGACCAGTGTTATCTTTATTTTACTTCTGCCAAAAGTTTGCACAAAAAAAAAAAGTACCGGTCTAAAAGTACCGGTTTTTGGAACGAAGTTCTTTAACGCGACTTGCGTTAGGAGTTGTCCTCTCCATGCGACTTTAGAGAGATAGTTTTCATGATTTCCAAATGAAAATTCAAGATGTCGGCTGCGAAAACTCTAAATTTCTTTTTATGATAGCTTCTAAAAACTCGTACTAGATGGCTCTGGAATAAAAACGCGTATTAAATGCACAGTTTCTCTCTCTCTTTGCCTCGTTTTATTATTACACGTGTGTGTAAAGGGCGTACGTGTATCGCGTAAGGAACTTTTTTCCTGACGAGGGTCCCCCAACGCACACGTTTTTTTGCCGATAATAAGGTAGGTAAAAAATAGACAAATCATAACAGAAGGAATTTATATTGAATTGCAAAATTACTCTAAAACTCTTAAAATGCATAATTTAATTGCAAGGTTCTACACAATTAACAAAAGCTAGGTTTATGAACGTAATTATTTTAATTACTCAATAAAAGATCATAATATTTTAATGTGTTTATTCCATAAAAGCTACAAAAGCTTTTACTGGCAAAGCTTAAGCAAAGTGTCTTGTAATTAAATGTAGATAAAAGTGGTAATAACTATGTATAAAATGTGTAAAATTTAAAATACATTACATCTAAAATATATGCAAATAATAGAGACCGCACTTATTTCCGTGCCGTAGGGTTTCAAGTGGGACTTCTCAGATGGCCGTCTTATACCAATCGTTGAAGACGAAAACGATTCAAGCCCATACCACAATCCAGCATCTCCAGGTTCACCAGAACGTTGTGGACTCACTCCAGCAGTTTAAAGAGGTCGTTGAGACTAAGTGTAATCCTTCGGAAAACACTTCTTATGCTAGCATGGTGAAGAAAGGTTCCGATAACTTCGTCCGTCCTGCAAATTTGAGATCAGTCGCCATCTATCCCAGCGATAAGACCCAAACAAGTGACGACACCAAGTCACTTGTCCAAAAGATAATCTCCCCGGAACAACTTAAGCTTCATGTCCGTGGTCTGAGAAAAATGAAAAATGGGGGCGTTCTGATTAGCACCGAAAATAAAGGCGATATTGACAAGCTCAAGAACTCGGAAAAATTAGTTTCATCGGGCCTTACAATAGAAGAACCTTCCAAACGCCGCCCTAGGGTCGCTGTTATTGGTGTCCCTGTTACCCTTACCGAGAAGGAAGTATTTGACTGTATTTACGAGCAAAACCTCTCAGACAAGTTGCCGAACATAACTCGTGAGTCCGTCCTTGAGAGTATCAAATTGAGCCACAAATCGGGTAAGAAAGACCTTCCTACCTGTAACTACATCTTAGAAGTACCAGCTAGCATAAGGAAAATTATGATAACTCAAAGCCGAATTTTTATTAATTGGACATCATGCCCTGTGAGAGACTTCACAATAGTCACCAGGTGCTTCAATTGCCAGCAGTTCGGGCACGCAGCCAAATTTTGCCGAGAAACTAGTCCTACTTGCAACCACTGTGGAGAGACAGGACACTCCTTCAAGGAATGCAACAGCAAATCTTCTCCATCTCAATGTGCGACGTGCAAACGCTTTAAGAGGAAATGTGACCATCCAACTGGCGATGCAAGTTGCCCGGCGCGCAAATATGCAGAGATCAACTACATTAACTCAATAGACTATGAAGGCGCCTAAGAGCGCCACCGAATAGTTTTATTTAGTAAGCACATAAACAGTTAGCTTATCCTCTATATATATTTCCACTTAGTTTGTAACTTTCATGACAAATCAGCTAATTTGTGATCTAGATAATTTCTCTGTGTCTGAATCTAAAATCTGTAATGTCGAGGACTGTAAACACCTTCTCCCTTCTGGTGACAAAAAGTTAATCCTACTCACACAGAATATTCGCAGCATAAATCGAAACATGAACGGTTTTGAAGTATTATTACAGAATCTTGATATAAGCTGTGATATTATCGTCCTAACGGAATGTTGGCTGTCAAAACAGACAGTAAACTTGCCATCTCTTGACGGTTATTATTCATACAGTACAGACAGAAACATAAACCAAAACGATGGATTAGTAGTTTATATCAAAAATAATTTACAAACAATCAAAGAAGAACCGGTATCCCAAGATAGTAATTGCTTAATAATTAAAATTATTCCCGATACAGTTATCATGGCTATTTATAGGCCTCCTTCACAAAATATTGAAGGATTTTTAAACTCACTTGACACAAACTTAAAAAACATAACCTCTTTTAAAAACATAATACTTTTGGGCGATATTAACATTAACATTGCTTCCGGGAAACCTGATACCCATGTTCATAATTATCTGAATATTTGCTCATTTCATGGACTTTTACCAGCTCACTATCACCCCACGCATCAGAGTGGCTCATGCTTAGACCATATCATTCTAAAATCGAAAAATCCATCCAAAACATTGGTTATTAATTCGTCGCTTACCGATCATCAGGCTGTTTTACTAACATTACAAATAAGTGCACCTAGAAAAAACTGCATGCGTAGCTACACTAAAGTCAATATGATAAACCTTGAAAATGACATACGCGGTATTAATTTTGACCCCGTTTACACTTCAAACGATGCAAATATTACTTTACATTATTTCATTAACTCGCTACAATATGCAATAAGAAAAAACACATTCACTAAACCCATCCCAAGAAAGTATAGTTGTATTAAACCCTGGATCACGCCCGGGCTCGTTCGTTGTATAAGACAGAGAGACAAACTTCACCTAAAATTGAAACTTGCACCTGATAATGAAATACTTTCTCTAACATATAAAAGGTATCGAAACTTCTGTAATAATCTTTTGAAAAAAATAAAATATCAGTACGATAAAAATGAATTACAGAAGGCGGGAAAAAACAGTAAACTTGTCTGGAAATTTATTAAAACTAATACATTTAGATCGAAAACTCCTGAACCTCCGCTTGATTTGCTAACAACAGAGATAAACCCATCCGAAGCAATGAATTATGTAAACAATTTTTTTGCTAATGTCGGTAAAAACTTGGCTGAAAAATGTTTAAATTCTAGTAATTTTTCCCCTGAAAAGCCGACCACAACATCCTCTAAAATAAATTCTTTTGTTTTATTAGATACCGACGTTGACGAGGTAGTAAGAATAATAAACGGGTTAAAATATGATTGCGCTACTGGTTGGGATGGCATACCTAATAATATACTTATAAGATTTAAATACCTACTTGCCCCTCCGCTAACCCACATTTTTCAGCTATGTTTATCTAAAGGAATATTCCCTAAATGGCTTAAAAAAGCTGTGGTCACACCTGTATTTAAGTCTGGAGACAAAAACTGTGTGAATAACTACAGACCCATTTCAGTACTAACAGGCCTCTCAAAAATTTTAGAAAAAATCATTAACAGTAGGTTGATAAAATATCTGGAAGATAAAAGACTTCTTTCAGATAGTCAATTTGGTTTTAGGCCCAAAAGATCAACTAACCAAGCAGTACACAAACTAACTAATTATATCACTACCAATCTGGATAATGGTATGCACACAATTGGGATTTTTCTAGACCTTGCTAAGGCCTTCGACACTATTTCTTGTACTTTACTTTTGCACAAGCTTGAAACACTTGGGATAAGAGGAGCACAACTACAACTATTTTCTGATTATCTCAGCGATCGTCATCAGTGTGTAAAAATAGGTCAGTTTACAAGTTCTGAACTCAAAAATAGTTGTTTTGGAATTCCACAAGGCAGCATTTTGGGACCCACATTATTTTTAATCTATATAAATGAACTATGCAGCCTGTCCCTCCAAAATGGTATGTTAATGTCTTATGCGAATGACACCGCTCTAAATGTTGAAGAAAGGTAATTTTAAGATTTCCGTTTTTATTTCCAAATATAATTTGTTTTCAGGAAATTTAGGTACCACAAACGAATTACCGGTGCGTAAACTAAACAGCCGTATCCTGCAGTGTAGATATGTAGCAGCTGTGGACAGATTCGTCTTGCCAAATTGATATCTCTTTGAATTTTTTGTACCTGCCGGCGACCCTTTCCAACCGAGTTGAAGTGATCGTGAGTTTCGACTTTACAAAATTCTGAGCACATTCGAGCGACTAGCAAATTATTTCTGAACCTCACGTATGTGAGGGTCTGACTGCTGGAGAGCAGCTTGCATGAGATTTTTTTTCAGTACTTTTCCCAAGACCTCTGAATACTTTCCATAGGATTAATAAGTTTTTACTGATCTATGCGGGTTTTTTACTCCCGGTTGCAAAGGTTTGACGAGAAACGAGTAGAGGTAGCAACTAGAAACGGTGACGAGCGATTACTCGCTGGTATGGTGTGTACCGAGGGTCAGTCTCTCAACGACTGTTCTGCCCGCCAAGCGAGCGTCGCTGAACGAGTACTCTCCTTGATACCTCTTGTCACTACGACAAATAAATACTTGCTTGCTTGTACTTGCGGCGGTGTGAACAGTTAAAATCAACCATTTTTAGGATTCTGTACCCAAAGGGTAAAAAGGAACCCTATTGATCCCGCTCCGCTGTCCGTCCGTCCGTCTGTCACCAGGCTGTATCTCATGAACCGTGATAGAAAGTTGACATTTTCACAGATGATGTATTTCTATTGCCGCTATAACAACAATTACTAAAAAATAGAATAAAATAAATATTGAAGGGAGCTCCGATACAACAGACATGACTTTTTTGCAGTTTCTATAGATACAGTTTTTATAGTACGGCACCCTTCGTTCGCGAATCCGACTCGCGCTTGGCCGGTTTTTATATTATGTATGCCTTTTAATTACACGGAACCGTGAGTCTTTTATCAGTTTCTTGAGCAAGAAAATCGCTAATAGCTAGTCGCTTGATCGCTTCCTCGTTCGGTGGTACAGGTGCCATATCAAAAAAAAATTAAAACAATTAAAAGAGGTTTTATTTTATTTTTCAGCCATTCACGTTGAACATCGTATGCCAAAAGCAGGAGATGAAAAACTAGAGTGGGTGCAAATAAAGATACCCAAAAGTATGCAAATGTAAATTATAAATGCATTCTGTGGTTTGTATTAACTTACGTGCACCTATTTTAACGTACATCCGCATGATAAAAGATTGACTAATATTCATTTTGTGATATTCTCGTCGTACCTACCCCAACACAATATAACATCACGGTTTTTTGCCCCAATGGGTATGGCACATTTCACCTACCCCAAATCCCTTACAAACCTACAGTTTTAGGTACTTTTCTCCACTTGCAAGGGGTTGGTTAAGTTTTCAGGTACAGACGCCAGCACATCAAGCTACTATAATCTGTCAGATTTCTTTAATAGATTTTCAACTTTATCGCTAAACCATAAGGTTCAAAGTTGATTTGGAAAATCTGACAGTTTCGGGTAGCTTGATGTGCTGGCGTCTGTACATCCCCAGCCTCTAGAATAAAATACTCTTAGTTCTAGATGAGAAGATACAGCATCCACATTTTGTTGTAAGTGATCTACTTTTGTAAATTATGATTAGGATCGGCTAAACATCTGACCGCAGGCGCAGGTTAGACAACCTAATAAGTAGTAAACAAAGAAGTTAACCAATCAATTATTTGGTCAGCAGCGATCATTGAGATCTGACCTCGACATCAGAGGCAGCACACAAAAATTAACTAGAACGTTATTTATGATCCTCGTTTTAAGATAATTCTGTATAATATTATTAACTCATCGGACTTTGCTGACGTTAAACATGTGCCGTATTCATAGTTTTAAATCAGTTCTTAATTTTGAATCCTACTATACTATTATAAATGTGAAAGTGTGTATGTTTGGATGTTTGTCACCCAATCACGCAAAAACGGCTGAACGGATTTGGATTCTGGCATAGAGATAGTTTATAACCTGGAATTCTTTTTATCCCGGCTTAACGTCCCGTGGGATATTACTCGACAACGCACGTTAGGAACGCAAGTGAGTTGATGCGTGTGAATAGGTGACCAATCATAGTAACCCCTTGATTTCAATTCCTCACAAACAGTTCACATTAATTGTATTCATAATTGATGATAAAGACAAGCAACTTGCATACCAATTAAGCGAAATCGAGTGAAAGAGACCAATAAGAGATACCTAGTCTCTTTCATTCATAAATAATCAGCCGTCCCATACATTTGGGTCGAGAAGGTATTACAGTTTTTTATGGAACAGTTGATATTATTTTCGCGATTACGACATTGGTCCCACGGAGAAAGCGGTTCCGTTTGATGGCCTGGACCACACCGTTAAATATGACCATACGAGTACCTTTCTGATACATGCTGTGTAAGTTTCAACTATGAATACTCCCCGAGTTATGCAAGCCTGATGAATAGTTCGGTAAGACACGGAGCGGGCAGGTGACCTCCGCACCGCTGCAGCGCTGATCTCTATCGCTGCCCCGAACCGAACAGCGCAATTAAACTATTAGCTAAAGGACATTAGCGATGAATACAGCACTTACTGCTTTGTTCCCCTTACTATGTGGTAGGTGGAGTTTGTGAGGAATTTTGATTATAATGATAGTATACTTGAGACCTATTCGAATAAAAAGGGTTAACTTGTATGCTGTGGTCAAAGGCAATAATTAAATTATCGGTTAAAAAAAACTGTATCGGTTCACTTTAAATGTAACTGAGTGGTAGGTAGAGTTGGTAATGCCTGCTTAATCAAACTAATATTATAAAGGCGAAAGTTTGTGAGTGTGTATTTATATGTTTGTTACTTCTTCACGCTCAAACGGCTGAACGGATTTGGATGAAATTTGGCACACAGATAGTTTATAACCAGGATTAACACATAAAATGCTCTTTATCTCGATATTCCAAGGAAATCGACACTTATGCGGGTGAAACCACGGGGCGCAGCAAGTCTGTATATACGGGGTGTCCGAAAAGTCATGGATTACCTTTTACCTTCTGATGGGCCACATTGAGATCTACCAATAAAAAAAATTACCTACCAATAATTTTTTTTTTTTTCACCAGGGCCGATCAAAAATAAGGTAAAATTTTTTTGGTGAAAATTTTAAGTTTGAACCTAAATTTTAGGTATTTAAAAGATGATATCTGTAACTTTCTTGTATTCAATCGATATTAGGATGATTCAAGATGAAAATAAAAAAAAAACCTGTACTCGAAAAAGTTTTCATTCGTAGAAATGGCATGGAAAAAACTGATCAAAGGTAGAGATTTTCCAAAATTTCATGAAACATCAAAAAACTCTGAAACCATAAGACTTTTACCATTGTCATTTTTTTTATTGGTAGATCCCAATGTGGCCCATCAGCAGGTAAAAGGTAATCTATGACTTTCCGGACACCCAGTATAAAATTCAAAGTCCTGACTGACTGATATATCAACGCACAGCCTAAGCCGCTGGTCCTATACATGAAATTTGGAGGGTGTGTTCTTTGTAAGGAGTAGGTATCCATTAAGAAAGTATTTTTCGAAATTCCACCTCTAAGAGGGTGAAATGGGGGGATTTTGTTTGTATGAAAAATCTTATTCATCTATCTTATTATATTAAATAGGCATTAGGGGTATAATATTTGTATTGAAGAATTTCAACGCGCTTTCCAATTAACTTGAAACTCAGTATTTATACTTAAATTTAAAAATAATGAATAATGTGTATCAGGGTTTTTCGAAAATCTACCCCTAAGCCTAAAAAGGTGAAAAGGGGTAGTTTATTTTACAGGAGAGGGTTTTACTGCGTAACTTGACTATCCCGAAAATTGGCATAAATCATTTTTAAGTCAAGTTATGAACACATCTTAAACGATTTTTCAAAATTCCACCCCTGTGGTGGTGAAAAGCGGGGATACAGTTTACATGAAAATTCTTATTCATTAGGTAAATTAACTTTAAAATTGGCAAGAATACTTATTAAGTAAATTATGAAGTTGGTCATTTTTTGTTTTTCTACACTACCTTCTAAAGGGGGATTGGGGGTGTCAAAATTTGTATGGAAGAATTTTAACGCGCAGTTGGATTAACTCGAAACTCTAACAAAAATAAAGAATAACGTCTATCAGGGTTTTTCGAAAATCTACCCCTAACGTGTGAGAAGGGGTGAAAAGGGGTAGGAGAAGTATATACAATACATATAATAACAAAAAAAAAACGATTTTTAAAAGTTTTGTCACTCTGTCTGTCTGTTTGTTCCGGCTAATCTCCGAAACGGCTGGACCGATTTTGACGGGATTTTCACTGGCAGATAGCGAATATTATAAGGAGTTTAGAAAAAGAATTAGGTTCCCTCTCAAAAAATTAAAACCCATGAAATCGAATTTGTTTTCCGAGATACACTCTAACGAAGTCGCGTGCACAGCTAGTATTAAATGAAATCCATAACGAATAAATACCTCACTGCTTATTCATCTACCTATGCGCTTTATATCCCCGTTCAACTTTTCCGTAATTAATCTATCTATCTTCTTATATATATATGTATATCTATCTTCAATAAAACCTCTTTGAAATTAATTTAAATAACCGCCACGTTAAATGCGGTTAAACATACCATCTGGTTAGTTTAAAAACAATAAAAAACATGTATTTTAATCGACACCAGCATGGGGTCCAGTAATTTTATGCTCGTTTATATACAAACAAGTGGCTTTAATAGCTGAGCGCCATAACTGAGACGAAGAAATTAGACTTAACACACCTCTAATATTGTTTTTATTTTTTAAGTGTTACTAGAAAAATGTCGTTAGGTTTTGCACTCATCACGCTTTTGCACACGACCATTGCGGTAGCAGAATAGTCTGGAAGTATAAAGAAATATCGCAAAATAGAGGCGGTATCGCATCGGTAAGCGGTGGAGTATAAACCGAGATTTATTTATTAAAGCACCATTTACACGATGCAAGTTTTTTTGCCTATGGCATCATATAAAATTGGAGCAACAAATGACTTGTAAATTTTATCGTTACTTCAATATATGATTTGAAATAAATTTTTATTTCTGTAAGTAGGTATTTTAAGACAATTTTACACGTCAATATTTTAATGGTCAGTATTTTAAAATTAGTTTTTTTTTTTAATTTTATTAGAGGCCCTTATTCACAGTGTCGTGTCAGCCTCATCATAACTTAAACTATTTTAAATAAGCGCCGACATTTTCTAGCTGACTGACCCCTGAGAAGAAATACCGAAACAAACTCAGAGGTCTCTTTTAAAGTCCAAACATTGTATTAATAGGATTTTATGTGAGTCTAACAATGCAAGGCCATGTCTAGAAGCGTTTTGTAGGAAGAGCAGCTTTGAGTTGACCTGTCCCAACAGACGGTGTGCAAGCATCAGTCATCGTGTAGCTCAACCCTATTTTAGGTAGCTCAACGGCCCGCTACACGATGCTACCAGATCTGTGGGACATTTGCGTAGGCCATAATATACAAAATACTTAAAATCACCAGACAGTTATAAAGTCATGGTACTCACTAGCAATTAAATAGCACCGTGTATATCAGGCTTTACAAAATCCGGATTGCCCAATGTAATACATGAAAAAATACGCCTAAACGAAAACTGGGGACTAAAAAATTTAAAATTTATTTTATAGTTAACTCTATGACAAAAAATCAACTAGCACTACAGGCAGTGCCTATATCATAACAAAAAAATAAGATCTAGAATCTGTAACTTTTTTATATTTGTCACTGATATTGTTTTTAATGGTTTCATTTCGATGAATTGGTATTATCATAAGTCTGTCTGTCGCAGTTGTCAGAACTACTCACCAATACTTTATACCACTTATCCACGCGCATCTAAAGCTCTAAGTGAAAAACGTTATATTAAAATTATACAGCAACAGGTCCGGGTGTTCGTGCATGTTACATATTTATAGTTACTCTTACTACGGAATGGGAGTAGTTTTATACAAAACAAGTTGATCGTATCGTAACAGATGGCGATCTATAGTTTCTGCCTACCCCATAGGAAGACGGCGTGAGTTTATGAATTTGTGTAAAATGAAGTCGCCTTTGTACAGTACTTTTTTTACTTGTGCATAACGTTTTAATAAATAAATAAAAATATAAATTAGGATAATTATATTATTTTATATACCTAATCTAGAACACGTCAATCTAGAACAAACCGGCATGTCCTAGAACCAAAAATCGAGGACAAGTACCATGTACCAACCCGCAATAATAATAATAATAAGACATTTATTTCAGACGTAGTCCATATACTGTTAGTAACACAACAAACCTTATAAAACTATTGGTAGTACATACAAAGACAAAGCCACAGAAAGAAATAAAAAGAAATAAAAATCACAAAGTGGCACCGCACAGGAGTACCAGTTAATGCCAAGCCCTGGACGCGACCACCCGCAGTGTGTAGTCGCATCCAGTGCCGCCACATTGGCGAGTCCCAGCGGCCCACGAACGCAATGGACCCGCGTGGTAGATTACAGTCCACTCCCTCTCGAAGTGCGGAGGCCTGTGTCCCAGCAGTGGAAACATTACAGGCAGATTTATGCAATCTAAAACAAGGTTCGAATACCGAACACTCCTCCTATCCCTTGTTGAACCAGTCAGCCTGTATTTTGCATAGCAACTAACTGTGCGAAACAATTAATTTTTAGAGCGTCAATAAAAATACACGATGTGAAAATTTCAACTGTCTACCTATTACGGTTCATGAGAAACAGCCCGCAGACAGTCAGACGGACGGAAGAACAGCGGAGGCAAACGGGGTTCGTTAGCACCTTTTGGGTATGGAACCCTAAAATCAACAAAACAAATAACAACACATTAAATATTTAATGTGTAACAGAACAATACAGTTAATTAAAGCCTTGATGTTTCAGCAAAGGTCTTCGCTATTAGCATTGCAGATAAATGATAGGTTTACAGCTGCTTTTTTATCATTATTAATGTTTATACTAATGGATAGATAAATGTACATTTCAATATAATTGGCACCTACTGGTGTTTGGAATGAAATTGGTTGTTGTATCTAGATCATGAATTTATTTGGAAGCAAACATTATCGTAATTATGTTTTTTTTTTGTTTTGAACCGTTTTGCGGAACGAAACAGACCCTTTCCACTTCTATCTCTTTATTACTATTAGGTCCTTACCTATGAAATTGGCGTTTTACATAGAAAAATGAAAGATTTTACTTTAAAGATTTTTTTAAATTTAATTAATGGAAGTATTGGCCATTATTGTCGACGCACTTTTGCCATTTTAATGGAAATTCGTTGATGCCTCTACTATAGAAATCTTGGGGTCGGGAATCGATGAACTCTTTAAAGGCGTTTTTCACTGCCATTGGATTTGAAATTTTCCCTTGTAAAAAGTTATCCAAATTCCGAAAATAATGGAAATCCGTCGTACGGTGAGTATGGTGGGTGACGAAGAGTTTCCAGTCATAACTCCTGTAGTTTTGAGACGGTCCGTTGGGCGGTGTGCGAACGGGCGTTGTGGTCAAGAAGGAGTGGACTGGAGTAATTGACAAGTCTCTGTTGTTTGACAGCGAGCTTGTCCATCATCATTTGCAATTCTTCACAGTACACCTTTGCAGTAATCGTTGCGCCAGGTATTAAGAAGTTGTGATGAACAATGCCGGCACAAGTCCATCATACACTCACAAGCAGCTTCTTTTGACTCAATTTGTGTTTGGGACATGGTTTGGTTGGCCCCCCTGTGCGGCGGACGTTTTCGATTGTCATACAGGATCCGCTTTTGATCACAAGTGATAACTCGATTCAGAATCCTCTCATTTGTTGCCTATTCAACAAGCAGACGAGCTTCGACGTGGCTTCGTTGTTGTTGTTCCATGAGTTCACACCGTACCCACTTTCCGAGCTTTCTTATTTTTTCAATTTGACTTAAATAAATCAATATCGCTTTATATCTTACGTTGAAGGCTGCTGCGAGCTCCAACGTGGTTTGAGATGAATCTGCTTCCATTATGGCTTTCAATTCATCGTTATCGACTTTCGCCTCCGGTCTGCCTCGGGGCTCATTATTAAGATCAAAATTTCCAGAACGGAAGCG
Source organism: Eremobia ochroleuca (assembly GCA_949629135.1). NCBI lineage: Eukaryota > Metazoa > Arthropoda > Insecta > Lepidoptera > Noctuidae > Eremobia > Eremobia ochroleuca. The sequence goes on along the minus strand of OX451402.1, from coordinate 8,390,163 downwards.
ATGAAACCAAAAACGCACCATGCGTTCACTTGCGGTACCTGGTCCGTACATGTCGTTAATATTGCGTGCTGTCTGTGCTGCGTTGGTGCCACGACGGAACTCGTATTCGTAAATAATGCGCAATTTCTATTTTTCCATGGTTACTGAAACAGCAATATTAAAAAATATTCGAAAGGCGGGAAAAAAATGAAGAACCGATGTTGAAAAACAAAATGTCTTGCTATAAATTTAATTTGAATTTGGAATTCTAAATAGAATGAAAGATATCAATCTTCATAATAGTCAGTATCAAAAATCAGCAATTTCTTAGGTAAGGGCCTTGGACTTGGGGCCAGTATTTTGAATAAAGTGTCATCTCTTTCTGGATTTGCTCATTCTTGCCTATCCTAGATTCCACATCATATCGATATCCTAGATTCATATGGCCTTACGGATGGTGTCAGTAGTAATTACTGTTACTGTTCCTCCTGCATGCATCATTCTGTTAGGCAAAAGCTTCCACCATACCATGACTTCCAGCTCTTTCGATCCTGGGCTAAAGTGGACCACTGGTCGTTTGTTTTCTTCAGCTCGTCCTGCTATTTTCTACGAGGTCTGCCGCGCCGCCTTCTGGGTGTGTCAGGGCCCCACGTACTGGTTATTTTGGCCCATAGCTCCTTGGGCATTAATTTATGTTAGGAAAACAATCTGAGGGGCAATTCTCGTAATTTTAAGAAGGTTCACATTCTGATTTCAGTCTCAATTTGTTAAAAATATCTCTAATTTCCTTATATTTTTGACGTTGATTGTCGTCGAGAGGAGATTCCGACTAGATTTTCAATATTTTTAATTATGGGAATTGGCCTTCTGATAGTAAGTTGCTATGGCTTATAGAATACTAGAGACATAACAGATGTGTTCTTATCCCGGAGACAACGCTGAAATATCCCAAGTGCCTCCACAACACCGCACCCAACACCAACACCCATACCTTTAAAACTAGAACACAGCTCCGCTCCTTGGCGTCAGATATAGGTCTTCATTGTACCCGGATGCTACTACCGATTAGATTGAACATTCTGCACGGGTTACTTCTAGCTATAAGCCCTTATTAAGGCATATCGTAAACCCAAAGTACCTTTGCATTATTAAATTCCTTAAATATTGTCACCAACGCCGCCTACCATACAATTTTAGTGTACCGCCAACAAATTTATGTAGACAAGAGCAATGAATAATCTGTACAGGAATTAGCATTCCTAAAAAGGTAAACGTATACTTTATAGTAGACGCTGACTTCAGGACCGGGGCCGCGCGCGTAAATCAGATTGCATGGACAGTACACCATTTCGAACAGTTCGAGGTATCGGCGGATTCTGGTTAAGGCGGACGGTATTAGAGCCTTTGGTTTGTATGAAAGTGACAACCTTAGAAGTGCATGAAGAACTTAGAGTGCGGCATGGATCTTTTAGGGCTCGAATGATGTTGACATAAGAGCGCAGTTGGTAAAAATGTATAAGATGGTTTTGTGGAATACCTATATTGAAAAACAAAATGGCGGCGTTAGTTTCGTTTTTGGCCACGCGCCAAAAGATTCTTGTACAACTGTACGTCTGCAAAAACATACAGGAAGCAAGCATGGTGTCGTTCCTTTCGTCTTCCTTTGAGAAGCCTTATACAATGAGGGTGCGACTTCGCATCTAAAGTAACTAAGTCACATGCGCAATTTATTCTGAAGGGTCCTTTTCGTAGTCCTTTCGATTACATTGCAACACAACCTTCAATCAATCACAATTAAGAAACTACCAAACTTTTTCACAATTGTTCATTATCTGTCCGTCTTTTCTAGTTTACAATATTAAAATGTTGAATAAATGATAATTTTTTAAATATTTTTTGTAGGAGTTCTTGTTTTTAATTACGTAACATTTATGATTATTTCTAATTTTAATTTGCTGACTGACAATTTAATTTTTAATTAATAATGAAAGTGTGATTTGTGTTTTGTCTTATTTTATTTATTTTTCTAATATTTTTATTTATTGGATGTATCTAATGCTATATATGATCCAACTGTTCATTGAAATAAAGGAATTGAATAGAATTGAATTATGCGTACAAATTACATAATTATGTAAGTGGCATGCAGCTTCAAATAGCTAGCTAAACCGTATTAAACTGCACCGACTACCTTCAATTCCGTATTATAAAATAATAACAGTGGCAGTACATTCGACCTTAGCGTAAATACGGCTAGAACCTCGGACAGCGCCCCGGAGCGAAGCAACACCATAACATGCCTGTAATATCAGGAGCTACAATGAACTTTAACATTTCCACATAGGGCCCTGATGGTCCTGACTTTCACCGTAAACGGCCAATTTACGGACGTCTGTCGACCGGGCAGTGTCTAAAGCTAAACTGTCTCAATTAGTGCCCGGATAGATGACCCCGCAATTTCGACAGCAATACTGGCCGAGATTGCAGCCGTTATTAGGTTAAGTGCAATAGGGCGGACTTCGCAACGGATGTTGAGGGAAATTGTAAGCTCTTAACTGTCAATGACTCGACCAAGCGTTGTCTGGCGGTAATTGTTTTTGACGTTGCCGTGTTCTTAGTAATTGTATGTGCATCTAGACAAACGCGTTTGATATTTTGCGATAGGATAGTAATCATTGCTGGGTAGCTGATAGATCTCGTCTAATTTTTAGCGCTTTCTTGCAGTCTTTTCAATCGAAGTGGGCTTATATGTACATCGTCGACGAAAATCCCGCATTTATCTGCAGCCTCCTAATGAACACTCCGTACCTACAGAACACTTAAAGGTGATGGAGCTAGATTGATCAAACCAGGAGCAATTCTCGAAATTTTATGAACGTTCACGTTCTGATCTCAGTCTCAATCTGTCAAAAATACCTCTAATTTCCTTACATTTTTGACATGTTTTTGACATTCAGTGTTTGTCGCTGAGATGAGACTACGACTATATTTTGAAAGTTTTAAATTTCGAAAATTGGCCTTCTGGAAACAGCAAATTGGTGACTACAGCAGGTAAGTTTAAGAAGTTTATTTTGCAAGGTAGCAAGGTAAGTAATCTATTGTGACCACGAATCCAACTTTGAAAGCACATTAAGCTGCATTCTCTGCCATACGAAAGTACCAAGCCACAGTGGAGCTCTGTTCAGTTGCCACAATGATACAGCTATATAGATTAGACTAACTAATCTAAACAAATTGTCGGACAACACTAAACTCTAGGCCTTTTTGTGTCAAAGATCTAATTAAAAATCTTTAGGGGTTATCTCGATTGCTTTTGCTGTCCGTGGCGCGTTCGTCTTTTATTTTTTGTTGTTTTTTTTTTCTGAACTTAAATGAAGATGAAAGTGATCGTATGCATTGTAGTTGAAACTATTAGGATTTTATTGTGTTGGTAATCAGATTTCTAATTAGTTTTTTTCCTTTTGTTTCTTAGCTTGGGTAATTATTTTGATGATGGGTTTGCCTTGATTCACTGGTCTACAATGGAAAAGTATTCGAAATAATATTAACTAATTTCTACTTATCTACGCATGCTAAATACAAGTTGATAAGTAAAAGTCATTTATTCGTTTAAGTTTTTGCGATACTTGACATTTTCCGAATTTAATGATTCTACCACTATTCTATTCTACTACTATTCTACAACTATGCTGAACTTGTCGAAAATATGTTATCATCATTCTAAAAACTGGGTTACAACATGTCCTTGAAAATCCACTTTTTACATTCTCACTTGAACTTCTTTCCGGATAATTGCAGAGCGATGAACATGGCGAGCGTTTCCATCAGGACATCGCAAACATGGAAAAACGGTATCAAGGATATTGGAACGTTTCAGTGTTGGCAGATTATTGCTGGATTGTTTTTGGAGATGTTACTTTACATAAGGAATACTTTTTTAAAGTCAAAATTTGTAGACCAGTGTTATCTTTATTTTACTTCTGCCAAAAGTTTGCACAAAAAAAAAAAGTACCGGTCTAAAAGTACCGGTTTTTGGAACGAAGTTCTTTAACGCGACTTGCGTTAGGAGTTGTCCTCTCCATGCGACTTTAGAGAGATAGTTTTCATGATTTCCAAATGAAAATTCAAGATGTCGGCTGCGAAAACTCTAAATTTCTTTTTATGATAGCTTCTAAAAACTCGTACTAGATGGCTCTGGAATAAAAACGCGTATTAAATGCACAGTTTCTCTCTCTCTTTGCCTCGTTTTATTATTACACGTGTGTGTAAAGGGCGTACGTGTATCGCGTAAGGAACTTTTTTCCTGACGAGGGTCCCCCAACGCACACGTTTTTTTGCCGATAATAAGGTAGGTAAAAAATAGACAAATCATAACAGAAGGAATTTATATTGAATTGCAAAATTACTCTAAAACTCTTAAAATGCATAATTTAATTGCAAGGTTCTACACAATTAACAAAAGCTAGGTTTATGAACGTAATTATTTTAATTACTCAATAAAAGATCATAATATTTTAATGTGTTTATTCCATAAAAGCTACAAAAGCTTTTACTGGCAAAGCTTAAGCAAAGTGTCTTGTAATTAAATGTAGATAAAAGTGGTAATAACTATGTATAAAATGTGTAAAATTTAAAATACATTACATCTAAAATATATGCAAATAATAGAGACCGCACTTATTTGTCATACGTACGCGCAGAACATGGTGACTGATTCTTTTTTTTTATTCAATCACGAAACAAGTTTCGGTTACATTGTGTTTATCGTGAATAAGAATAAGTAGATAATAGCCTCCCGACCGATTTTGGTAACGGTGGCCAATATCAACCGAGATTAGCCAGGTACGCAGGAGATATTACAGTGCAACAAGTGTCTGCGTAAACACAGGTGCACTCTCATAGTCAGACGGGGCAGCAATTCGTAACGACCAGAGAGGGAGATCAGGCGCAGGACCAACGGTTTAACGTGCTTTCCGAGGCACGGGGTATTAAACGGCCAACTTCCAAACGCCGGGCTGATATGTACTAAGAAATTCTTAATAGAAAACCCAATAAAACTTTTGCCCGACCTGGGAAACGAGCCCGGGACCCCACGCTCATCAGTCACGCTTGCAACCACGAGACCAACTGATGCTCTGACTCAACTGATGAAAAAAATAATTCCTGGATATAAAATTAAATAAAGCGTAACTAATATGTTATTGTTAAATCTACTTATCTTATCAGGAAATACCTAAATTTATTTATATATACTTTATTTTACACCATAAAAATACGTAACAAGAAATGAATACTAAAAAATATACAATGGGCGGCCTTATCGCTTTCTGTGATCTCTTCCAGGCAACCTTCACCTATATTCAATCAACTCATAATATGATTGTATAGACATAAGCAATAGAATAAGTTATGTAGTACCCAGAACTACTATGTTGTGTCGATGTGTGCGCGCACGACCGCTGTTTGCTGTAACCTCTTGTCGATCAAACGCAGGATCGCGAGCACCCCTACGGCGTCTTACTACTCAGTTCAATAAGATTTTCCGTGATATTGAGCTCTTTGCTGTTTCCGCGGGAAAATTTTGAAATATTGCGCTAAAATTATAGCAGAATTAAGTACGTAATGATCCTAAAATCATAATCCCTTTTAGTAGTGTACGTGTTTAAATATACAACGTGTAACGTTAAATGCGCAAAACCTCAGACACCCCAACTGATTTTTTATTCAATTGACCTATTTCAAAGAGAAAATAAGTCATTAAAAAAATTGTAAAGGTTTTATGTGCTGTTTTAGATTTACTGGCAATTCTGATCGTTTCTTGCTTCTGCGACGACGCTTTACCGAGGGAGGTGTCGTCACCGGGCCGCTGCGCCGCGCTGACATTGGGTTGCTTGACCTATTAATAAATAGACACGGCAAAGTTTTTAATGAAGATTTTTTGAAAAACATGACTTATATTAAAAAGTGGTTCAATTAATTCTACTCGTTATTCTGATGAAACTATTTTCAGGTTTTGCGCATTTAACGTTACACATTGTATATATTCACACAAGCATCCTGTTTTCCGGATACTGCAAACGGGATGCTTGTTTACACTACTAAACGGGCTCCTGCAAAAAACCGTACCTGCAAAAAACGGGATCTTGCCGTGGGAAAGAGGCCTAAGGCTGCGCCACAACACCCAGCTGCAAAAAAATCAGCTGTTCCCTAAATTTATGTTCGCATAAGTCGTCAAAATGTAGGGAACAGCTGATTTTTTTTCGCGATTTTAGGTTTGGTCCCATAGTAAAAGATGTTCATAATGATGGGTACAATGACCCACTATGAGGTTTTGCGTTATTTAAATGACGCCTTGTACTTCTCCATGTGCAACTCAAGTGTTAATAACCCATTGTTATAAATTAAACAAAAACCCAGTTTAAATGAAACTGATCGTGAATCTACAGGGTGCATAGATTAAAATAACAATTACACAGAGGCGTGGCGTTGCGGGCATGATGGAGTCGGCATCACGAGCTCCGGTCGGTGGCGGTGCGACCTCGCTTCTGCGCCCGCGCCTCCGAGGGCTGTCTGATTCACCGGCTTTCCGCGTTGAGTTGAGGTATATAGATCATGAATGTCATGTGGTCCAGAAAAGTGTTTTGTTGAATGGAAACATAAAATGTTGATGTTTATTTATTTATTTAATACTTCAAGCACATAAAAGTACAGAGGCGGACTTAATGCCACAGGCATATTCTACCAGTCAACCTTTGGATGATGCAGAGACAAACAGTAGGAGGTGCAATCATGAAAATTGAGGAATAAATATTTTAAATATAAAGATACACATAAACCTATTAATGAAGTTTTGAGATTGGAACTGACACTTAATTGGACATTGGATATCTACTTACGGTAATGAAAACCACTGAGAGAAATTAGTTTCTTTTTTTATTATAGTGGGCTTAACTAAGACATACAGCACCCTAATTGCGAAACACACTATTACTCTCAATTTGAATAATTTTGAAGCATATTGATAATCCATTGCCCCAATTGTCCGAAAAACGTGTCTGCTCAACAAGGTAAATAACGCAATGAATGTTGTTGAACTGTCAAAATAAAACCCATTGCTACTGATAGTGTGTTACGCAATTACACTGCTGCCGTGCGATTCTGTAACCATCTCACCGTGAAAGCTTCGGTGAAGTGAGCGTGGAGTGAGATGTCATTCGCTAGGGATTAACACTATTAAGTGCTCACTTCAGTTATGATTTCACGGTGAGATTTTTACAGAATCGACCGGCTGGTCTTGGGTTGGTCTTGGTTCTATGGGTTTTATTTCTGTTGCTCCAGATCTTACTATTATTGATATTTATTTATGTAACTAATTGTTCTGGCTGAATAACATTACAGTAAATAGACGTTGAATGAAACTTTCTATCTTTAACAATCAATACTTATTTTGAAACTAAAACAGCCCACTGGGGTAAGGTATTGAAATGTAATCGAGAGGTCGTGATTACAGCTCCTACTGAACTGTCAAACGATTGTAGGACCACTGTGTACGAGCTTATCTTACTGTATAACAACAAGTACAAAAGCGGTCAAAGTAGACTTGATTCGTGGAGGTTTCCGCATTTGAAAAAGTGTTCAAAACACTTTGCTGCATTTGAAGAAAATTGGCATAGACAAGTTCAAAAATAGAACATGACTCTCGGATTTGACAGCACTCAAAAAAATATTAAAACGCTAAATTCAATCGGCCTGCTTGACCATTTAAAACAAGGCCACTTAAAAAATTCGTACTTTATCGTTGAGTCGTTGATCGTGTGACTTTGATTCGATATATCTTAGTTTACTAGTACATGTTACACAATAATAGTACTTATCTTTAGAAAATCGCAGAACCAGTTATTGCAGAGAAACAAAGAGCCGGATTCGATCATTTAAAACGACATTTTAACAGTGCATTTAGTCGAGATTATCTTTGCACTGGTCAGGTGCGGCTGAGTTCGGCCGCAATTATATTACAATTATTTGATTACCTATGCAAATTGTGTGTTTATCTTGTCCAGTTGTTTCTGTGGAATATAAATAAAGGTTATTTGCCTTTAGTCTTGTCTGCAAAGTCCTATCTTGAGTAATGTGCAAATAGTATCGATAAAGATACATCTTTCACATTACTAAAAATCAGTCGACTAAATTACAGTAAAACATATTCAATATGATTATTTATTTAACCATTTATGTACACACATATGTAAACAGACAATAAGAAAAGAACATTAAAATACATACAAAGATGATTCTTATTTCTAAAAAAAGTCTCTTCTAGGATACCTGCGATAGGAAAGTAGATATAAGAGTAGAAAAGAAAATAAAATACACGAAATAAAAATAAAACAATACACATACTCATAATATTTGTTTTATTTAAATAACTTAAATAAAACAACAATAATAAGTAGGTAATAATAATAATAATATATTTATTCAAAAATTATAAGGCATGAAAATTAGTACAGTTTTGCTTAAATAAAAATTGTATTGCTAAGACTTACGTGCCTGAACTAGGTAATCCTGTGTTTCAGGCGAGAAGAGCTAAACTAGTCTTTTAAAATTAATAAATAAACAAAAGTTGAAAATGGACAAATAATTATATGTTGAGTAGCTTAAATCTTACTATCTATATTTGGTAAATATTTAACATAGGTGAAAATTGTATACCTGTATTTACTTTAACACAGTTAGTAAATTTTCTGTTTCTTCATAAGACATACTTTGGAGAGCATCCTTGAGGATTCTCTTACAATTTGTATAGTTCACAGAATAAATGTTTGCTTTCGAATAACAACAACAACAATATGAGTATATTGTTGTTTTATTCATTATAGTTACACCCATACATACTTCTTATGTAAATATCACTATAATATTAATTATTACAATTAATTAAAAGAGGCTGAGAGTAGAGCAGTGGTGGCCTAAGTGGTAACGGCCCCGAATTACGTGTAGGTCGTGGGTTCGAACCCAGGCAGGCACTTCACTTTGTGCAAATAATTTCGTCACCACTGCTCTCAAAACGGCGAAGGAAAACATCGTGAGGAAACCGGCATGCCATAAAAGCAAAAATTCGAAGACATTATGACATCTCACATCTATCAACCCGCACAGCAATTCTGTAACCATTTCACGGTGAAAACTTAGGTGAAGTGAGCGTGGAGTGAGCTGTCAGTGTCATCCTACCAGCCGTGCGATTCTGTAACCGTCACCCCGTGAAAACTTGGGTGAGGTGAGCGGGGAGTGAGTCGTCAATAGTATCAATCCCTAGCATCAGTATGACTCACAGCTCACTCTAAGCTCACTTCACCTTAGTTATCACGGTGAGATTTTTTCCGGAATCGACCGGCTGATACTAGGGATTGACCAATAATACACACTTATAATCAGGGCTCTGAACCGGTTTAAAAAGAGCGGTTAATTTCGATGAAATACCGGTAAATATATCGTTCCCTCATTAACCGGTTAAACAAGTGAACTGTTCATATGTAACCCAAATGACAAAGGTTACCGGTTACAGAAGCACAAACGGTTTTGACACCCAAATTAACCGGTTAATTCCGTAAGTCGTAAATATTTTTCGTCTACTTTTTTAACACTTCCAACAAGTTATAGTGACATAAGTACATTTAGTACCCCAGAAAACATTAGGAAAAAAAATGTTTGATCTGAGGACGTCAAATACAACCGGAGAACTTAAATGGTGCGGGTAGATTCATGTTGCGACTTGCTTAGTTAGGGGGCGGGGGTTGTTTAACCGGTTAATTTTCACTTTCAAAACCAAAATTCATGAAAAACCGGTTTCCCGCAAAAACCGGTAAAAACCGGTAAAGTGCAAACCTTAACCTAAATCGATTTCGGTTTGGGGTCAATGACCGTAACCGGTTAGGAATTTCAACCGGTTTCCGAGCCCTGCTTATAATACATTTACAATCATAATCAAGATTTTAATAACAATTTTATATGGTAATTGTATTGATAATTTTATGTAATTTCAAAGCTAGTATTTTAATTGTCAAACTGTTACTATTTGGTGGAGTTTTAATCTAGGAAATAAAAAGAATAAAAAGAAATTGACATTCTGACTAAGTTTCTGTTTTTCTATTTAATTTTAAAACCCCACAAAATAGTTATGTTTTGACAACTAAAATACTAGTTTTGAAATTATATGAAATGATCAATAAAATTATCATAAAAAATATTATTACAATCTCGGTTATTATTGTAAATGTTTACTTAGGTAGTCTGGATATCAAAAAATCCCTTGTCTGACCAAGGGAATCATTTTACGTTTAATTAGCACTTATGATATAAAAACCGAGCTGAAAGATCATAGTGGTATTTTCCTTAGCAAACTTAAATGTTTAAAAATAACTTTCTTAATGCATTTTTGAAACGAATTTCCTTAACACTGCTTGCAGTAGGAGTTGAATGGTAGAAATCGTCACGTAAGGAAAAAGCTTTATACCCCCTTCATGCGACTATCTCTATGTCCCTTTCTATTATACAAGGCGTCCATTGCGAAAAAAAAAATCAGCTGTTCCCTACATTTTGACGAGTTATGCGCACATAAACGTAGGGAACAGCTGATTCTTTTTCGCGATTTCCGGTTTGGTTCCATAGTACAAGTTGTTCATAATGTTGAGTACAATGATTCCTTAAGAGGTTGTGCTTTGTTTAAGTTACATATTCCTATACGAGGGTGTGTGCTTGCGAGTATCACGTAAGTCAATCCCTCAGAACAAAACAGAATTGTTATGCTGGGCCCGCGTGGAAGATTACAGCCCACTCCCTCCCAAAATTACAGCCGACAAACTGTCCTGCAGTTTGGCAGAAGATCTGTGTATTCCCATCTGTGTACTCTTTTGTTGAAATAAATAAATAAAAAAATAGAGGGGGCCTGTGTCCCCTCAGTGGAACATAAAAGGCTGATTATGTATGTATGAAGTTTTGGATTTAATTGAGTCGTTTTGCGCCCAGTAACAGTTGAACCAATTTGCTATCTTTCAACCTTGTCGAAAGTAATGACATTCAGCTAAAAATAAAGCAATAATATTGTGAATTTTTCCACGGCTTTTTTGGGCTTCAACAATAAATTAACATAAATTCCGAGCTTTCATGCTATCATTCTTTCCGCATTTCAATGACGGATGCGGAAGGAGTTACAGTGGATTTTGGGAGAAACCAGAACAAAGCAGTAGAATGCGCTAGCTACTTTTAGCTGTTTTAATTGACAATTTTGACAAGTGACCTACTCCGGGAGGAAAGAGTGCACCTGTGTCCGCGCACTCACTTGTGCACTATGATATCCCCCCCCAACACGTAGTCTCCGCTGGGATGGACAAAATTCGGTTAGGCGCATTATTATTCTACAAGAGCCACAATGGCTAGCAATGGTCTTCATTTTGACAGCTCAACAACATTCATTTTCATTGGAAAACTTTATAGGAATATATTATGCTCTTCAGTGCCCCTGACTTTTACAAGAATTTTCTACACTGTTGTAAAGCCAGGGAAATTAATAGATAAGCAAATTGACACCCTTCGTTAATTTGCTATTTCATATAACTGTCAAAGAATGGCAGTTATGATTTGAATAATAAGGCTGGTAGTCAATTTGTTTATCAATTAATTTCTCTGACTTTACTAGTTTAATTTTTCCGCAACCTAATTGTCAGCCGGTCGATTCTGTAAAAATCTCACCGTGAAATCATAAGAGAAGTGAGCACTTAACAGTGTTAATCCCTAACGAATGACAGCTCACTCCACGCTCACTTCACCCAAGATTTCACGGTGAGATGGTTACAGAATCGCACGGCTTATCTGTGCATTTTAATTAGTCAGATATTGCAACGTCAACGTTTATGACGGAGGTCAGTCGGTCCGTCACGTCTCTCAGTGAATCATTCATTTCTAGGAAAAGGGTCTGTACGCATTAATATTTTAAAAGAATTTCTGATGACGTATTTAAGTGCTGGATATCAAAAAATCCCTTGTCTGACCAAGGGAATCATTTTACGTTTAATTAGCACTTATGATATAAAAACCGAGCTGAAAGATCATAGTGGTATTTTCCTTAGCAAACTTAAATGTTTAAAAATAACTTTCTTAATGCATTTTTGGAACGAATTTCCTTAACACTGCTTGCAGTAGGAGTTGAATGGTAGAAATCGTCACGTAAGGAAAAAGCTTTATACCCCCTTCATGCGACTATCTCCATGTCCCTTTCTATTATACAAGGCGTCCATTGCGAAAAAAAATCAGCTGTTCCCTACATTTTGACGAGTTATGCGAACATAAACGTAGGGAACAGCTGATTCTTTTTCGCGATTTCCGGTTTGGTTCCATAGTACAAGTTGAATGATACCTTAAGAGGTTGTGCGTTAAGTTACACCTTGTATACGAGTGATTGTGTGCTTGCGAGTATCGCTTGAGGGGGCTTACATCTTCTTCTTCTTCCTGCCCTTGTCCCATTTTATTTGGGGTCGGCGCAACACGTTTTCTTCTTCCATTCTTCCCTGTTAGACGTCATGGCATCATTTACTCCTATCTCTTTCATATCATTCCTCACACCGTCCATCCACCTTTTCTTTGGCCTTCCTCTCCCTCTCCATCCATCTACATTCATATTCATCACTCTTTTCGTTACATGCGTTTCATCCCTCCTCATTACATGTCCATACCAAGCCAAACGACTTCCTTTAAATTTTTCTGTAACAGGCGCCACTTTTAAACTTCCTCTAATATACTCATTCCTTACTTTATCCATTCTTGTCACTCCACACATCCATCTCAACATTCTCATCTCCACTACACACAATCGTTTTTCATCCATCTTTTTCACAGCCCCGCATTCTGATCCATGCAGTACGACAGGCCTAATCACGGACTTGTATATTTTCCCCTTTAACTTGAGGGGCATCCGTGGGTCACAAGTTGTTCCAGTGACCTGTCGCCATTTCATCCATCCTGAGTTGATTAAGAGTGCTTACATAGAGAAGCGGATTTTCGGGCCCGACTCCCGGTACAGCCGGTCGATTCTGGAAAAATCTCACCGTGATAACTAAGGTGAAGTGAGCTTAGAGTGAGCTGTGAGTCATACTGATTCTAGGGATTGACACTATTGGCGACTCACTCCACGCTCACTTCACCCAAGTTATCACGGTGAGATGGTTACAGAATCGCAAGGCTGGTCTCTGCAGGTTGATCTTCGGAAGGAATCGGTCGGACATTTTTTACCAGTAATGTGATTTAGTTTTAAATGACTTTTGCTCAAAAATTTTTTAAATAAGAAAGAAATAAAAATATATTGTATTTATTTTTTGCAAAACGAACTGAAAGGGGTCTTAAAAATTCGAAGTGGGGCTACTAGGGCATGTGGGGTATCATATGAAAGAATACTGTTTGCACATTCTCAAACATTGTTTTTTTAGGCCGCTTAGTTTTCATCTTTTGATAAAAATGTAAAAAAAAAATACCGTTACACCCCATTATGTCTGAAGTTTGCATAGAGAAAACTCTGAGATTATTCTATGTGATAGAAGTTTATGTAAAGATTACAGGAAAATAAAACGATGTCTCTAAACAGCACACTTTTTCAGGGAAAAAAAATGAAATTATAATACATAATGGTAAACCCGTGGTGCGTGAGTCCAACTCGCTCTTGACCGGTTATATTTTACACTGAAGTTGCTACATACCTACTTAATGAGACTGTGACAACAGGAGCACACAAAGATTATCATCTTTATAATATTAAAATCTAAAGAATGTCAAGCATGTTCTTTTATGACACATTCACGACTCTCCTGAGGTTTTTCGTGATTACATAATGTATGAAGAAATATGAATGCAGTGTTTAGATACACTCATTTAGTAACAATTCTGAATCATTGTTCAAATTTAGAATAATTTTAATCCCCCAGCAGTTGAAAATCCTGATACCATATAAGCATACATAATTAACTTAGGCTTTCTTCTCATTTTTTTTTAAACGTTGCCCCACACTAGGAATTTCTCCTGTATTGTGGGTGCGTTTACAAACATTTAAAGTCACATACACAAACAGCCAGACCCGGAACAACTACTTGTAGGTCATACAAATATTTGCTCCGTGCGGGAATCGAACCCGCGACACGCAGCGCAGCAGTCAATCGCTTAACCACTGCGCTAACCGTGCCGTCACTCACACTCACTCACTCACACTCTTGTGGAGCAGGCAGTAACTACGTAACTCTACGTGCTACGATCCTTACATAGTCCTTTTGCTTCATTTACGTTAGGGCAATTCTCGTAATTTTAAGAACGTTCACAGTCGGATCTCAGTCTCAATCTGTCAGAAATGCCTCTAATTTTCCTACATTTTTGATAAGTTTTTAACATTGATTGTCGCTAAGACGAGATTGCGAGTATACTTTGAACGTTTTTAAGTAAGGGAATTAGCTTTTTGGTCATAAACGCAAGTCAGTCGCAAGTACAGACGCCAGCTCATCAAGCTACCCGAAACTGTCAGATTTTACCAATCAACTTTGAACCTTATGTTTTAGTGATAAAGTTGAAAATCTATTAAAGAAATCTGTCAGATTGTAGTAGCTTGATGTGCTGGCGTCTGTACTACGCAACTGACCTTTTTGAAGAACATCACCAATACTAACTTGCGGAAAAATATAGCGTTCATACTAAAATATTACCCGTACACACACGGTTAGGCAGAGCTGCCGGTCGATTCTGTAAAAATCTCACCGTGAAAACTTGCGTGGAGTGAGCTGTCAGTGTCATCGCACTGATGCTAGGGATTGACCAAGCAAACATTTACCATCATAATCGAGATTTTAATAATATTTTGTATGCTAACAATCAATTTCATCAATTTATCAGTCTAGTGTCTTAAACGTGATTTTTTTTATTTCATTTATTGTTCGTGCGTGACGTGCTCGCGCCTCAGGTTATATAAGGACAAGACTAGAAAAATAAATATAAAAAAAACAACATTGAGATTCTAACTAAGTTTCTAATTTGCTATTTTATTTTAAAACCCCACAAAATAGTAATGTTTTAACAACTAAAATACTAGCTTTGAAATTATATAATATATTTATATTCGTCTATATATAGATCGTTTTATATAATTTTAAATTATATAAAACTATCAATAGAATAAGCATACAAAATGTTATTAAAATCTCGATTATAACTGTAAATGTAAACTTGGTCAATCCCTAATATCAGGTGGGATGACACTGACAACAGACTCACTCAACGCTCACTTTAACTAAGTTTTCACGTTGAGATGGTTACAGAATCGCACTGCTGTACCTATAGTTCACTCACGTTTCGCCAGTTGTTTAAGTCTCATGTATCGTGGGGCGACCCTAATGCCATCAACCGGGTACAAATTCAGATTATGGGCTGCTACCATTGAGATTGATAAATAGATTGATAGATTGATTAATGTAGGACATTATAACTCAATGTCTGCTACTGAGAAATTTCAGACGGAAAACCCAATAACACTTTGTTCGACCTGGGCAGCGAACCCCTCATACTCGGCACTAGCCTTAGCGACCAGTAAACTAGCGAGCCCACTGTAACTGATTTTTATGAATATAAGATTACTAGCGACCCGCCCCGGCTTCGCACGGGTGCAATGCTGATCACACACACACACACACACACACACTTGTTTTGCACTACATAGTATAAAACAAAATCGCTTCCCGCTGTCAGCCAGTCTCTATGTATGCTTAGATCTTGAAAACTACGCTACGGATTTTGATGCGGTTTTTTTTATAGATAAGAATGATTCAAGAGGAAGGTTTATATGTATAATACATGCATAATATAGTAGAGAAACACTGATAATTTTAGAGCCATTATTTCTCGTAAAAAATATAGCATAAAAAATCGTTATTGTGGGTTATCCCTAAGAGATAGACATATACCATTTTAGATTTTTTTGTAGACCTTTTTGAGGTGTACAATACTGTAGTACATTATTTTGATCCATCGCGTAGGATTCAGCCAGCGTTTGCAATGTAAACGCAAAAAATGTGTTTATTTACGACATGTATTATACATATAAACCTTCCTCTTAAATCACTCTATCTATTAAAAAAAACCGCATCAAAATCCGTTGCGGAGTTTTAAAGATCTAAGCATATATAGGGACAGACAGACAGGGAAGCGACTTTGTTTTATACTATGTAGTGATTTAGTATAAAACATGCATTTCCTGAACATACTTATGTAATACTAGGTATGACACTGACACTCAGCACCTGCAGGATGAGTTGTTTGTTAGGGAATATGCTCTGAAGGACATCTTCAGTAAATATGAGGCTTCTCAACAAGACCTGAGTAAGCGCATGGAAGAGGCTAATGAGTTGGCAGACCTGGTCAAGTACAATGCGGAGAGGTATGAGTCTCTGACTAATAACCTCTCTTTTAGCTGTACCTGCTCCCGGGAACCCCAGCCTCAAGTTATTCCACCCACACCCTCAGTAGCTCAGTCAGTAGGCAGCTGTATTAATAATGATAGCAATAGTATGAACACTACTTATGTATTTTCTGACAAATTTGGTCAAGGTTTTGGTAGTATATTTAATCAGTGTTCGCCACAATATGTAATTAATCGTTGTTTACCCGGTGCCAGTATTAGCCAATTAATTAGTAATATTAGATTGACAAAAATAAATCCCAATTCAACTGTTATATTATTATATGGGGATAGTTTAACTGTACGAAAAAAGGACATAATTGAATCTGTCCAGTTGATGTTACATCTCAATGAGTCCAATAATTGTAAATTTATTTTTTGTGCCTTGCCGTATTCTCATTATTTGTCTGATGAGCAAAATAGGCACATTTATAATTTAAATATGTTAATTTATAATAGGACATGTCATCACAGTGATGCTATTTTATATTTTGATTGTAATCAATTCATTACTGATTACAAACTGACAAATTATACTATGTATTTGCCACCTAGTTGTAGGAGACAAATTGCTAATCTTTTAGCATACAACATACACAGTGACACCGGTACCTGTAGGGTACCTTCGATTACTGTTAGTAGTGGTACTAACACTACTTTTGATACACCTTGTAGTTTAAACTATTAGGTGCGACAACGGGTCAGCCACATATGTTGAATGTTGTACATCAAAATATGCAGGGTCTGTCCGGCAAAGAGCTAGAGTTAAGTTTATTTATGGAGAACTATGATGTTCAGGTGTTATGTTTGACTGAACACTGGTTGAAAGAACATGAAGTAGTGTTTATCAATGATGATAACTTTACCGTACAGAGTGCATTTGTGAGAAAAAGTGCTATTCGCGGTGGCTCTTTAGTTCTTGTTTCAAACAAGTTGAAATGTAAGCAACGTTTAGATTTAGTTAATCTTTCAATCGAGCGCACTATTGAGTTGTCTTGTGTTGAACTTGAGCGATACATTATAATTTGCGTTTATCGACCCCCCTCTGGGGATTTTATTAGTTTTGAATCGGTAATGGAGGATTCTCTCAATAGGTTGAAATCAAGTAACAAAAGTATTATTTTATGCGGAGATTTCAATATTAATATTTTAGATGTTACTCCATTAAGTATTAGACTCCTCAATTTGTTTAAGTCTTATAATTTAATTAACTTGTTTTTTGAACCTACTAGAATCACGGCATCTTCGTCAACCTGTCTTGATAATATATTTAGTGTTTTTGATGCCAAAAACAAATTAGTCTTAACTGACTTAACGTCCGACCACTGTGGTTTATTAGCTAGCTTCCCCATGCCATTACATAAACAGTCGCGTAAAATTGAATGCAGGCCTTATACAGCTGCCCGTTGCAAAATGTTTAAAAATAATATAGCTCATAGAATTACACCATCTATAGTAGAACACGAGAATCCTAATGAAATTTATGGTGCCCTTTTTGATGTTGTGCAAAGAGAGTACCAATCTACTTTCAAGACAAAAACTATTAATATTAATGGATCCTCCGTTGGCTTTAACCAATGGGCTACTCCGGGTATTTATAAAAGTAGAGCGAGACTATACGAGTTATATGGTTTGAAAAAATACAGGTTTGACACTCCTTTCCTAGAGTATGTCAAAAATTATTCAAAATTATTTAAAAAGATTAGTGCTTTTGCTAAATCGAAATTTTTAAGCGATGCTATTAAAAATTCTAATAATAAAGTAAAAACGACTTGGAAAATTATTAACAATGAAACTGGTAAATCGGTTAAACAAGAAAAACTACTTGAGATTATGGTAGATAATAAATTAGTTAATAAAGCCGCTGACGTAGCTGAAGCTTTTAATGAGTTTTTTGCCAACATACCTATAACTACGACTCGCTCCTTAAATTCGTCCCCGTCTAAAGCTGAAACCCTTTTGCATAGTAGTGTACCTAAATGTATTCGTTTATTTAGTTTCGAACATGTAACCCCACATGATGTAGTTAATGTTTTTAACCTACTAAAGTCTAAAAACACCGGTGACTACTGGGGCATCTCCATTAAACTTTTAAGTAATATAATAGACATCGTAGCCCCCTATCTAGCTGTTACTTTTAATAAATGTGTTGATTTAGGAATTTTTCCTGACCTCATGAAGACTAGTAAAGTCATACCTTTATTTAAATCAGGTAATAAAAACGACGTTGGTAATTTTAGACCTATTTCCATTTTACCTGCATTTAGCAAAATATTTGAAAAATTAATACTCAAGCAGTTGCTAAGACATTTTAATTTAAATAGCCTCCTTCATAATGAACAGTATGGCTTTACAAAAGGTCGTTCGACTACAGATGCGGGTGTTGCTTTGCTGAAACACATATTTAACGCATGGGAGAGCTCGCAAAATGCTATCGGAGTTTTCTGTGATCTTTCCAAAGCCTTTGATTGCGTGCACCATGACACGCTTTTGCGTAAACTAAGTCATTACGGTGTCCAAAACGAAGCTCTCAACGTAATAAATTGTTATTTACATAATAGGTTCCAATGTGTAGATGTTAATGGTGTGAAATCTTCCGCGCTACCAGTTCAGTTAGGTGTACCGCAAGGCTCAATACTGGGTCCATTCTTGTTCTTAGTGTATATTAATGATTTACCATTCCATTTAAAGGGAATCTGTGACGTTGTACTGTTTGCTGATGATACATCTCTTATTTTTAAAGTAGATAGGAATAGACAAGATTTTGACGACGTAAACAGTGCACTCTCAATAGTTACGGATTGGTTTACGTCAAATAACCTAGTTCTCAATGCCAAGAAAACGAAATGTGTAAAGTTCGCCTTACCGAATGTTAGAAATCTAGGACCCAACATCGTCTTAGATAAAGACGCGCTTGAAACTGTGAGTTCGGCAGTTTTTCTGGGAATAACAGTAGATGCCAAACTTCAGTGGGGACCACATATATCGAGCCTAGCAGGAAGGCTCAGTTCGGCTGCCTACGCCGTCAGGAAAGTAAGACAGTACACTGACGTTGATACAGCTCGTTTAGTATATTTTAGTTATTTTCACAGCGTTATGTCCTACGGTATTCTGCTGTGGGGCAAAGCAGCTGATATACAAAATATATTTGTCCTTCAAAAACGAGCTGTTCGAGCAATTTACCAGCTAGGCGCTAGAGTTTCTCTAAGAGATTTTTTTAAAGATATTGGTATTCTCACGGTTGCATCACAATTCATCCTTGCCAACATCTTATATATTAGGCAAAATATACACTTGTATACTAAAAACAGTGATATTCACAATGTTAACACCAGAAATAAGGACAAACTACGTGCTCCCTTTCACCGGCTTCATAAGGTTCATAACTCATTTGTTGGTCTTGGTATAGCCTTTTATAACAAGCTACCCTCTTCTTTGCTAGATTTGCCTTTTAATGCATTTAAAGCTCAAGTAAAATCTAACCTTTGTTCAAAGGCATACTATTCTATCAACGACTACTTAAACGATAAGAATAGTTGGTCGCCCTGATTAACTCAAGACAATGTTTATGTTCTTTCTCCAGAATTAATTTACAAAGAATTACTGATAGGTTATATGAGCTCATTATACAATTGTTTTTTTATTGGGCTGTATAAGTCAAATCAGTTTAATTTAATTTTAATTTTATTATTGACATAATCAACCCATTGCAATGTTTTCTAATGAGTTGATTGCAATATGTGGTTAGCTAGTGACCTCGACAATTGATCATATTATTCTTACCTGAACAACCGGCAGCAAGTTCGTCATGCTCCCTTAGATGTCACTGCTTGCGGTAGCGTCGGGGGTCGGGTTGTCTCCTTCCCTCAAATATGGCGAGGGGGCTAATGGCTGACCTTTGCGTTATGCTCGTGAACGGGTGCTGCTTGTGGTGACGGGTCGTCTTGCTGACCATGGTTTTATCATTGTTATCATTATTAATAACTTGTTTATTTAGTTTCCTTATGGTCCTAGTTTATCATTTATGACTTCAAGCGACAGCTATGTAAACTGAACCCAGCATTGCATAAATATGTTAGCGGTCACGCCCTTTATACCTGGAGGCTTTTATTTAATTTCCATTTATTAATTTTTGCTTGAGTACGTATAGTTTTTTATTGTATTTCTTGGTATATTGGCGTTGCTAGCTGACATATGGCAAATCATTTAATTTAGCGTTCTGTGTCTTGTAATGTTAATTGCTTTGCATACCTTGTATTGTATTCAGTCAATTATATTTTCTAACTGAACAGACAGCTGTGCTGCTGGGGAGTTTGTTGCGCCACTTCTTCTTCCCAGCGAAAGCACTAGGAAGTGGTGAAGGGCGGGCGTTTTGGGGGACTGTCTTTTGTAATTTTGACGTTCGAAAAGTGCTGATTCTCAGCCTAGTTTGAATAAATGACTTTTGATTTTGATTTTGATTTTGATTTTACACATATGCAACGCTTCCGCTTCGTCTCAGCAAAAAATATTATACAAAATTGGCAGATTCTACATAACATACCTATTCTAATTCATTCCTTCAGTTTACCTACAATACTTATTAACTAACTTATTATATAAAATGCTTCCTTGATGCAACGTTTTATTTTATTTTTATCTTATTCAAACACGTTTGAGGAATGGATAACGTCACTTTTGCGTCGCTTGCGCACGTGCCGGCCAGTCGAAGGCTTCGCGGCGACGCCCGTCTATTGGGCGCATTGGTACTGTCACGGAGGAAACTGTTACTGAAACATTTTATATTATTACCATAGATAAATATATACCTAATTTATAATTTAATTATCTTTGATGTGAAGGTTTTGTAGTATGAATGAGTACGAGAGATTATTTCTGAAATAGGTCATCTCAGTAGGTATTTCAGCTTTGACATAATGTTGAAATCTTTTTTGGAAAAAAATTGGAACTGTATACATATTCAACATCAAACGATAATTAAATTTTCTTAAGTGCTAGAGCTCGAAAAACAAAGAAAACGACTTGAACTTGTACGCAGAAACATTTACAAGAATGTGCAACAGTTGCATGATAATGCTGTTTGAGTTAGTCTTTTATTATCATATTAGCCTCCTCAAGCATATTACTACATGGTTTGTGCGCCACAGGAAGCGAAAATACAAAATTAACCAGCCAAACCGTTTTGTCATCAGCAGTACAACAATAAAACTCTTCAATCGGTGGTAGGTACAGCACGATCGCGATTGTTAATCTGCCTCTCGTTTTCACTCGTGAATGGCCGACAGACGAAGGTCAGTACAAAATTAAAAGTGTTCCAGTATCTGATTACAGGGGCTTATTATGATTTGAGCTAGGCGATACAAAGGCCTCCTGCCTGCTGTGTTTAATATAAATAACGAAATTAAACTGCATTGTTTGGTCAGAAGGTTTTTAGGTACGTTTTTGTATAGTATGTTTAGATGATGTATTGATAAGGTCTGGTTTGTTGATGATTTATGTGTTGCATAGTTATTTTCTCGATGTAGGTACGAACACAATGTGTTGGCAAGAGGAGGCATTCGGTAGTGTAGCATTTTCTAAAAGAGTTTAAACCAAACTTACCTTTTTTTTTTGTTGTGTCCTCGTTTGAGGGTAAGTGCTCATATACAGCGTGTAACGGAAAGGGGGTATCAACCCTGAAGGAGGTGAATGTGCTCATGAAACACAACAACTTTCCCCAAAGAACATAGGTCGAAAGATGAAAAAAAAATTTGGCCCTCCCATAGTAAATCAATCAGCTGGTAGTCAGTTTTGTAAGGGAGGGCCAAATTTTTTTTTCATATTTCGACCTATGTTCTTTGGGGAAAGTTGTTGAGTTTCATGAGCACATTCACCTCCTTCAGGGTTGATACCCCCCTTCCGTTACACGCTGTATACGAGCGGCACGCGGCAACGCCAGAGGCAACTGCAATCGATGGCTGCAGTTGCTTCTGCCGAAGATGCGTGCCGCTCGTGTGTATGAATACTAAGGGTGCGTTTCCACAGAAGTGGAGCTGGGCGGAGCGGAGACGTGTAGGAATCGTCCAATCACAGACGAGACGAGTGACGCGATGAGGATTTCAACCATTGTGATTAGTCGATTCCTGCACGTCTCTGCTCCGCTTCGCACAGCTCCGCTTCTGTGGAAACGCACCCTAAGGTGAGGTGCTAATTTCCCAGGTGCATGGGGCATTGCAGCCTTGTTTATAAGGTCGGCAACACGCCCTTAGGGGATGTAGTATCTAAGCAGCACTAATATGTGTTTACCAACCTGTAACAGAAGAAAAAAATTGGGTATAAAGTAGGAAGTATGAGGACCAGCCTAGGCCTAGAAACGGGACGGCCGGGCTAAAAAGTGAAACTACAGTGATTTTTACAAGCTTCCTCAATAATAATGGTGTCTATACAATATACATCAACAAATGCTCCACTTTCCCGCAAACATGTCACGACATTTTAATATACCGTTTGCCTTCAATATAAATACTACTATTATACGAAGTTCTCGGAAAAAGGTAATTGTAATTATGTTCCGAAAAAAGTGAACCAGAATCGACTCGCATCGCAGTGAACAAAAACACTGTTACTGCGTTCTCAGTAATGAACAAAAACATCACTGTTGATCAATTTCGCCATCTTCAAGTAGTTTTTGTCACAAATCAATCACCCAATTTGAAGTTTTACGCGTTTATCATCTGACGTTTATATTTGAAAAAAGATTCAGATGCAATTCGATGGTTCGACTGTCATTTGTTTGATTGATATTTCGGTTTTTGTTTTTTATTTTGCGGATATCTCTGAAATAACGTTCAAATCTTTTTGGAATACGTTCCGAAGCGTAGAAATAATAGACAACTACTGTACAACTACTGCATAAACTAAGACATGGTAAAATGGCTCGTTTATGCCCGAGTTATACGAGTACACGCTGCTGTTTACTTCGATTGCGAGAAAATGAAACAGGCATAAAATATGTAGCAGTATTTTCACTGTTAAAAAATGTTGCAAAATTGAAGAAGAGAACAGCAAATTCCCGTCACGAAACTCTTTAAAAGTTTTTTTTTTAATTTTCTACATGTGTCATTCGACTTGGGTATTTCATACTGCCAAGTCATAAAACGTTTCTTAGCGTTTTTAAATAATAAATGACAACTATTTTATCTGGTTTTATTAAATTAACGATAGAAAACACGGAAGTGATATAAATTAAAGCAAATGAAATAAAATAACGACTTTACTCTGCGACGTTTTATTGTGTAGGGCCTGATTGATTATCTTAGTTTTAGAAAAAAAAAAAATGAAATCTACTTTATGCACTAGAGCATAAAAATCGACTTTATGTCCTTAAAGACGAACTTTTGAACGAAGAGCATGAGAAGTGAAAAATTGATTTTTATTACAATGTGTGTTTTACTTGTGCAGAATCAGCAATTTTTGTTTATTTCGTTTTTGTTTTCGATTATCTCAAAGTTTAACAAACGGGCAAACAAAATGACGTGAGTCCGATACTCCATAATATTTGTTGACAGCAAAAGATGCAATCAAAAGTCCTCGAAATTCTATAAAATAATATCAGCCAGTTGCCACATTACCTACATTATTACCCACCCAAAGCACCTTTCTTTTTTCAGAAATTAATTATTCGTAATAATGATAGGCACAATTAATACTTCGGATGGACTTTGAGACTCTTTCTATTTTATAAAACATTTCGATATCGATCTCCGTATCCGAGCACTCAATTCGAGTCGCGTTCATTCGACAGGTGGCTCGAAAGATAAGAAAGAAAGTAGGCTGTGGTAACCATGGTAACCTACCGATTGTTTATTTAGATTGACTATATTTGTTTTTTCTGTTTCGTGGACTATATTGTAGGGCTTTTCCGTTAGACGTCACGTACCCATTGGTTTATTTATGGCTGTCGGGATCGCTTGTTTTCGTTTGGAATACTAAAGAAAGCCTCTTTGGGCCTACCGGTAGTGGCAATGATAGAACCACGGTTTAAGGCTTGCAAATGCATACAATCGTTTTTCGCTATTTAAATACGACGGTTGAACGTAGTTATCATGGATTTTTTGTAATATTATTATTTTGTTTGCAATTTATAGAATTTTTTTAATTTTTATTTTTAATATTCAAACATTTTTTTTAACTTTTTACAATTTGACAATTTAATATTTAACATCTAATTTTTTCGATAGAAGGAAACAAACAAAAAAAAAAAAAAACAAACAAACAAACAAACAAACCTCAAACGGCACAAATACTCCAATCTCCTTGGAACATATATGTTTGAGCCGTTTGGGGTTGAAACACTAGGGCCTTGGGGTCCGAGTGCTCATCAAATATTTCGGGACATCGCCAAACGGTTGGTTGATTCTTCACGTGACCAGAGGGCTGGCCTATTTTTTGGCCAAAGAATCAGCATTGCCGTACAACACTGTAATGCTGCCAGCCTTTTGGGCACTTACCCCATTGACAGCGATGCGGATGAATTTTTTGATGCCCAATGAGCTCCTGCCTTTTTCTTTATATTTTTTTTTTTTTTTTGGTTTTTTGTTATATACTTGTATATAATATTTGTATATTTTTTAGTATTAATTAGGTATTAGTTGTTCTTTATTATTATTAAAATAAATATATATTATCAACAAAAAAAAAATTTTTTTCGATTACAATTTGATCGTTGTAGAAGAAAACGTTGTGAGAATACCGGCCTATCCTAGAACCGATAAATTCAAAGACACGTGTCATCTGCCAACCAGCAACGGGTCCATCTGGCGGATTACGCCCCACCCTCTCTCACCGAGAGGAGGCTTATGTCCCAGGAGTGGGAACATTATAGGCTGATTATTTATTAGTAGTAATTCATCTGCCTAGCCTTTTCCCAACTATGTTGGGGTCGGTCGTCTAGCCGGATGCAGCTGAATACCAGTATTTTACATGGAGCGACTGCCTATCTGACCTCCACAACCCAGTTACTGGGTAATACGATACCCCTTGGTAAGACTGGTTGTCAGACTATCGGGCTTCTGACTAGCCGTAACGACTGTCAAAGATCCACAAATGACAGCCGGGACCAACAGCTTAACGTGCTTTCCGAGACACGGAGGGGTCTTGGTATGTAAAGATGGTCACCCATCCACAGGCCAACCGCGGCAAGCGTATTTATTAGTCGTAATTAATAAGACGACAATAACCATCTTTTAACTTATCTGAGTGGCGATTGAAAATGCAACAGCAAACACGAATTTTAATTAAGAAATCCGTCGTATTTTCTTTATACAATGATTTTAGAAACAGTTTCGTGAACAAAGTATTTCAACATTTTATACTATTTTGTGATGATGAAACTTGCATCGAAAGCTTGCTAGACAGTGCGTCAGCCAATATGAAAGTCATTTGTCTAATCACCAGACCGTAACGACTAGCACAGTCAGTTTAATATGCAAGTGACCATTGTTCAATCTTAAAATTAAATTGGTAAATGAAAAAAAAAAGATATATATATTAAGAAGAGTTATTTCACAGACATAAATAAAATTACAAGACTTATTAAACCTGTGCCGAACTGCAAAGCGCAAAAGGTAAAACAAAAAAAAAGTAAGTTAAAGTATTTTACTACTATTTCAAAAAACTATTTGAAAATGACTCAAGATTTATGGTCTGTATTCATAATATTATAGATTAGGTGTGGGTACAATTTTTTTTTTAGTCTAATTAAAATATACTACTCTGTCAAGAGAGTACCGGGAAAAGATCAATAATACACAAAATGTTAGTTATTCATCCTAATTTATTTTATCACCTTCAAAGTATGCTCCTTCAGAAATGATACACTTACGCCAATGAATAATCCAATCATCAAAACATTTTTTAAACGCTTTTTCCAGAATTGAGTTCAGCCGGTCGATTCTGGAAAAATCTCACCGTGATAACTAAGGTGAAGTGAGCTTAGAGTGAGCTGCGAGTCATGCTGATGCTAGGGATTGACACTATTGACGACTCACTTCACGCTCACTTCACCCAAGTTTTCACGGTGAGATGGTTATAGAATCGCACGGCAGTTCTCGCTGTGATCTCCTTTGTGTCTTCTACCGAATGAAAACGGGTGCCACGAAGTAGTCATTTAAGTTTAGGAAAAAGGAAGAAGTCGGCTGGAGCCATATTTGGTGAATAAGATGGTTGCTCGATGGTATGTGTTGAGTTTTAATTAAAAATTCGTTCACAATGATGGCCTTGTGCGAAGGCGCATTATCGTGGTGCAAAATCCAAGAATTTTCTTTCCACAAATCTGGCCTTTTTCGGCTAATCTGCTGTCTTAAGCGCCGCATAACGCTCAAATAATATTCTTTATTTACCGTTTGACCTTTCGGCAAGAATTCCGAGTACACAACACTGCGATAGTCAAAGAAAACAGTCAACATGACTTTGACATTTGATCGACCTTGGCGTGGTTTTTTCAGTTTCGGTTAAGTTGGAAGGCGCCACTCCAAAGCTTGTTGACTAGTTTGCATGTCAATCTCGTAAACCTACGTCTCGTCGCCAGTAACAATGCGTTTCATCAATGTTGGATCGGAATGGACTCGTTCTAGCGTGTCCTCAGCAACTCTTATGCGATTGAGTTTTTGGAGAAAATTCAAGTCTTTTGGGACTAGCCAAGCGAAAAAATGTTTCATACCCAAGTGATTATTTAAAATAGTACGGATCGAATCATGAGACACAGAAAGTTCGGCGGATATCTCTCTCAAACTTGAATGAGGATTTTCAGTCACTATTTCCGTCAGTTTTGCGATGATAACTTCAGTTGCAGACGTTGATGGCCTACCAGAGCGAGACAAATCTTCCATAAAGAAAGAAAGAAAAAACGTTTATTCTGCACAAACAAAACGCAAGCTACAAATAAAAAAAACCAAATAATAACACACACATCCATCCATCCATCATCATAACATCACATCTCGACCACTTTTGAACGCTTTGTTCCACCCATAAGCACGTGTTTTTCATAAAGTCGATTCACCGTAAGCCTTCTGTAGCATTTTCAGTGACTCCGAACACGAAATTCTATTGGCGATGCAAAATTTAAGATAGACTCTTTGTTTGATGCTTGTGTCCATTATGAAATTCGCAATACCCACTAGATATTATATAACTAAAAACAGCACTGTATTTCATCTAAATAATAGATGTAACTCAAACTCCGAGCCGAAACGGAAATCAGCCGTGCGATTCTGTAACCATCTCACCGTGAAAGCTTGGGTGAAGTGAGCGTGGAGTGAGCTGTCATTCGCTAGGGATTAACGCTATTAAGTGCTCACTTCACTTATGATTTCACGGTGAGATTTTTACAGAATCGACCGGCTGTTGTGTCACTCTGACAAAAAGATAAAAAAGAAATTAATTGAATTTTGAACCATAAACAAATCATCCATTATCGATACTTTTTTGACTGAATTAGTTAATAGTTTTTAATCTAAGCCTGATGACGGATATTATTATAATAATGATGTTAATTTTATCTCCACAAATTACATTTTTATACTAGTTAATCAGTTGACAGGTATTTTATCAAAATTTTATAATTTATGGGAGATCTGGAGTATAAAAAGCACTGCCTGGACACTCTGGACAGGTCCGCTCAATCTGTGTGGTTCTTTAACCAAAAGTCCATTTCAGACACCAATCTACATGGTCTTCACATGAACTGACCAAGATTATGTCTGGACTTTGAAAGAGACTGTGACCTCTGAGTTTGTTTCGGCCTTTCTTCTCAGAGTATTAGTCAGATAGGAAACGCCGACATCATCTAGTTTTAAAAAAATATGATTGACATGTAAAAGTGTTTGTACAAACCTACTTACAGAAAATAAATCATTTATCATTTAAACTAAGCCTAGGTCTGTATTTAAGAACTCGAGGCAACAATGGGTAGGCAACATTATGTCTTATAAAAAAAGGTTGTTAACGTGGTACAAAATATTGATAGTGATGTGTGTGATATTATTTATTTATTTATTTATTCAACAACACACACATTTGTTTTAACAGGTAAGACCAAAGCTAACAAAAGTATTCATAAATCACTAATTGACCAGCCCCAAGTAACGGGTCTGGGTAAAAGCATAAGTTACACAGTGGACAACACACTAAGTGTCACTCTCTGGAATTCCGCCAAAGAGCTGGAAAATGTGTCCAAACGCTGAGAGACACTATGTAGTATTGTTACTGCACGAATCACTGGTGCAAACTTTAATATGTTTGTACGGGTTGCCGGAACCTTAAAAAGTTCCTCCCTCAGTCCCAACCGTAACTTCCTGTCTGGAACGAGCAATCCCAACGATTCCAATATTTGCGGATTATTTGGAATGACATATCCTGTTAAACCTTGTTAAACATTGCAGAATCAATCTCGCTTACGTTAACGTTTCTTCAACGGCAAGATATTCCCTAAAAACAATCCTTAACAAGACTCAGACAGTGATCATCATCTGCCTAGCCTTTTCCCAACTATGTTGGGGTCGGCTTCCAGTCTAACCGGATGCAGCTGAATACCAGTATTTTACATGGAGCGACTGCCTATCTGACCTCCACAACCTAGTTACTGGGTAATACGATACCCCTTGGTAAGACTGGTTGTCAGACTTTCGGGTTCCTGACTACCCATAACGATTGTCAAAGATCCACGAATGACAGCTGGGACCAACGGCTTAACGTGCTTTCCGAGGCACGGAGGAGTCTCGGTATGTAAAGATGGTCACCCATCCACAGATCAACCGCGGCAAGCGTAACTTAACCTGATCGATCGACCTCTGCGGCTGTTATTATTTAGACACGAGCCCTTCACCCACAGTGATACATGGCCTTATTACCCCACTTTTGCAACAAACGCGACTTCATGTTCAACACATATCCTTTTCTTCCTAACCATTCAACATCCATCACCCGACTTCCTTACACCAGCTTCGTGACGTGTCGGTTATCTAGCGGGGCTGCGCGAGCGCACAATTTGTGAGGCCCGAGCGCGCTTTGATAACGCGCCTGAATAATACATTCGCTCTCGTTCTGGTTTCGTTTGTTACAGGATTTTAGCTTCTACCGCTCTAAATTGATTGGTTTTTATTTTTAAGTTTCCTGAATGAACTTACTGAACAAACTCACTTTTATCATTCGTGAAATAAAATGTGCTTCTCCTTGGAACCTGCGGGGTAATTGCATAACACACCAACAGTGGAGCTTTCATTTTGACAGTTCAATAACATTCATTGCGTTATTTACATTGCCGAGGAGACAAATATTTCAAACATATGAAGCAATGGGTTAGCAATATCCTTCAAAATGGTTCAGATTATGATTATAGTATGTAACGCAAGTAGGGTGCTGTTCTAAAAATAGGATACCAAAATCCTTTTGGTTCCATGTGTAGGCGGACATTTATGGGCAAATAAAATGTTAAAAATAATAAAATAAACTTCATAGTATCCTTGCCTTTTGTGAGGTTTTGTAAGGGCTTGTAGCTAAGTAATAACAGCCGCACGGGTCGATCGATCAGGTTAAGCTACGCTTGCCGCGGTTGGTCCGTGGATGGGTGACCATTTTACATACCAAGACTCCTCCGTGCCTCGGAAAGCACGTTAGCCCCAAGGGCTTAACTTGCTTTTTTTGGACCAATGTCCCGGCTGTCATTAGTGGATTTTTGAGAGTCGTTACGGGTCGTCAGTAGCCCGAAATTGTGAGAGCCAGTCTTACCTAGGGGTATCGTGTTACCCAGTAACTGGGTTGTGGAGGTCAAATAGGCAGTCGCTCCATGTAAAATACTGGTATTCCACTGCATCCGGGTAGACTGGAAGCCGACCACAATATAGTTGGGAAAAGGCTAGGCAGACGATGATGATCCTTGCCTTTTAAAGTTTTTGGTATAGCATCGTCTTCACACAGAAGTACCTATTATAATTATTATTTATAATTAATGTATCCAAAATATTGTAAAACATTTTAGAAAGAGCAACGGTGAAGTTTCTTGCATATCCATCTCCCTACGAAACTACCTTTTGGAAGAGGCGACTATAATGAATTATATTTTTTTGTAAATGTTGACGTTCAATAGTGCCTTTTATGCGCCTATTTAAAATTGCTCAAATGATTAGGTGAGTGCACATTCTTGCGCAGGTTGGTTATATTCTTTATAAATACGTGATATAAAGGTGCTGACTTCATCACATACGGGAAACTTGCATATTCATTCAGCTTCGAAAAAGGCCAAGGAAGCTTTCATAGTGTTACCAATTAACACTAAAATGGTAATTTTTTCTAGAACACTTACGTGCGAATGCAATCCATTTCCATATTCATCAGCTATTGATGTCCACAGTCTATCCAAAGATGGAAATAACTCATAGTACTCGTACAACAAACTAGAAGTGATTTGTAAGTAATACTATAATTGGATTCATTAAGAACACCCGATATCGCAGAGCGTATCAACTCAAAATAGACTTCGAGTTTATGAAGCCATGGTTTATTATTACATGGACTAGTTTGGTACACAGAGTATGTAAAATAAACATTAGCAACTAAGTAGGGAGACCAACTTAAAGTCAATAGTAGGATGTATTAGGAATGAACCGATGCTTGTGTTTTTTCTAACTACGCTTGACACAATGTTCCGGGAGCAACAAAAACTTGCTTCGTCAATATTAGGAAGTAATTAAGGCGCCTTTGACAGTCCTATTAAATTGTCTGATGGTCTTTGTGAGGCAGTCGATGCGTCTATTTTTTTTTTTTTTTTTTTGTCTAATGCTGGACGCACAATGAAAACATTATTGGGTTGTGTTTGTAAAATAACAAATTAATCGGATTCTATAAATTTTTTGTCTCGTGGTTTATTACTGGCGTGGTCGAGAAGTTTTCTTCTTCATGTAAGGTCATTTTTTTCCTGGCGGTCTTTCTTTGGAATGCGCTCCCTCTGAACATCAGGACGGCAACCAGTTGGTTAACTTTTAAAGTGAAGGCACGTGAACATATCCGTCAGAAGTTGGCCGTAACATCCCAGCGCTGGTTTGCTGGATTCGTTTTCTCCTCAACCGATCATTTTTTTCTCCTGACAGAAAGAAAGAAAGAAAAATACGTTTGGCATTACATCAAAATAACTGCACATTAAAACTATAAAACCAGAAAACAAAGACTATAATGCCAAAAGGGCCTCAGTTCAGCATAATGTCAGATGACAACACAGTGTGTTGTCTGATTATATAAAATGATCAATAGAATTAGCATAAAAAATAATATTAAAATCTCGACTATGATTGTAAATGTATGCTTGTTCAATCCCTAGTATCAGGTGGGATAACACTGACAGCTCACTCCACGCTCACTTCACCTAAGTATTCACGGTGAGATGTTTACAGAATCGCACTGCTGTAGCGTACTTCGTGTTACTGTCACACCTACTGCAATAATCAATTATCTTATCGATAAGTATGATGTGTAGGTTTGAGATCAACCCATACAGGATTATTATGGATTAGTTATAACGTAGGCTGCAAGGAATTTCACGACAAAAATACACCTACTATTATTTTTCTTAAAATGCGAACCATTAATTTGCTGCCCACTGTAAATTGTAGTAGGTACTATACGGACTAGTTCCATGGCTTTCTCATTTATAGTTTTCCTGTATGTAATTGCTCATTGCCAGTTTTCCGAGCTCCGAATATATTTAGGCAGAATTTGAGAGATATAATCATTACATTACACAATAACGGTACATTTTGCAAACCAACTGCAGACACAATGAAATCTCTACATAGGTACAATAATTATTATTCCTACATCTAAAACAACTGCCTCACTGGTGTACTGGTCGCAAGACGCTACAGCTGAGCACGAGGTCCTGGGTTCGATTTCCGGGTTAGAAAAATTGCTATAGGGTTTTTCATCTGTATTCCTCAGCAGAAGTCTGGATTTGTGCCCGGTGATGTCCATAGGCTCGCCTCATGTTACAAGGGAATAAAAATGAAACATAACTATCGAACTGTCGGTGTAGCCGTGTAGGTGATACAGGTACACTGCTGCCTAATCATTCGGAGACGCCTGTAAAGGCAATCATTCATTTCATGTAATGTTATGTTGAATATTATCAAAGATACTGGATGTTTTTTTTACAGGCTCCAAATTTTTTCAGGGTGTTCTACTCACGACTATGAACAACTTTCACTATGGGACTAACTCTGAAGTCACGAAATCATAATCAGCTGTTTAATACAAAAGTTCAATGCCTACTTGACCAAAATGTATGAAAAAGCTGATTTTTTTTTTCGTGATCTCAGAGTTGGTTTCATAGTGAAGGGTAGAACATCCTGTAAAAATTTGGAGACGGTAAAAAAAAACATGCTGTATAGTTATTAAATTACATAACAAGGGTATATTTTGCAAACCAACTACACACAACCAAATCTCCAGATACATACATACAGATAAATACATACAACTTACATTATACTTTCTACAAACTAAATGATTGCTAATTGATGACGTAGTGCAACTAAACGATCACCACAAGAACAATATTGACATAACATTAGATAATGATACTTTGTACAAATCCTTTTAGTCATTAATCATGATCATTATTTCGCAGTTGCAAGCATTTGAACATTTACTATTAATAGATACGTCATTATGAACTGTCAATGGCTCAATGAAAAACTGAATTCAGTTGTGAAGAAGGTTTTAGATTACAAATACACTGTAAGTCCTATTTGACTACGAATTATTTGATCTTTTTTAAAGATGTGAGTTTTAAGGGAAACTTCTTAAACGTTGACTTCACTTAAAACAATTTTATTATTATTAATTCATTTATTTCAGACATAGTCCATACATCATAAAAAAGTTGAAAATAAAATTCAATAAAAAAAAATGAATAAATGTCACAATTAAATTAAGTTAAATACATAGATTAAAATATAACACATAAAAAACAATCAACAACAAAATTAGACATACACACACAAAACGCAAGTCAAATAAGACGAGGTCAGGCGCTAACATGAAGCTGCATCCACCTCTGTATCAGGGAAAGGTCCTACCGCTCGGCAACGCCCTCAGGAGACTGTTCGAGCTGCTTCGTAGGCGACTTAATAGTGAAGCGCTCCGCTTCCTTATGATCGCGAAAAAATCATCGGTCCGCGCCTCAACAAACACAATCGAAGCACTACAAAACCGCGGAAGCCCTAACAGTATCCTGAAAGCATTGTTGTACTGCACGCTACATTATTGTCTTTTATTGATAAGTAGGGAGCCATATCATAATTCCCAAAGTTATGTCACGTTACTAGTCCCATGCAACAGTTTTGTTGTTCTCTAACGCTATGAGTCCTTGTTACTTTAAAATAAATGTTATAATTATTAGGAGGGTGAGCTTATTAGGACTAACGGAAACAAATCCAAACTACGGCCTGCTACTGAAACTTTCATTATTATAACTCATGGAATCCAGGACGAGCTTTTGCGATCACAAGACCATAAAGATTTTTCTCCGAAAATAGTCAGATTGACAGAAAACGAGAATCACAATATCGAAAGAGCACAGTTAAAATTTACAGTTACTGAGAATACCAACTGTTGACACGTACAATTATTACACTTATAAAGAAAAATGATTTATTTATAATTTTACACTGCAATTTTTCTTATGCAACCAGCATCAAGAATCGTAAAACGTCTCGCTTTCATGGCCAACATTCATATCACCGTCCTTTTGTATAAAACGGACGAAGAATTACACAATTGTTTAATCAAAATACCGAGAAACCACAGTATCACGTCATTCATCGCACAAATAGATTCGATCACATAAATCGATATATTTTTTATATCGATAACTATGCATTGCACAATTGTTACGTGCAAAACAGTAATTACTTACAACCGATCGCCTTCCTTGTAGCGGTGGACAATGAAACCGATATTCAATCGAAAACGTTTCGTTATCGCACTATGTAGATCTCGGTCAATCTCTTTTTTTTTGTCACTCAAACACGCAATTTGATGATTTTATTTTACGCGTCAATTTTGTTACATTATTTATTACGAAGAAACTGTATTATTTTGTTTTGTCACGAAGAAAACGTTGCGTCTCAATTGCTTTCCGTTGATTTGCGTAGTGAAAGTGTAACCTCCGAATAATTAAACGATACATAACTTTTAGAGTAGTTACAATACACCTAAAACTATAGTATGACATTTGACGGCGACTTAAAATGAATTATGATGCGTTTGAGAATTCGGCCGTAAGTTTCAAGTTCAAAGAAGCGGTGGCTGATGAAATTTGTTGCAAAAGTTCGTCATGGAAAAACGGACCGGCAGAAAATTCATAGGATTATGTTGGCAGTAAAGTATGGTAAGTAATCATTGTAGATCTAATAAAATTACGTCTCAATCATCCGGTCTGGAACCCACGCAAAATAAAGTGCACTTTGAAACAATTTAACTGTCAATAGTTCCAACTCTCGTGTTTAAAGAGAAGTAAAAAAAAAACTTACATACTTAATTGTCTTCTATTTTTGTAATAAATAAATTAATATTCATGCTATATAGGAAACAGCCACATAATAGCTCTGCTTTAAAGATTTTAAAGCCTACACTTGCAAACAGAAAATTGACCGCTAATTGATTTCTTTGAAATGTATTAATAATTACTTTGAAAAGTTTCCGCTAAAAGCTTTAAAATTTTCCTTGTCTGCGGTATAAAATTAGTCTTATAATATTTGTAAGGACGAAGAATAATCTACAATCTCTATATTATTTTGATTAAAAGAACTTATTAAAGTCAATCATAAATTAACAGTATCTGTGTGAAAAATAAAACACGTTTTCGTAAAAAGTGGTATTTTTTCTACAAGCCACTGTTGAAAGTTAATACATACATCAAGTTATGTTTCATGCTGATAAATATGATATTTCCGGAGCAGAGATAAGCTAAAACAAAAGAAATCGATACTCTGTCATCTGCGGAATGAATTGTGTTTTCTTTCTGTGCGTTCTCTGGCTAGGGTTGTCAGAGAATTTGATTATTATATGTCAAAGACTTTGATATAATATTATAATTTCGAATAAAAATGAATTTGTTATTAAATTAAATTAAGCTTTAAATCAATCTAGCGACTAAGGTGAAGCTATAAGTTTTTTTTAATGCCCTAATTTTTTTGTCATTTTTTTTTAAATTATTTTTGTGTTGTTTTTCGTAGTCAGCTTTATATGGTTTTATACACGTTATAAAACGAATAACATACTTTAATAGACGACCTAACGAAAGTCATTTTGTATCGCTTGCATAACTCATTACTTTGCTTTCCGCTTGCAGTTACAATTTTTTCTGCCGGCTATAATTATTAACAGTACAATAAAGATCTAATAATAATGAGACCATTTTTATATCAATCGGAAGTCTTGAGACACTTTATAAAATAAAGACAGACACGGAACACCTAACGAATATGTAGAAAGAGTGTCCACAGTATAATTTCCCAATATAATTAACCCACAAATTTTGAAATAATACCTTTTAACTTTTATGTCTTCTTTGAAGTTCTTAAGAACACATAAAACTGAATAGGTTTTAATAATGTATCATGTTGCTTCTTTGATTTTTAATATATTTGACATTCCCAGCCATTTGCCGTAAACCCTTGCTTAGTACACTCGCGTTCAAAATCAGTAGTGGTAGGCATGAATGATCGGCCGTGTATCGTATCGGAGGTACTATCGGTTGCACAAGTCATAAGTAATAGTAATTACAACAGATGGCCATTGTTCGCGGTGACCGATCGGCCTCAGCGTCGTTACGACCTTCGGGCGTCCCAGGCGCACGATTTTTGACCAGTACTCTGTATTCATTAGAGAGGTTGATACCTCTCTGTATTACATTTTTTTTCTCATATGAGGATGAACCTAATTGTTAAAATTAACAAGAAAAACCCATAAAAATGCAATTTACTATTTTTTTTGCTTAAATTTGCATATTGACTAAGGAGTTCATATACCTATTTGTCTCATTGAAAAATAAAAAAGTAATTTAAAAAGTCAAATATGAATGCAGGTCGGTACCTATACTTTTACCAAAACTAATATTACTTTTCACAGACTAATAAATGTTAACACACGGTATCAACAACTCTATACAAACAAGCGCGCGCGCACTCCACGATTGGTCCACTTGATATTGACACTCATTAGTCTATTTATTACGCTGTAGATTGGTTATCTTAAACAATATTGCCTCTGTTAATAACGCGATGTGGTTACATGTACAAAATAATGCAATGCCATCAGTAAAGGGGATATGTCGAGTTAGTTCCGGCATTCTTAAAGCTGGGTCTATTTTACGGCTCGCCAGTGTAATGAGCCAATAGAATTGCACCTGTACTTGTTACCGTTGCCACGAACAAGTGATTACATTCTATTGATGCTGTTATACATTTGAGTGGGTACTTAAAAAGTAATATATGTATAAGCTCATCCTACAGAGAACTAGTAGGTTTTCGGTTTATTTATTTAATACTTCAAGCACATAAATGTACAGGGGCGGACTTAATGCCATAGGCATTTTCTACCAGTCAACCTTTGGATGATGCAGAGACAAACAGTAGGTGCAATCATGAAAATTGAGGAATAAATGTTTTAAATATAAATATATTATAGTATATATACATAATTACATATAAATGTAAGCACAAATAAATATAAATAAATACATGAATATACTAAAAAGAAATAAGACAAACAATGAGAAAATATTAGCGTTGTAATGATACTGCCAGCTTCTTGCGAATGTGCTCGCGAACCTTAACGTTAAAGGATAATCGGTTGGTTGACATCCTGATTTCCTGGGGGAGCGCATTCCACAGAGAGATAGACTTAAGAAGGAAGAGTGAATCGATTCATTGAACTTGGGGTAAAATATTGAAATTAGAATAGGAGAAAGAATGACTGAAATGGGACACGGCTAAGCAGAAAGATACAGAGAATTAATACTGAAATCGTTTTTATAGATCTTTGCCAGTCGTCAGAAGCTCGAATGTCTGATACCCAGTCTTACCAGGGAGTATCATGTAACCCAGTAGATGGGTTGTGAAAATCAGATAGGCAGTCGCTCTTTTTAATATACTGGTATCCAGCTGCATCCGTTTAGACTGGACGCCGATCC
Source organism: Eremobia ochroleuca (assembly GCA_949629135.1). Taxonomy (NCBI): domain Eukaryota; kingdom Metazoa; phylum Arthropoda; class Insecta; order Lepidoptera; family Noctuidae; genus Eremobia; species Eremobia ochroleuca. Next base: position 8,352,478 of record OX451402.1, on the reverse strand, counting down.
TAGAATAGTTGGGAAAAGGCCACATGAAGAGGAACATTGCAATAATTTGAAAATGTTTGAATTCCGAAAACATTCCATAATTTTATTTTCGTACGGCACAATCATAAATGGCCGATGTGGTCTGCAGAAGTGTAGGTATCATACTAATATTATAAAGACGAAAGTTTGTGTGTGTGCTTGTATGTTTGTTTGCATGTTTGTTACTTCTTCACGCTCAAAGGGCTGGACCAATTTTGATCAAATTTGGCACACAGATAGTTTATAGTCAGGATTAACACATAGAATACTTTTTATCCCGTTATTTTTACGGGATCGAGACTTGTGATACTTCAGGCCGCAGCTAGTAATTAATAGTTCACACATATTTCTTCAACGATGCCTAACTCACATGTAGGTAAAAGGGGCGATCACATAAATAAATAATTCAATTTCTCGATTACAAGACATCCTGTATACTTATCATCAAACAAGATCGTAGCCTCGTCCTCCTCCGGTAGGTAAGCAGTGTTGTACCGGTATTACCTAAAACGTTATTTTATAACTAACTTAGCATTTTATTTAGCAACGATCCGTATCGGTAGATTCCGATTAATATCGGAATTTTAAATGAAACTCTATTTCGAAACGTTCACATCTAGTTATAAGTCTCACATGTCAATTAGCAATCGAAGTATTTCGAATATTTTTGCAATTTAAAATATTCCTTAATACGCCCTGTATTAAGGAATATTTTAAATTGCAAAAAATCCGGAGATAATGAGAAATGTATATCAAATATGGTGGTTAATTACCTACATATGTATGTTGATAACGATTTATGATAGCTTTATATAATTCAAGACTTGTGAATTAATCGCTTGCTTATAGACGATTTTGATTAATATCGCTCAAGGCGGTGCCCAAATTAAATTACTGTTTTATTTAATTTAATTAATCAAATTAGCATTCAAGTATAAATTAAATCAACATCTCAACAGTTGTCAAAATTAGATAGGTATCAACGAAAACTACATCAAGAATTGAGTAAATAAGAGGAAGTCTGAAAATGGCCACGGTGACTGACAAGCTGTATGTAAATCGGTTGCCTGAAAAGCTGTGTGGGCACGTGATGTCCACTATATCTATCACTATCTATTCACTATCTGACTTCCAGCTATCCTCAGTCATACGACAGGATAGCTGGAAGTCCAGAAAAACAATGGATGGTCTGTGTGAAGAATGATATGGGTAGAAAATGGGTGACTACCGAGATGACCAATAATAAAAAAGTTATAAAAAACATGTTGCGTCGACACCAAATAAATTCAATCAATCAATCAACTCAGCCTATCGCAATCCACTGCTGGACATAGGCCTCTCCCAGACTGCGCCACAACACCCTGTCCTCCGCCTTCCGCATCCAGTCTACCCCAGCCACCTTCTTTAGGTCGTCCGTCCATCTAGCTGGGGGGCGTCCCACACTACGCTTGCCGATTCGCGGTCTCCACTCCAGGACTCGTCTGCTCCACCAGCCATCGGCCCTTCGACAGACATGGCCAGCCCACTGCCACTTCAGTTTGCTTATTCTGCAAGCTATGTCGGTTACTCCGGTTCTTTTCCGGATAATTTCATTCCTGATTTTATCCTTCAAAGAAACTCCGAGCATAACTCGCACCATAGCGCGCTGAGCGACCTTGAATTTGTGGACCAGCCCGACCGTCAGTGTCCACGTTTCAGCACCGTATGTCATCACCGTATGTCACCAAATAAATTGGCATAGAATAATCAGCCTATAATGTTCCTCTCTGTGTGCTCCTCTCTGTGAGAGGGAATGGGCCATAATCCACCACGCGGGCCCAGTGCGGGTTGGTGGATTATAAATTAGGTAAATGTTTTAGATTGTGTTTATGTTACATAGCGTAATTCATTTGGAAAACAATGAGAATCACGCAAAAACTACCTAGCTTATTTTTATAAAACTTCACCATTTTAAAGACAATTTAAACTAAGTACTAAATAAAAATAAAAAACTAACTAACTATATAAATAAATACAAAAACAAAAGGATTTAGGCGTCGAAGTAGTCGTCCGCATTGCTGTCATCCGGAAACGTGCCCAGAAGACTAGATTATTTAAAAGATAATTTAAGGCCAGGAAAATTATGTTGACAGACTCAGACTATACAAAAAAAAATGGGTCTAAGTACCTTCAGTTCCTTTCCAAGAACAAATGACATCACAGGTGATAGAACTTGATAATATGTGGTAAATAAAATCAATATACACACGGAGCAAATTAAAGTTTGTCATAAATGTTTGATGTATGTACCTGCGCATGAGTTATTATCAGAGCCATCAAGCTGTCACATTAATAACAACCTGTGCAGTATTGAACTTTAATAAAAGTCCATCTACTTTGCATGAATTAACATATCTGCTATGCAAGTAGCATTTACAGTGTTTAAAGCGCTGTTTTTCATACATTTAACATATTGGGCGACTAACTCGCTCTATCATGATCAGCCGTAAAACGTGTGCTGGACAAAAATTATCTCCATAAAATTTCGGAATGGATGACCAGTGGGTGCTATTCTGTAAAAATCTCACCGTGATAACTCGGGTGAAGTGAGCTTAAAGTGAGCTGTCGTTAGTGTCAATCCCTAGCATCAGATGGAATGACAGCTCACTTCACCTAACTTCTCACGGTGAGATCGACCGGCTGCAACCTAAATGCGTAATATTCTGCTTTTGACAATTGTACCATAATTACAGTGGTCTCCAAAAGATAGCTGACTTGTTTCCACTTCAGCTGTGACCCACCACGTTATGATGATACAAATGTTTGAACTGCCATAACGTTTTTATTGACTAATTGAACTACCTTTGATTTATTTATCATAAAAAATAATTAAGTAATACCTTATGAGTATTTGATTATTTTAAATCATAATATTTTGCTTTTGGAGATTTTTCCCTTGCTCGGAAAAGTCGGGTAAAATCTTCTACTATTGTGTAGAACGGTAAAAAATATTGCAATACAGGTCGTATTGGTATATTAAGGTAAATAGGTATCTGTAGGACATACATTTCGCTAGTTGTGTTCTTGTCCTATATGTGGCGACATCTACATCGCCACATGTGAACTACGTATCATAACTGACGTCACACAAGTCTTGCATCGCGCAAGCAGAGTTTACAGCGCAACAAGAATAATTATATACAACGTCTTGACGGCTATTGTGGGGCAGTTGTCCATCAGACACATCACCCATCTGCACCCTGTTCATCACACCTTTATGTATGTGATTCCCTAGATCTTAGGTAGAATGAGAAATTAGGTATTGATCAAAATCTATGAATTATAAAAGCGAATTATTAAATAATAAGCGTTCTAAATATTAAATAGGAATGACTCAACTGCAGTCTTAGGCTAGTAATCAGTTGTTACGTACTTATTTATAACAATTACGATCTAAACATGGCCAGTAATCTCCTGATTGGTTATTGCTGAAGACCTTGAGTTTCTTCTGGAGGTACACTTTATTAATCATCGAATCTTTCCTTATAGCTCAAAGTCATTGTGGCCTTGCAAGGTGCAACAGTAAAATTGTATTAATTATTTAGCAGTAATTAGTTCTTGAGTAGAGACCTCGAATCGGCAAACGAAAGGAGGAAAGGTGGGTAAAGCGATGGTCGCATGGTGACTAGAAGTAGCTGGATGAGAGAAGCCAAGGGTTGACTAGGATAGCGTGTGGCCATTTTAAAGTTTTATGATGATGAACTCAGTATAATTCTGAAACCCAGTAGCCTAAAGACCTACTTATCTTTTTTAAATAAAAAGAAAACAATACAATTAACATAAGTGCAATACATTACAAGGTTTTGGGGCACTTTTTAAGTAAGGAATTGCATGTGGTAGTAGACTCCACGCATCCACGTGAAATTGTCAATTAAATCGCAATTTACGGTGTAAATAGTTAAAGGAAGAACGTGGATTGAAGCAACTGTATCGTAAATACATGTACTTTAACATTCCTGACGCAGAGGAATAAGCAAATGAAGTTCCAGTTCTCAATTGTAATTCCTCAGAAACTGGGGAGTGCTATAAGTTTGATTGGATGCGAAGATGTAGTAAAACTTCTGTAAGTTTATTTGAGATAAAACATTTCTGCTTGGCGGTGACGGACTAAAAAGTTGCAGGACATGTGTCTGAATTGTAGGAGTCGAGATAAAGCATTTTCTACTTGACGTTGACGAGCTAAACAGTTGCAGACCATGTTGTATCTGCGTAGTAGGACACGACATAAAGCATTTTCTACCTACTTAGCGTAGACGGACTAAAAAGTTGCAGGCCATTTGTCTGTATTGTAGGAGTCGAGATGATGTGTACCTCCGTTCGTGTGTTTTCGATGTCACTTCATTTACTTGCCACTCTGTGTCACATACCATATACGCCATCTTTATTATTACATGTCGGTTTGCGGAAGCTCTAACTGATGCTAGGGTATCATAGGTACAGATTTATGCGATGCAAAATACGTCCAATAGCAAATTAATATGGAAATTATAGAGATCATGGATTCTAGTTTATTTGCATTATGTATGTAGTCGTCACATTAAAGGAACTTCGAAGCAAGATGTCGGCTAGTGTTTATTTACGTGTCTGATTACAATACTGAACTGGGGAAAATAAGCTGTTAAGTTGCGTATGGTATTAATTACGCGTCATCGACATGAGGGGCAATTCTCATAATTTTAAGAAAGTTTACTGTCAGAACTCAGTCTAAATCTGTCAAAAATACCTCTAATTTTCCTATATTTTTGACAAGGTATTGACATTTGTTTGTCGCCGGGTTGAAACTGCGACTAGATTTTGAACGTTTTAAATTATGAGAATTATCCTTCTGTTTAAAATGGTTTATAGTGTTCCTAAATGAACCTACGCCGTTAAAAAATCATCTTTAATATTATTATTAGAGTTTGCATCGGCTTTCCTCGTTCATGATGACTTCACTTATGTTTAAGAGCAAATAGAATAAAATTAGTTTATTTGTGCACACAGGCTATAACATAAGGTGTTACAACATTATAAATTAGGTAGCACGTACGGTCTATTGTTTGTAAGCGGTTTGGAAGGTCTTTCGCCTGCCTAATATTTGGTATATTATGGGAGGCTTTCGAATTCCTGTAGGGCCATATTGTCCATATTAAAACAAATATTGTCATCTTTAGGCCTACTCGAGATGAGTATTGATGATATGCTGAACCAATTTGGTCTTTACCCGTTTTTTTTTTTTCTCAATTAATTCAAATCGAAGCTGAATTTTTCTCAATAAAATTAAGTCAATGGCGCCGATTCTCTTGTTCACAAACTAAACTAAATTTAAGTTCAGTACATCTTTTTCTTTCTATTTCAATAAGAAAGGGACAGAAGATAAATATTAGTTTAGTCCTATCAAATTAAGCTACTCCATAGACAAGGTTTGACGTGATTTAAAAATTGTTTACTAAAAATAGGTCAATTTACGTCAGGCGCCGACTAATTTGACAGGACTAAACTAGTATTTATCTTCTGTCCTTTTCTTACTGAACGCCCTGATTGACTGACGCACTGAACTTAAATTAATTTAGTTTGTGAACCAGAGAATCGGCGCCAATTTCCGATTTAATTAGAGTTCTTGCAATAAGACGTATAGGTACTTAGCGTTCACTATAGTGATTTAAAAAGGTAGATAATTCAATACAATTAACTTAAACTACTTCTCATCTCGTCAGCTTATATTAATTAAAATTCATTGGATTAACAAAACTGCGCCGTTTAACCTTACAAGGTGGTTGAAAATTTAACCAAAGTGTGTAAATACCAAGAGCAATGAGTTATAATTAATTATAATCACCAACTTTAAACTTACGATTTTATGCGATGTTAACTTTTATGGGAATTTAATAGACTATTATAGCTGTCAAAGCAATCAATAGTGTTGTTTCCTTTGAATAAAGTGCAATTTTAGCAATAGTTATTTATTTTATTGTAATTCAATTCTTTTCTTTGAGCAGTGGTCCAGTGGTATCGGCCCCGACTTACCAGTTGATTCAAACCCAAACAGGCACTTTACTTTGAGTATTTAATTTCATCACCGCTGCCGTCAAGACAACATCGTGACGAAACCGGCATGACCTAGAACTAAAAATTCGAAGACATATGACATCTTCCAACCCGCACAGGGCCCGCGTGGTGGATTACACCCCACTTCCTCTCACAGAGAGGAGGCCTGTGTCCCAGCAGTGGGAACATTATAGAATGATTAAGCAATTCATTTCATATTTCTAAACTAGAGGGGCCCGTGGCTAAATAATAACAGCCGCATGGGTCGATCGATCAGGTTCAGCTACGCTTGCCGCGGTTGGTCTGTGGATGGGTGACCATCTTTACATACCGAGACCCCTCCGTGCCTCGGAAAGCACGTTAAGCCGTTGGTCCCGGCTGTCATTCGTAGATCTTTGACAGTCGTTACGGGTAGTCAGAAGCCCGAAAGTCTGACAACCAGTCTTACCTAGGGGTATCGTATTACCCAGTAACTGGGTTGTGGAGGTCAGATAGGCAGTCGCTCCATGTAAAATACTGGTATTCAGCTGCATCCGGTTAAACTGGAAGCCGACCCCAACATAGTTGGGAAAAGGCTAGGCAGATGATGATTCATATTTCTAAACTTAAATCCATTCGATTAACTATACGCTTGTTACTACACGGAGAGAAAATTCTTAGAAAAATCACTGTGCTCGTCACTGTAAAGTGAGTGCAAGTGACATCTACAGAAAATTTCCTGAGTGAGATTGGGAAAAATTCACTATTTGTCCAATAAATTTTACTGTACAGCATAAGAATGTCAACTGTGCTAGCATGGTAATTTTTCCATTAGCACTCAAATGCACTCAAATTATGAGACAGCACAGTATCGCAGCAGTTCAATATCTGATAAAAAATAAATGAAAGGATAATAATACGATTACTGGATATAATAATCAATAGATTAAAATCACCTATAGGAAGACTCCATACAATTAAAAATTCTTAGAACCACAACGAACATGTTTAAAAATGCGAATTATTCAACATTAACACAATAAAGTCCAGTAATGAATCTTTATAGTATGAATGAACAACACAGGCGGTAATCATCATTGCTTTTTGATTATTTCCTGCATGCAAGTGAATCCTTTCTGGTTATAGCGACGCGGCATTTATGAGAAATAACTGATGACACGGTAATGACTGCAACATGCCTTTCAGAGTTTGGTATTCTCCATCGATGGGAATATTATGAGGCGTGTAATTAGTAGGAAAAATGTTGAAATGATGTCATGCTGTGTGGCGGACACTATGGGTTTCTGTATAGGATTCTATAAAATATCTCATCGATTTGTGCTTGTTATGGAAGTGAATCAGTTTATCTTCGAATCCAAGAATGTTGTCGTGGTAATCGTTGATGATGACCGCTTTTAATAAACTGTTAAACCTTGAAGAGCACGTGTTATTTTCATGCTTAAATTATAGTGATCTATGTCATTTTATTGTTTCCCAATCCAGTAAATAAATCATTCTACTCCTTTTTTATTACGGTTCCTCTAACAAGTTGCGCACAAACGGTTCTACAATTTTCACATGTAAGGAATCAGCCGATCTTTTACAGAATAGACCGACAGTTCTCTTTTGTTTTGAGCTAACATCCAGCGCCAATATAATTGACGTGCATAAAACTATTCTTCCAAAACACATTAATGTCGCAATTAATTACGTTGATGTCCGCCGTATTTAACACACAACCTGTAACCTTTACCGCAGCCATAACAAAAAATATTAAGGGTTAGACGCACGTTCAATGTCACAGCAATCAACCATAAGCAATAAAGCATCCATTACACTGTCCATAACGAAAATATAATAACATATCACATAATATCCTCCGACGTGCGCGCATATCTTGCGTCAGAGTGAAAAGTCCGTCGCAACCTCGCCCCGAATAGCTCAACTGCTCAAATAATGGCGACCTTGGCTGGACAAAGTAACTCTTTTAATTATTATTATAAAGGATCAGTTGACATCCGAGCGTCAAACGTCAAACGTCAAAGTTGTGACGAGGTCATGCCCGTTATCGTACGATCTCTAACTATTCGAATTTCGATTTCGAAGTTTCGCCTCTGCTACGATCACGCAATAATTATTGTTTGTTATTATTATTTTGATAATGTTGATTAAAGTAATAAAGCGTGCAATTAATGTTGAGCGGTTTTTTGTTAAATTAGTTTTTTTTTTTTCAATGTGGCTATTAATTTATTTGAATCATAATAAGGCTAGATTTCCAGCCAGGATAAATTTAAGGTCGTTATTAGTCAGACGAAAAGTACTTAAATTGTGGTCTTGGAATAAGTTTTCTCCCCAATAGTGCAAGGTAAAATCCACAAATTAATGGCCAATTTCTTAGCGTTTCCTTGGGATTTTTTAGAGACTGCGTAGGAATTACCTTCCATTTGGGTTTTACCTACGCAAGGATGTAAGCAAGGGTTATAAGAATGTGTTGAAAAACGAAAGTAGAAACAGCAAGTACGTTAAATGCTACAAATAAATTAACACAGACGTGTATGGAGCAAGGTCGCAGTTTGACATTTCGATTTTTGACAATTTTCACTTGTTCCAATTTTAATGGACGATTATCAGAAAGCTTTTGGAGTTACGTTGATGAATGTTAAAACGGACAAGAGCGTTTATAATTTCAGTGAAGGCTCTATAAAGAAAGTGTTTTCAACTGTATCTGAATATGATATTTTTGCCACACGTTTGAGCTTAGTTTTGTCCAAAAACTGTTTGTTTTGCATACCTACAGAGATATTCCATTTATTTTAATCAATGTACAGACGCCAGCACATCAAGCTACCCAAAAACTGTCAAATTCTCCCAATCAACTTTGAACCTTATGCTTCAGGGATAAAGTTGAATTTCTATTAAAGAATTTTGACAGATTGTAGTAGCTTGATGTGCTGGCGTCTGTACTTTGTAGTGTCATCTATTAATTTTTTGCTTATTTTTCACAAAAGTAATATCGTTCCAAATAATTATTGGCTTTCCAAAGATACGGACTGTCGACGATATAAAAATCTCTATAAATCTTTAAACAAAACAATAATCTTATACGGATCCAATGAAGTAAGGCCAGCACTCAGATCCGGTTTTTTTATTTAAAAATAAAGTAGTCTCTACTTAATGGGAGCCGATTGAGTGAACATTAACTTGAAGAAATTACAATTTATCGTCCAATGAACAATAAATCTTTTCAATATTAAAAATTCATCAAATATTACGAGTGGTTTTTAAACTAGTCTCGTTTTTATAACAGGCAACACTGTTGGTATGCGCGAAATTGAGATCGAGAGTCTATATTGTGCAAATTGTTTTTTTTTTTTTGTTAACGAGTGTATATCATAGCATTGAAGCTTTCCACTACTGGGGTGAACAGAGTAGTGGGTATGTCAGATTTGATTCAAATTTTGATAAAAAGACTCTTCACGTGACCAGAGGGCTGGCCTATTTTTTGGACAAAGAATCAGCATTGCCGTACAACACGGTAATGCTGCCAGCCTTTTGGGCACGTTTCCTATTGACAGCGATACGGACGAATTTTTGGAGGCCCTTTGATTATTTGCCCTCCTTTTTATATACTTATGCATATTATTATTTTTATTTTAAGACTGTTAGGTTTTTAAACTACGTAAATACTTAATAAAATATTCTGTAATATATGGACCAACGTTAAAAAAAAAAAATACCTATTTGTTACAGTACAAGAAGTCTCTTTCAATTGCTTTTGACGTGCTGATAAAAAACAGGGAAGAACGATTTCTAGGGGACGAGCTTTATCTCTTGCAGTAAAAACGACTAAGAATAACGATTATAGTGAGTCACTGATCCACTTGTGTACAAATTAACTTAAGTTCTCATAATCTACAGGCTGGAAGGGACGTCGACGCGCAACCATTTACCATAGAATGGAATAGAATATACTTATTGTAAAAGTATATATCAAATAATTTGTACAAGGTCTTAAAATAACAGATAGATCTGCATGGATTCAGTAGGTACATGATTCCGGAGCCACCTGCGTTAAAATTTTCGTCGGTTATTTAAAAAACAAATAACTGTTCCATACGTTTTGAAAGCGTAGGTATTGCACTTTAGTACTTTTTGATAAACGACGAAATATTTCTACGCGTCTAGAATCATATGCTGAATCCGTGGTTTACGCGTCATTGTCTCTGCCATTCTGTATACTATTAATTTAATAGTATACAGAATGGCAGAGACTGTAGTATGACGACTTTTAATACTATTAAAAGTCGTCATACTACACATTGCATCTGCGAAAACGATCACACGTCAGTTATTTTTAGCACTAGACTAAACTATATCAGGCGATACAAAAAAACATTAAATTGCAAATCAGGAATCACCCGTTGCCATTTCAATGAGCGTCGTTTTTTGCCACCAATACCTAGATTTAAGCGAAATACATTTTTTATCTAGAATTCAGTGGCTTGTCCTTGCGAGCTCTTGGTATTTTTTCCAGTTAAATTTTGAAGCTCAGTTTGACAGGAGGAATGTGTTATGCTACGCTAGGGCGCCGGTCGTGGCCGGTCGCGACATGAACGTGACTCAAGCCAACTCAACAACCAATATAACTTGAGCTCTAGACCACTATTACTCTCCCCCTTTCTCCTTCACCATTACCAGTTTAAGAAGGGATGGAGAGGTCTGTGTTAATTGGTTATAACATAATCCTAGTCGTTGTCATCTCAATGCCGCTTCAAACACGAAGATCCGATTTTTTTTCGTCGTGTCTATTAATGATAATTAATTGTTCTTTGTTAATATGTGATTGTCAATCGCAACGTATTAATGTCAGTTTGTTTGCGTTATTAGGTCACTATAGATCATTGTACGTCCGTTGTAAGTAGATGGAGGTTGGTTACCGTGTTGGTGTAGTAGTTATAAACGGGACTGCTGAGGACTAGGTTTGGTCCCGGGTCGGGCAAAGCGTTATTGGGTATTTTTCTTAGGATTTTTTGAGTAGCAATAGCAACATGGGGTCTAGATTTGTGCTTGGGTGATGGAGATGAGCTGACGTGGAATTTAACGTCCTCATCATCATTTGCAGCCATCCTCCACGCACCGCTGAATAACGCGGCAAAATGTGAGCGTGGGTTCTATACTTCTGGCTACCCCTTTGGTGAGTAGTCATGATTCTTTGTGTACTTGTGAAGCTATACGGTTTTTTTTAGTTTATTGCCTTGTCCTTACATAAAATGTGAAGTTTTTTTTTTTTGAACATGCATTATTTTAAGTTTTAATTAGCTTTACGTGTGACTAAAGTAATTAAGGTAACCTTTATGCAAATTATCCTACATGTAATTTATTGTTCACAATTAGGACTTTATCTTGAGATCAAAATCACGTGTAAAATATTATAGTTTGAATATTTTTTTTGTCATTTTTGAATTTGTCATTTTAATTTTTTTTTTCAGCCTTCCGAACGGGGGGTCTTCCGAACACACATGTTTTTTTTTTATTTTTTAATAATTGCAGCAGAGTTCAATCCAGCCATGCGTAAATATGGTAGCACTATAACGTCGCTGAGAAATTAACCCTCTGTTACCCCAGTACTTATATGATTAGGTAATAACCGTTTTCTGAATTGTTAATTTGAAGTTGAGTTTGACACCTTTACAAACTCTATTTTAGCATTACTCAAGGTCATTCCTTCAATGTAGCCCGGGCTATTTGCAAAGAAATTTTAAATTTCGCCTTAGGTATAATTTGTCAAGTTTCTTAATAATTAAATGTTTTATTGACTTAACATTTTCAATTGAAGCCCTGACTCCTGAGCTAGGTGGTCAGGTACCACCTAGCTCAGGAGTCAGGGCTTCACCTATTTTTGGTACATTAAGGGGTTTATTTATAAACGATGATTTAAGTGACGTTCAAACATCAAAATGTATGGTTAAACAGTCTCTAATCAGTATTTTTAAGCAACATTTATGAATAAAGGGGTTACAATTTATGCAATGAAATTAAAATAACGTAAAACGGAGGGAATTCGGCAGGCCCGTTGGTCTAGTGGTCAGTGGCCCTGACTACTATGCGCAAGGTCGTGGGTTCGATTCCCACCTAGGACAAATGTTTGTGTGATGAGCACGATCATTTGTTCTTTGTCTGGGTTTAATTTATCTATAATATGTATGTATTTAGAAATATATATGTATGTTTATCAGTTGTCTAGTACTCACAGCACAAGCTCTGCTTAGTTTGGGACTAGATGGCGTTGTGTGAAAGTTGTGGAATATTATTATTATTATTAATTTAGTGCAGTTCTCAAATTGAAACTCTAAACTCAGATTATGTTAATACAGTGGGGTACTGGATTACCAAAATTTACAAAAAAAATCGAAGATTCTCAATCTAAATATTATAAACAGTGAGTAGTTTATGCTCTCCCACGCGCATAGCATAAACTACACATTTAACCACGCAAATATACAAGCGATATCAATTAAATTCAAAAATGGCCGATTAGACACTGCTTGCACAGTCATTTATTTAAACTTCTCGCACAAAAGGTACAAAGGCGGACTTAATGCCTTAGGCATTCTCTACCAGTCAATCAAGGGTGGTGAAGAGATAAGATGGCAGGTGCTTGGTTGGTTGACACGACGATGATAAAAATAAAAAGAAATAAAACACTAGACAAATACATAAATAGGTTATAAACACATACATACGATTTACTATAATATATATTTACTAGCGACCCGCCCCGGCTTCGCACGGGTGCATTGTAATCATTTTCTATTTATTTATGTAAATTAATTAAAATCTTCAATCAAAAAAGTAAAATAAACTAAATAGAACCTACCTATTTTATGCAAGTCGTCCAAATATAGAGGCAAGGTACTTAGATATGCTAACTAGATAGTTGATTATCTTTATTGTCCAAACGATGATTTATAAAATTTATTAAATAGCCACGGACGTTAATGGCCCATATATCGCTTCGATTAATTCTGTAGTGTGCATAGATAACGAATGACCAGCATTATTAGACCTCTGGTCTTGGTCAGTATGGGTATCGACGCTAGAACTCGAATGGTACACACGACGACAAATCAAGATATACATTTCCAGTTTTAGCTGTACCTCGCATTATATAGGCTTTTCATATAATTAGAAGTCAGCTTATACTGGAAATGTATAGCTAGATATGTCATCGTGCGTACTAAGGGAGCATGAATGGTTGAGATACGGATTTACCACATGGACCACTTGAAGAAAAAATAAAGATAGAGTCCTCTTCAAAAAAGGATAGGCAACGCACGTGTGGTGCTCCTGGTATTTCAAATGTCGATTGGCAGTGGTGACCACTGTACCGTCAGGAGGATTTTGGTGTCATAAACTCATAATGAAATCTTTTTCTTGCCTTTTTATGTATCTCATGGCCTGATGACTGGGCTATATTCATCGTCTTTGTTGCAAAGTTTTCAACAAACTCGGCCTATTGCAGTTCACTGCTGGACATAGGCCTCTCCCACCACTAACACCATCCGCCTTCCTCAGTGAGTCAGTTCCAGCCACCCTTTTGTGGTCATCGGTACATTTCATGTAGCCATCCAAAGGTTGTCTTTAAAAGATCGCTCTTAGCGAGAAAACCGCCCATTGTGTCACCCTTTGTAAAATTTCTATATGTATGTATGTCTGTAATCTATATGTTGTACATAATAAAGAGTATTCTATTGTATTCTATTCTAGGGGACGTCCCACACTACGCTCGCCGATTCGGGGTCCACGGACTCGTCGGCCAAAAAAAGTTTCAGATAGTTTTAATTAAAACATAAGGGCGTTAGAGGTCCTTTTAGTCTGGTGGCCCAAAATCGTGACTAACAGTAGATATGTATGCAAATAATTATGATTGATGTGTATCTTTTGCCAAAATGTTAAGGCTTGTGGGCGCGTCCTTGTTTCATTATATCACCCGGAGCGATGTTTTTAGTTTCTAACAATGAACTCTGGCTAATTTAATGCTCGCGTGCTCGACACAGAAGTTGTTATAATTTATAATGATAGACGGTGCACCTTGAATGACAACTAGTAATTATAAAATAAAAATATTGAATTTGTGCTGATAGGATCGGTCAGCTGTGCGATTCTGTAACCATCTCACCGTGAAAGCTTGGGTGAAGTGAGCGTGGAGTGAGCTGTCATTCGCTAGGGATTTATAACACTATTAAGTGCTCACTTCACTTATGATTTCACGGTGAGATTTTTACAGAATCGACCGCCAGATGTTCGAGTGATGAAATACTGACTGATAAGAAACGCTTTATAAATTCCAGTATATTTCAGTTGGTAATTTTATATGCCCACGTATTTATGATCTAAAAGACAAATCGCAATTAAAAATAAAATAGGTCAGGACATATTCGCCTATGCTAATAGCATTATTATATTTTTAATTTCATGCAGCAGAAATGGGATTGGGCGGGTCACGTCAGCCGCATGCAGTGACCGCTGGGCAACAGTCCCAGTGGATGTGTGTCTGAGGTTGGTTGGCGCCGCCGAGGCCTGCTCAGGAAGAGGTTATTAGACGACCTAGACGCGTATCGCAAGGGTTGGATCTAGGTAGCTCTAGAAAAGGATGCCTGGAAGGATTTGGGGGAGGCCTTTGCTCGGCCGTAGGAAACTTAGGCTATCATAAAAAAAGCTTTTCAACAATTGATCTATGAAAAATATAGGTTACCTAATCCTAATCTTTACAAAATATTTAACACTTTGCGGGACACTAAACGCTCCCAGGCATACTATTAATAAAACTTCTATTTTGCCGAGACACAATAGAAGTTTTAGTTATCGAATCGATGTTAATCGATTATGGTATAATTTTAGCATACAAATAATTGCAACGTGTCTTACGGAATAATTTACTTAAAAGTTCAAATTTTCCTTTCAGACGGATCCGGAAAAGATTAAAAAGCTGGTAATTTTCTTATAGGATTTCTTACCATTAAAACACTGTAACAGGATATGTTAAGCTACACGGTCAAATTTTATATAATTTGATGCATAAATTAATTGCTTTGCCCTCGAAGGCAAGGAAGGAAAGTAAATAAAGTAATACATTCTTTATAATCATTAAAAAATATTATAAACAACACTAATTAAATTCAGGATGTTATGCCGGATTTGATACGATATCTCTCTGGGAATTGTTACGTCGAATGAAGAGATAATTCTTTACGCTGCAATTTGTTAATTACGGTAAGTAACAATTTTTAATTTTTAATTTCATAGATATTTTAAGGTCGTAATTGGTATTATTTTTTTTTTTTTAGGACACTGCAGAAAAAATATACTGTAGTTACTTTTTTCTCTAGATGGCCGCATAAGAAGCCAGACGTATCCTTATTAAGGGGATTTTAGGGATTTTCTTAGGGATTTTAATAAAAATCCCTCTTAATTTAAATCCTTATGTCGGGGTACGTAGCGAGGTGTCGGTGTTTTTGAGGAGAAACAAATGTTTATGTTAAACACTATTTATTGACTCACTCTCAAACTGTTCTTAGTGATAAAATGTTGATGGAATGTTTGAATACACCCGGCAAACGCGGTAGACAAAAGTGCACTGAATGTAATATCTAATATAAAACAATAAGTAATAAAATTAGGTCAACGCTTTGCGCCGATATTGCTAACTAAGGTGTTCGGTGAAAACACTGAACATATTCCGGGCCACGAAAGATAGGGATGCTGAGATGAAACAATTATATGTTAGTAATATAATGGAACGATCATGATAATAATGTTTACAAGGTGAAAACAAGCCATCTTTAGATTAAAATGTTAGTAGAATAAATGTAACACTGATTTAAAATAAAATTAAGATCTTATTGTTCCTAAAGGATTCCTAGGCACGCTAGGACACGCCCTATTCACCATTGTATTGTTTAATTCACCGTAAATATGTGTCGCACTAGATTGATGTTCACTCATGTTTTGACGCGCACTAACACTAACACTATTGACGTTCACCTCACTAATATTTCTGGTGGGTCGAAGCTCCATGTCTGACGTGATGTGGACGCGGCGCGCTCGCAGCCGCAGCCATCTGTACAGCAGCGTTCCCGCCGCCAGCACCAGCGCGCCGACCAGGATATAGCTTACTGCATACTGATGGATGTCATGAGAGGATAATGTTTCTCCTACTTCCCCTTGACTGTTTTTCATGACTTCGATGCGTTGGTGTAAGTCTTTTAAGGCGTACTTTATCTCGCCTGAGTCTGTTACGTCTTGTAAGTTTTTGAAAGGCATAGTGCTGTTAATGATGAAATTTAATTGATCCATGTCTGGTATCAGAATGTCCGGGCTCAAATCAATTCTGTTTTTCTTTTGCCTCTCAATGTTCAGAGTAAAATCCTGACCCTTCAGCAGGCACCCTGGTTCTAAATAAATGACACCAGCTTTGCTCAGTTGTATCTGGTTTATCTGTTCGCCGCAGATTACTTTAACGGCATAGATGTTGCAACAATGGTACAAGAATAGTGACGGGTTTGTTAGTGATGTCCATTTGTTTTCACATCGAGACCTTCGTACCTTGCACTTATCTTTGTCTCGGTCGAGATCACAAAAGTTGTTCTCGTTGTTAAGATGGTATATTGGCTTTTTCCAGTCACACATAAACTTATCATCTTCTTGTTTACATAGTGAAAGTTCTTCAGACGTAATTTTTAAGTATGAGTCTCTTTTTAGATCCGTAGCGACGTATTCTGACGACGGGATGAACTCTATCATAGTGTTGTTCGTCTGGTGTGGTATAGGATGTATTTTATACAACTTATATCGGTCTCTACTGATAAGTGGGAATGTTATTTGGAAGAGGAAGTATTCTTCCGTTATTCGTGCTTTAATACTTGTCAGGGAATAAAGCTTTCGAATATCGTGTGGTTCAGTAGGCAATGTTAGGTCATCCGATAAATGCCCAGAGATAATGTTAAGTTCTTTTTGGAACTGTTCCGGGGTAAGCAGATGAATGTTAAATTGTCCATGGTGGACATTAGTTAGGATGTCAAGTAAAATATCTTGAGTTCTTTTTAAGTTATTTAGTAAATTACTAGCTGTTAGAGCTGTCATGGTAAATTCTTGAAGTAAGGATATGTTGTTTATCTCTCGTTGTAGTTTATTTGAGATGTTATCCAGCGTGATAAGATGTTTATTGATTATTTTATGTTGTTTTGCCATGATTTCTTCTGTTCTTTTTAACAAATTGTACTCTGATTCGACAATCGACGTCTGATTCTTCCATAAACCGGCTAAATGTTTTTCATTTTGTTGTATCATGTTGATGTCTCGACTGTACTTTTCCGCGAATTGTTCGTCTAATACGCCGAATAGGGAATTTGCAATGTTGCCAACTGCATTGATAAGTCCCCGCCGCCGTCTGGAGTGTCCCCTTACGTGTTGCGTCATCAGAAGTTCATTGTAGTATTTCAGTTCATTACACTCATGGATCAGCTGTGGGACTATCATATTGCACTGTTCGCTACCTGTTCTTTTGCATGTTTTGTCCAGATATGTGGTTACTTTTTCAAACGCCTGCATACCTTCCCAATACGGAGACATGTTATAGAATATGACTAGGGTCCAACTGTCTTTTACGAGGCTGATTTTTGATATTGGGTCAAAGTAGAAAGATTGGTTATTGTTCAGTGATGTTATGTTGTAGCTGCAATTTGCAACGGTGCAGATTGACATAAAAAAGGTTAACGCCATGGCAATATACGATAGCGTTCCTGGTATTGTTTTTCTTGTTCGTCTCCTGTTATTCTGGGTCTTAGAACCCTGTTCAGTTGAACTGTCTGTTTCAGTTGTGCTGTTTTGTTGGCTGTTTGTTTCGTTTTCTACTGGTAATAAAGAAAGTTTGACTACTGGCCGCTTTATGACGCCATTTTTCGTTTTCAATGACACCACCCGGACGTAGCCATCGTTACCGGGATGCAGATCTATCACTCGGCCCATTATCCACCGTCCAGCTGGAATGTTATCTTCATGCACTACCACCATGTTGCCTATTTTTAAGTTTTCCTGAGGTTTAAACCACTTTTCTCTCGCTGTTAATTGGCTCAGATATTCATTCTTCCATTTTTTCCAAATCTGCTTAAAAATGTTGGTTGTTAAATGCCATCTTGTTCTCGCATCCTCCTTCGTCTCAATCACTGTTAAATCGGACCTTCCTGTTAAAAAATGTGCCGGTGATAAATAATCCAGATCCTCAATGTTTTCTGTAAGCGAACATAACGGTCTCGAGTTCAGACACGCCTCCAGCTGTGTCAGTACAGTGGTGAACTCTTCAAACGTTAGTCTTTGTTCACCCACCACTCTTTTTAGGTGGAACTTCAGACTGCGGACGGCTCTTTCCCACAGCCCACCAGCGCTAGGCCAAGATGGAGCGTTGAAATGCCATTGTATGTTCATTTCAGCTATTTCTGCCTGGCAAGTATCCCCGAAAACTTGTTGTAATTGGTTGTACTCCTCTTGCAGCAGTCTATTAGCTCCGATAAAATTAGTTCCTTGGTCACTATACAAGTTATGTGGTGTTCCTCTCCGGGCCGCCATTCTCTTAAGTGCAGCTAAGAATGCTGAACTAGTAAGGTCAGACACCAATTCCAAGTGAACTGCTTTCGTGACCATGCATATAAATACAGCCACGTAGCCTTTCAATGTTCTCACTCCTCTTCCCTTGTTTGCCTTGATGTTCACAAAACCTGTGTAGTCCACGCCAGTATGGTAGAATGGAGGAGCGGGGTTGGTTCTAGCAGCGGGAAGGTCACCCATCAGTTGATATTGCTTCCTTGCTTCATACTTCCGGCAAGTTACACAATTTCTTAGTTGTTTTTTAGTCGTACTGTATCCGCTTGTTATCCAGTATTGTTGTCTTAGAGCAGCTAAGGTCAGTCGAGGGCCCCCATGGAATGTTAACTGATGAGCTTCTTCTATGAGTAACTCCGCCAATCGACTTCTGTTAGGGATTATCTTAGGATGTTTCATTTCGTCACTCATGTTCGCGTTCCGTAAACGTCCTCCCACTCGGAGAAAGCCGCGGTTATCGATGAAAGGTTTTAAATTCAATAATTTGCTGTTTTTTGCCACATTGCCATTTTTGTTTAACATTGCAATATCTGACGTAAATGCTGTACTTTGTACTTGTATTATAATAGCCGATTTGGCTTTTCGCAATTCTAGTAATGTTAGGTACTTCGGTAATTGTTTACGTTGCGACGTTGGCGTCAATGCCCTCAGTACCCATGCCAAGACACGAGTTATTTTTATAAACGAATTATGTTGTAATAATAAATTATTTATTATACTGTTACTGTTAATGTCTTGAACAATGTTTACAGATCCTATCCTTTTCATCTCCTCCTCTGTTTGGTAGATAGTCTGTGTTTGTTCCTTCTCTTTGTCATAGGACGCTAGCCATGCTGGTCCCTTCCACCATAAAGGATGTTGTAATAGTTGAGGCGCTGTTAAACCCCGGCTGGCGCAGTCGGCCGGGTTGTCTCCCGACTTTACATATCGCCAGCAATTGGCCGGCATTATCTGTTTGATCGCGTTGACTCTATTAGCCACGAACGGTTTCCAACGTGCCGAGTCGCCTTGCAGCCACCCTATGACCACCATAGAATCACACCATCCATAGATTTCCAGTTGACAACTTATACTCTGTTTGATTTTTTCGATGAGCTTAGATAGTAGATAAGCACCGCAAAGCTCCATCCGTGGCAATGTTACGCTCTTTTTACTTGGTACAAGTTTCGACTTTGCTGCGACGATTACTGTTTCTTGTTGGTATTTTGTTCGTGCGTATACCACACACGCATATGCTTCGATAGATGCGTCACAATAGCCATGCAGTTCGATGACATCATTCCTGTTGCATAATATCCATCGAGGAATCTTACAATGTTTGATGTTGTCAATTCCCGTAATTAACTTGACCCATTCATTATGTATGTCATCGGACACTTTATCATCCCACTGTAGGTCATGTTTCCATAATTTTTGAAATAATAATTTAAGTTTCGTGGATAGGGGTGTCAGCCAACCAAGAGGGTCATATAACTTTGAAATTTCTGATAGTAAGCTCCTTTTAGTTGGTTTTGAGGTTGTTTGGGAAAAGTCGCAACGGAACGTAAACTGATCTCCTTTTGGGTTCCAGCACAAACCTAAAGTTTTCAGCATGTCATCATTTTTGAAGCTGTAAACGAATTCCTCTTGACTTGTTGATATGTTCCCTAATAACTCTTGACTGTTGGATGACCACTTTCGAAGATTAAAGCCTCCTGATTTCAAGAGCTGAATTAAATCATTTATCGATTGTTTACCCTGTTCTATGTTGAAGCAGCCGTGTAATAGGTCATCCATATAAAAACTGTTTTCCAGGACAGCAGCCGCTGTTGGGAATTTGTGTCGCTCATCCGCCGCCAACTGTTTTAAAGTCATAATTGCTAAAAACGGTGCGGCCTTTGTCCCGTATGTTACCGTGTTCAGTTGATACACTTGTATAGGCTGTGTTGTTGACTTACGCCAAACGATTTTTTGTAGATGTTGATCCATGGGGTTAACTAAAATTTGACGGTACATCTTCTCGATGTCCGCGGTGAAGGCAAAGGGATATTGTCTCCATTGAAGTAGTAAGGCCTGTAGATCTTTTTGTAGATTGGGCCCTTTCAACATGACGTCATTCAAGCTGTATTTCGTGGATGTTTTGGCGGATGCGTTGAATACCACACGAAGCTTTGTTGTTGAAGATTCTTCTCTTTGCACGCCGTGGTGAGGCAAGAAGCATTCGAGTGTTATTTTATCGTTTTTCTGTTCCGGTTTCATGTGGTTCAACGCTGCATATTCATGCATGAAATCCTTGTATTTTTCGGCTAAATTTGGTTCTTTTTCCAAGCGGCGCTCCAAGCTCTTAAGCTGAGCAATAGCCATAGGCTTGGAAGACCCCAGTTGCTGTTTCAATTCTTCTTTCAGTGGTACTCTAACTTCGTAGCGACCCTGACTATTTCTTCGTGTTGTTTTTGTATAGAAGTCCATGCATTCCTGATCTTCTACAGATAGGTTTGATGGTTCTAAAATCTCCTCAACTTCCCAAAATTTCTGAATCTCCTCGACGTTGTTTAGGACCACATTACATTGGTATGTTTTGACGTTGCCGCACAGTAACCATCCCAGCTGTGTTTGCTGAGCTATTGGCTGTTGGGCATGTTCTCCTTTTATAATCCCGCCTAGCATAATGTTAGCATAAATGTCCGCTCCGAAAAGCAAGTCAATTCGTCGACTTTTGTAGAATTCCGGGTCAGCTAAATTAATGTTTTTAATGTAAGACCAGTTAGGTTTAGGGAATGTTTGGTTTGGCAAGCTTTTAATAAGTTCATTCATGATGAGCACATCAGATTCGAATTCAAAGTTGTTGTACATAGAAGTGCATTCTATGCTTATCATCCCCTTACAGCTGTTTTCCTTTTGTCCCACTCCAAAGATGACTCCTTTGCATCGTCGTCTCTTGATACCTAACATCTGAGACGCTTCTTCTGTTATTAAGGATATTTGAGATCCTTGATCGATCAAGGCGCGCATGGTTTGGTAAGTTCCATCCACCCCCTTGACCTTCACCAGAGCAGTCGCTAGCAATATCTCCGCCTTTTCATCTTGAGAGGCATTCACGGTGCCCGTCACGGGTTCATTGCGCTTTGCGTTTTGTTTTTCAACGTTGTTGCCGTTTGACGACAGAGTTGATGCATTTGCTAATTTCGCAAATGCGTCATGGAGAATGGTGTTATGTTGATCTTGGCATTTCCGGCATGTTAAGTTGGAGGTGCATTGCTTTCCGAAATGGCTAAATAAGCAATTTATACAAAGTTTCAATTTGGTTGCAGTTTTTAGCCTCTGGTCGTCACTCATTTTTAAATATGTTTTGCAATTATAAATGCCGTGTTGGTTATTGCATAGAGGACATTTTATGTTCGACACGTGCATCGATTTCGCAACTGTTCTATTTCCGTTGCTCTGGTTGTTTGAGTTGTTGTAATTATTTTTCTTATTGTTAGATGTTTGATTGGGATAATTGTTTTGATGAGAAGTCTTGGAGGGCACATTGTCTTTCCGGCGAACTGTTTCCAATGACGTAAATTTTGTTTCCAAAAATTCTAAGAACTCTGCGAGTACCGGTAGCTCCTTCGAGTTCTTCAGCGACTCTATGTAGTCTGTATATGTTTCCGTATCTAGCTTTTGACCTAGAATGTGTACAATCATTGGGTCCCACGATGTGGTGTCAACTCCTAAGTTTTTGATGGCATTAAGACATTCCAGCGTGGTGTCATGCATTCGCTTAATCTGCTGTAACGATTGCTGTTGGATGTTTGGTAGGCCTAGCAGGATGTTCATATGGGCTGAGAATATTAGTTTTTTGTTGTCATACCGGTGGGTAAGAATATTCCAGCATGCCGAATAGTTATCGGTACTTATCGATAAATGTTGTATAAGTTTCTCAGCTTCTCCACGAACCTTCCCCTTCAAATACTGCATCTTTTGGCCACTTGACAACGAGGGGTTGTTGTGTATTACTTCCGTGAATAGATCTCGAAACGATACCCATTGGTTGTAATTCCCGTTGAAGTTCGGTATCTCCAGTTGAGGTGTTGATTTTTCTCTGTGTGCGACTGACCACATTTTTCGTGTTAATAGCCCTTTTCAGGTTGTTGAACTTTTTCTCATACTTATCGTACATGTTGCTGTATTGTTCGTTCTCTCCCTCCAGTTCGATTTCGATGTCCCAATGTAACATGTCGATAGCTGACCACCTAGACTGCAGTGACCTCAATACGTCCTCAAATTCCCACTTATCTGAGATAGAGTCTACGTCTATGTTTGCGGTTGTACGGACAAAGGCTTTAAAATTCGCATACTGTTTTTTCAATAATGCGTCTAGCTTGCTGTTTAGCTCCAAGTTCGACTTCTGAGCTGGGCGGTCACTCAGCTGCAATGGGAAACTTGGCCCCGCCTCCTCACCTGTTTTATCAGCTGCACGCGTACTCGATGCCGATGGCGATCGGTCACGAGCTGTTGTTTGCTCACCTGTTGAGAGGCTTCCCGCTTTCACGAACCGCAGCTGATACTGTTGGTTGATCAACGCCTTGGTTGACTCATACACGGTACATGTTTTCTCGTACTCTCGGTCAGTGAAATAAGGATCAGTTTTACTTACTTCTCCCTCAATTCGCTCATGATTAACTTGGTAATCATTCCAATAGCTCTCCAAAGTATTAAGCTTTCGCTTAAAGTAGTCTACTGTTTTCCTATCAGCGCTATCCTTCTTCAAGTTAATGCCAAGTTTTATGATGCTATCATAGATCATTGATTGCGTTTCAATGAGTTCTGACATTGTTATTCGGTGTTAAAACGCTTACTGACTAGAAATAAGGAAAATTATTACTTGTATTCTCCGCTGTTAGTACTCAGCTTTAGCTGCTACTTCAGTTTCTGCTCCAATGTTCGCTCCGACAGCCCTACGACGCACACACACTGTTGTTTGTTACGATAATCCAGACCTCGCACACCAAAATACCGAAATTACGCGACGCGTGATCCGGCTCGAAGGACCAAAATATGTCGGGGTACGTAGCGAGGTGTCGGTGTTTTTGAGGAGAAACAAATGTTTATGTTAAACACTATTTATTGACTCACTCTCAAACTGTTCTTAGTGATAAAATGTTGATGGAATGTTTGAATACACCCGGCTAACGCGGTAGACAAAAGTGCACTGAATGTAATATCTAATATAAAACAATAAGTAATAAAATTAGGTCAACGCTTTGCGCCGATATTGCTAACTAAGGTGTTCGGTGAAAACACTGAACACCTTATATTGGCATTATTAGCCTATAATGTTCCAGAAAGAGATGGCTAGATGATTTGGACGCGTACCGCGAGGGCTGGTTCGACGTGGCGCGGGAAAAGAGTTCCTGGAAGGATTTGAGGGAGACCTTTGCCTAAACGGAGAGAAAAATCTTAGAAAAATCAAGCCTCGAATACACTAGGGGACAAATGGAGCCACATGTTGCGGAACATGGCGCTCGGCAACTACGTGAATGTCCCGAGAGAATGTCGCGCCGTGCGCTCGCTCTCGGAGCGGTAGCAAGAAACATGTCCCGCGTCACGTAAAATGTTGCGGGTCATGTTGCGGGACACTATGCAACGTTGCAGCGTCACGTATATTTTGTGTTGCGATCATGTTGCGGGACAAAATGTTCCCTAGTGTATCCGGGGCTTTACTGTGCTGTCTCATAATCTGAGTGCATTTGAGTGATAATGGAAAAATGATCATGCTATCACGGTAAAAATGTCTATGCAGCACAGTAAAATTGATTGGACTAATAGTGAATTTTTCACAATCTGCCTTAGAAAATTTTCTGTAGATGTCACTTGCAATCACTTTATAGTGACGAGCACGGTAATTTTTCTAAGAATTTTCTTTTCGTGTAGCAATGGGAAAGCATAGACTGAAAAAAAATCCTACAGGCCTCCTGTCTTCGAGAGAGAGTGGGCTTTATATAAACGGGGAAAACTTTGCCCAGCAGTGGGATAATAAGGGTTAAAAAAAAAGTTAAAAAAAAACGCCTGGTTTGTAAGTCGGGACCGTTCCTAGTGGGCCACCACTGCTCTTCTGCCGTACGATTCTGTAACCATCTCACCGTTAAAACTTGGGTGAAGTGAGCGTGGAGTGAGTCGTCAATAGTGTCAATCCCTAGCATCAGCATGACTCAAAGCTCACTCTAAGCTCTTCACTTCACCTTATATATCACGGTGAGATTTTTCGAGAAGCGACCAGCAGCTCTTCTTTATATTGCTGACTGACTTCATTCTTATTTCAATTTAAATTAAGCCATCGTTTTGTGTAAGCTAAGACCAAGAACCTAATTGAATCATTGATATTTATGGAAGGTAATTGTGATTTGATTTTAATTGATTGAAGATGATAAATAATTCTGTTTTCCATAGTATCTAAAGTAAAAACAAGTAAAATCATACAGGTTGAAATTGAAAACATGCGACAAATCGAAATGAGAGATTGTACTCAACTTTTACTATGAGATAAAACCTGAAATCGCGAGAAAAAAATCAGCTGTTCCCTACATTTATGTTCGCATAACTCGTCAAAATGTAGGGAACAGCTGATTTTTTCTTCAATTTCAGGTTTGGTCCCATGGTAAAAGTTGTTCATAATGATGAGTACAATCTCCCATTTCGATTTGTCGCATGTTTTCAATTTCACCCTGTATAAGACTTTAATCGTAAGTTTGTAGTTTCATCACCATTATCATCTGCCTAGCCTTTTCTCAACTATGTTGGGGTCAGCTTCCTATCTAACCGGATGCAACTGAATAACAGTATTTTATTTATTTGGAGCGACTACCTACCTGTCATCCGCAACTCAGTTACTGGGTAAAACGATACTCCTTGGTAAAACTGGTTGATAGACTTTCAGGCTTCTGACGACCCGTAACGACTGTCAACGATTCAAGAATGACAGCCGAGACCAAGGCACGGGGGTCTAGTTATGTAAAGATAGAAGAAGACGAAGAAGAAGCGTAGTTTAACCTGATCGATCGACATGTGCGTGTGTGCGTGTGTGCGCGTGTGTGCGTGTGTGTGTGTATGTGTGTATGTGTGTGTGTGTGTGTGTGTGTGTGTGTGTGTGTGTGTGTGTGTGTGTGTGTGTGTGTGTGTGTGTGTGTGTGTATTACTCGGATTATTTAGCCGCGAACCCTTGTACTTTCATAACCAAGAAATGTAAAAAAGATCGCTAACACATTGAAGCATATATCACCTGACTTAATGACATAACCTGTTAAAATCAGTTCACATTAAGTTGCACTGTTACATGTCAGGGCACATTAATCGCCAAAACGCATTGAAATCGTTTCGCGGAACATAAAATGACCCTTTCACTCGCGCAGTGTGTGCAGAGAATTTTGTGCCTACTTGTGTAACAGTTTGTGATTCTGGTTTAATTATAGATATTGTTTTATTTGTTTCAACGTTTTACATTTTGTATGGGTTGATAATAATTGATAAGGCTTACTATCTTTAGATGGCAGAGTGATATTATGGACTGGCGCAGTTTTTATTGAGTGACACTTGTAGAACTGAGGGGCAAGTCTCGTAATTTTAAGAACGTTCACAGTCTGATCTCCGCCTCAATCCCTCTAATGTCCATACATTTTTGAGGGGCTTGTGGCTAAGTAATAACAGCCGCATGGATCGAGCGATAAGGTTAAGCTACGCTTGCCGTGGTTGGTCCGTGGATGGGTGACGCACGAAAGCACGCTAAGCCGTTGGTCCCGGCTGTCATTCGTGGATCTTTGACAGTCGTTACGGGTCGTCAGTAGCCCGAAAGTCTGACAACTAGTCTTACCAAGGCGTATCGTATTATCCAGTAGCTGGGTTGTGGAGGTCAGATAGGCAGTCGCTCCATGTAAAATACTGGTACTCAGCTGCATCCGGTTAGACTGCAAGCCGACCCCAACATAGCCGGGAAAAGGTTTTGAACGTTTACGAGTATAATTACGAAAATTAGTCTTCTGATCACTTGATAAGGTTTGGGTCAATTTTGAAATGAATACCTACTGAATTACAAGGATTATACCTGTATAATAACAAGTAGACATAGGTCATAGTAGGTATAAAGCACAGGTATTCTAATATGGGTTTAATGCTATTGAGGCTATAGAAAAACTCCCATTTTGTATTATGGTACACGCGCCAGCAAATCAAGCCACTACAATCTGTCAAATTTCTTTAATAGATTTTCAACTTTATTGCTAAAGCATTAGGTTCAATGTTGACTGGAAAAATTTGTCGAAATGCTGTATTGCAGGAATGCTATATTCCTGCCTGATTATGACAACGCCACGTCAATCGCAAATCTCATCATAAATATCTCATGCACTGTTTCCAACCGGATCCACCATTAAAATCTGATCTTTATAGTGACTTTCAACTTCAGAATAAGTGCAGTAATTAAATGAACTTTACATAAGTATCGTCGGAACAAAATGGCCAGACTTGATGGCGGTTACACAATCCTTAGCATTGACAGTTGACGAAAGGACGTTCATTTTTTAATGTAATTGTTTGCGCCAGTTACCCGCTGAGAGTAACATTGAATAGCCGTTCAATGATACATTTTAGCAAGTTTAAATTAATTAGATTATATTACGTTTTAGCAATGCGCTTTAGAGGCCCTGGCTACACTCTAGGACATGGAAGAGTAATTCCTTCAATATCAAGAGGAGATAAGTGACTTACTTTGTTCGATTCCGAGGGATGCTTCGATGATATGACGTCGAGTCTTTCGTCCGTCAGAAATCCAGATTCTCACAATAAATAAGTCAAAACCCTCTGACATCATTTTTTTCTTACCTAGAGACGTCTTCTGGCTAAGTCATGTGTATTGTAGCTTACAGACTTAACCAGACTGACGCCAAATGCCTATTTTTTATTTGCAAGTAAAAAGTTCATCTTATCTTCAAAATCCTGTTAAACATCCAGCACAGGTTAACAGCCAAAAAATCTGATACACTCCAAGATTAAACAAAACACAACAGTTTGTTATAAATCCACTCTACATCGTCATGTCGTGTCCATGTTATCGATGAAGTCTACAAGATGTGGTGCAAGCCTGCACAAGCCTGATTTACTCCGCGGATAGTGTCCCACAGACATGCGTGGGCGCACCAAACAATCCCACTTTCAACTTAATACACCGTAAAAGATGGGCTGACAGGTACATACACTAGTTACTTTGTTGAAAAGGCTCTAAGGAGTTCCGGGAAATCTGGATCTGTAAGTTCCGTAAATCTGTAGCTAATCAGGGAAGTAGGGCGCTAACGAACGTTAAGTGGTCCTATTCATCTTTGTAGATAAATTGTGGAGCATTACCTCCCTGCGTTATTTATTGGAGATGCTGTTAATAGTATACAACGTGTAACGTTAAATGCGCAAAACCTGAAAATAGTTTGATCAGAATAACGAGCAGAATTAAATGAACCACTATTTAATGTAGGTCACATTTTTCAAAAAATCTTCATTAAAAACGTTGCCGTGTCTATTTATTCATAGGTCAAGCAATCCAATGTCAGCGCGGTGCAGCGGCCCTGTGACGACTCCTCTCTCGGTAAAGCGTCGTCGCAGACGCAAGAAACGATCAGAATGGCCAGTAAAACTAAAACAGCACATAAAACCTTTACAATTTTTTTATTGACTTATGTTCTCTGTGAAATAGGTCAATTGAATTAAAAATCAGTTGGGGTGTCTGAGGTTTTGCGCATTTAACGTTACACGTTGTATAACCTAACTTTTCCATTTTGTTCGACGATACAGGACGGAAAGGTACAGTAAAAAACATAATCAGTCTATAATGTTCCCACTGTTGGTTCACAAGCCTCCTCACGGTGAGAAGGAGTGGGCCGTAATCTACCACGTGGGGCCATCGCTGGTTGGTAGATGTCACAAGTCTTCGAAATGTTGGTTCTAGGACATGCCGGTTTCCTCACGATGTTGTCTTGACGGCAGTGGTGATGAAATTAAATACTCAAAGTAAAGTGCCCAACTGGTAAGTCGGGGCAGATACCACATTTCCTTCACCGTTTTAACAGCAGTGGGGATGAAATAATTTACACAAAGAAAAGCGCCTGACTGGATTTGAACATACGACCTACTACTCGTAAGTCACGGCTGTTACCACTGAGCTACCATTGCTCACACTGGGCCACTACGGCTCACTCTGCTCTGCTTCTCAGTACAAAGCAATCACTCGTAATTGCTGTACCACCCTAAGGTTCAAAGTCCCTTGTACGTCATAAAACGATAAGGTCTATTTGTTCATGTGACAGTTAGAAAGTTTCAACCTTAGTGAAGTCTATTTTTTCTAGAAATCGTTGGCACCTAAAGCAATATTATGAAGTCCATTATACCCACAAGTACAAAATTCGCGTCAGAAAAGAGGCGTGTTCGCAGGAGTACCTGCTCCGCCTTCCGTGTGACGCTTAAACGTTTATTTGACCTTTGAATTACTGCCATTTTTGATACCTACATCGCTACTGAACCTGTTCAACATTATTACTGTGCTTTATATTGTACAAACTACTTCATTATTGTATTCCAATGATTCACCAACTGGTCTTCACAGAAAATGGAGGAACATTCACGGATACAACTCACAATACAATAACTCAACAGATGTTATCGAAAAATCAAAGATAATGTGTACAAAGGCAACATTGTTAGGACTAATTGCTGCTCCCGGTTCCGCCCGCCCTGGCGTATCGCCTTGGGCCAACACATTGTGTAGGTCTTTATTTAATGAGTTCAGCTGTTCAAGTTATAAGGCCGAGTTTCCACTGCACAACGTAGCTCCGTCAAGCTTCACAGAAGTACTTAACACCAACAAAGAGTCCATGGAATGATTGAAAGCAAAGAAACGTACTCGTGGGGCTAGTGGTCGCAAACGCCACTGCTAAGCATGAGGTTCTGAGTTCGTTTCCCAGGTCGGGCAAAGTGTTATTGGATAGCAGTTCGGTGTCTGGATTCGGGCCACTTTTGCTGGCAATAGGCTCACCCTGTTACATGGGACTTTCACATGACTGGCAAAATGTGTGGTTACTATAGGTAAGGTAAGACAATTTCAACTAATTTCTGACCCCCGCTCCCCTCTACGTATGAAAAAATAAGACTTGAATGAACCCCTTTGAATCTTACGTAAGATAAGTATCTAGAATAATCTTGACCCCTCCCACCCCCATGTAAGAAGAAATAAGACTTGCTCAGACTCCCCCCCCCCCCCCCCCCCAAATCGTCTTACGTAATAAATGAACAGCCTCTAAGGCACAACTCTGTCTAACCCGTCGCGGACATAAGGCGTGATGATAAGACAAGTTGTTTTGCTTTAATAAACTAGCAACCATCACTTCCTTGCTGGTGTTTCCTTCTCTATATTTGGCTCTTTTGCAGAGGAAGCCAAATCATAAAAATGGTTAAAACTCTTTCTTATTGGAAGGTAAAATCTATCTTAGCTTGTTGGACTCTGTTCCGCTTATTTCTTTCTCATTACCCGTTCGCAGTGGAAGCTCGGCTTAAGACTTTTATAGTAAGTAGGATTACTTAATATTTTGTTGGGTAACGATAAACATAATTTACGAATATTGTTACAACTTTTAAGATAAGTAGGTCTGTTAATTATTGTTGTTTTTGTGAAAACTTTGTAAGCAGCAATGTTTGTATAAGTAGTTAATATAATTTCTGTAAATTAAGCCTAAGATATTAAGTAATTCATATCATATCACACACCTGTGGTCCACCATGGGGTAGGGCAGAAGTGTAATTACAGACCACCCACATTTCGCCACAAGGAAATATAAAACTACAGATGAGATAACACGTTATTCACTTTCCAACTACAGTCCAGCCGCCGAGAGAATGCGTTCCTGACACCTGTCAGTGTGACAATTCTAGTAACGAATAAAGATCAAATTCGCAAAACACGTATCCGCTTATGAGAAACTGACGGGGGTCAAGAACGCATTCTCTCGACGGCTGGACTGTAATAATAAAAAAATAAATAAAACCATTTATTTTCAGGTAAAAAAGATCCATAGATAAATTTCCCCCACACACACACAAACGCACTTGTCCGCGAAAGCGGCGGAATACCACATCCTGTGTCCAAAAGCTTTCTTCCATCACCTGATGGAGGTAGCAAGTTGTTGGTGGTTGTTGTTGGTGTTGAGTAGTGGGTACAAATTTATGCTAAAATTAATTAGTAAAATGAAATATAGAACTTAAAATAAATAGTCAAATGCCTGTTATTTTTTGGGCAGCTGTAGGTAAAGACTGGCTCATTGGTTTAGTGGTCGCAAGCGGTAGGTACTGCTGAGCATGAGCTCCTGGGTTCGATTCCCGGATCGGGCAAAGTGTTATTGGGTTTTTCATATGGAATTTGTCCGGAGTCTGAAATTACGTGGGACTTACATAACTGGCGAAATATGGGATTACTATGAGTACACCTCAACTTAACCCTTGGCGGGATGTTGTGTTATGTATGTAAGATACGTGTCTCCACGTTTTCATAAATCTCCATGGACCCCCGGCCATTTTATTTAATGCTCATTGCCACTTCATTTCTCCAAGTTAAGTTGTTCGTGATCAATTCACATACGATTAACCCTTTAACGTTGTACTCAAAATCAATTTAAGAAACACTTGATACAATCTTAATGAACCCGCGGCAGGTAATGGGTTGAAATGGGACTGTTATTCTTGTTGCCGATGATTTAAAGAAATTGCCATTGGAAAGGATAACCTCAAAAGGCGAATAATACGATTACTTTTAGAGCTGTTGGATAAATGTGTGGGAAAGAGCATTATGTAACAACTACACGAATGAATGACAGATAAGGATTAAAGATAAAAATAATACAATATCCGCTTCCATTATCTTTTTACGCATAAATAAAAATGTCGGCTAAAAACGAGCGGAACTTATGTCCTGAGAAAATATTATTCTCAGGGCATAAGTTCCGCTCGTATTAACTCGACTTCGTAACACTCTCGATTCGATTTGTCTTAATTTTTAATTAATTTAATCAAAATAGACCTTCCTTAGAGTGGAGAGCAAGGATATTTTGATTTTATTTAATATACTGGGTGATTTTTTTTACGGGCTTCAAATTTTTACAGGGTGTTCTACTCATGAATATGAACAACTTTCACTATAGGACCAATTCTGAAACCACGAAAGCAAAAACAGCTTTTTAATACAAAAGTTCAATACCTACTTGACCAAAATGTATGAAACAGCTGATATTTGTTCGTTGGTTCCAATATGTGTACATATTATTTTCAATCTGTTAGCTTATATATTACGTAAATACTAAACAATAAAAAAGGGACTAGTTAATAGTCCCATAACACCGTTCACTACATATATAATAGTTCACGTTTATATTCCTATGAATTGTGAGAGAAATGGACAGTTAATATATTTATATTTCCCTATAATCTTTCAGAAAAACTTATCTAATTTATCACAAACCATTGCAGTAACACTCGTTTTCTACCACCGCTTACGGTAGCGGTGACTGTAGAGGCACGTGCGCCGGCGCAACTTCTGACCAATCGGCGTGAAGTTGCCTAACAGCTGATGATACATCGCTGACCAAGTAAAAAAAAAGTCCTCCAGACCGTATTTCGGCCACGGTGACCAAGTAACGACGATTTGGAGCAGCAAATTATTAGTCTATTTAAGATACATAATTATACACATCAGTATTAGTTCTAAAATATACGGATAATTGCCATAAGAGTGGTTTTACATAAGAGATGTAAGTTTATGGACAACAACATTTTGGCCTCCAAACCATTAAATCATATCGGACTACGATACTACAAACATTGGTTCTCCAAGTTCTACTACAAATCCTGTCTTCCGCCATTCGTTTCTAGTTAGGCGTTTCCTACTCCGTATCACTTACGGGCATTAGATTAGTTCGGAGCCCAAATTTTAGAATAAATGACAACACGTTTTGATAGTTGTCGCTAATCCTGATGTATCTTTTCCGTCCGAAAAATTTAATGTCACTTGTTTTGACGGATCAATTACTTTTGGACGTTACCTTGGTGGACGGACTTGGAGAGTAGACCCCCGACCCGCAGTTTTAAAGTCTTCAGTCCATCTGGGAATTTTCAGTCTAGATGATCTTGCAATTCTAGGCGCGGTCTCTAAGTGGAGTGAAAGTTATAGCTTTAGGCGAAAAACACACTCAACTTTAATCAAAGTTGTTGTTGATACGATTGTGCTAATAAGTTTATCTTTTATTTCAGTTGTATAAGACTACTGATTGTTACTTTAACGGCCGAGCCTAATAACCTATTTTCAGTTAAATACAGATCGCTACTGATGGTAATCAGTATTATCACAACTGCCAGTATAATATAATCATACAAATAGCTACTGATATAGATTATTGGGACGTTAAAACCCGAGATAGCTTGTTTTTTCTACCTGCAGTATTAGCTCAAATGTCACGAATGAGACACAATTACTTTTTCTATTGATTTTTGATTGATTCCTCGACATCGGAGCGGATGCCAAAACTGGTGATAGAAAGGTCATTTGGTTCGGCTGTTAGCCTGTATCATCTCAGTACACAGCAAAGGTCTCTCCCCATGACTACCGGCTCTTTCAATCTAGTGCTTATGCGGACCATTGCTTCTTTGTTTATTCCAGTTTGAAAAGTTCTTGCATGTTGCATATTGAATGAAGATTGATTAGTTAAAAATATATATCTACAACGTGTAACGTTAAATGCGCAAAACCTCAGACACCCCAACTGATTTTTAATTCAATTGACCTATTTCAGAGAGAAAATAAGTCATTAAAAAAACTGTAAAGGTTTTATGTGCTGTTTTAGTTTTACTAGACATTCTGATCTTTTCTTGCGTCTGCGACGACGCTTTATCGAGGGAGGAGTCGTCACCGGGCCGCTGCGCCGCGCTGACATTGGCTTACGTGACCTATTAATAAATAGACGCGGCAACGTTTTTAATGAAGATTCTTTGTAAAATGTGGCCTATATTAAAAAGTGGTTCAATTAATTCTGCTCTTTATTCTGATCAAACTATTTTTAGGTTTTGCCCATTTAACGTTACACATTGTATATCTAGAGTTGCTGCCGCAGCATTGTTCAGAATTTTCAAAATAAGGAAGCCCAACTAATATGCTTATATTATAATTAATCAAATTGATTGTGTACATGTTCCTACTTATACGAATCGCAATTCTACTAACCTTACAAACTATGAAACCAAAACAAAAAACACCAAATACGCATTAACTATGACATTCTCATTTACAACGCTTGTCAAGATTATCTCTTATAAAATAGGCCGTTGAAATTAGGAACTAAAAGTTATAAGTTATCAATATCACTTAGCCAAGGTTATCGTCCAATTACTGCAAGTATTTGAAGTGATTGCTGCGCCTACGCAATGACCATGGCTTTGTCTTACAGTAGTGAGACATCTCTTTTACAAAATCGTTGCAAATACGATTCGGTGCTTTGTTTCATAAATAAATTCAATTACGGTACCTGTTTTTTTTTCTTTTTTAGGATTTCTGACTGGTTTAAGCACTGGAATTTAGTTATTTGTTTTTTAAAGATTTTCTGATGAAATTATGTTTTCGTTCTTAGATCTAATTAGATCCGCATTTAGTGGAGGAGGGTGTTTGTAACTGTTATCATGATGTGATGATGATGACTTCTTTTTAAAGGGCTTAATTTCGCCCTTTGATCACTCATTTTGTTAGTAATTTTGAGCTTGTTAATGTATAATGGCGGGCGGAGCGGACTGTCTCTCTCTCTCTCTGTGACTGGAGAGAGTACTACAGTGGAGACCGCGTTTCGGCAAGCGTAATGTGGGATGGCCCCCGCCTAGATAGACCAACGATCTTAAGAAGTGGGCTGGGACTGACTGGATACGAAAGGCGGAGGACAGGGTGTTGTGGCGCAGCCTGGGAGAGGCCTATGTCCAGCAGTGGACTGCGATAGGCTGAGTTATCATCATCTGTCTAGCCTTTTCCCAACTATGTTGGGGTCGGCTTCCAGTCTAACCGGATGCAGCTGAATACCAGTATTTTACGTGGAGCGACTGCCTATCTGACCTCCACAACCCAGTTACTGGGCAATACGGTACCCCTAGATAAGACTGGTTGTCAGACTTTCGGGCTACTGACGACCCGTAACGACTCTCAAAGATCCACGAATGACAGCCGGGACCAACGGCTTAGCGTGCTTTCCGAGGCACGGAGGGCTCTTGGTATGTGAAGACGGTCACCCATCCACGGAACAACCGCGGCAAGCGTAGCTTAACCTGATCGATCGACCCATGCGGCTGTTATTACTTAGCCACAGGCCCCTCAAGCGATAGGCTGAGTTAATTGAACATATAATATTTCGTGACAGATCTTATTACGAAATACTCACAAAACCGATAAATTCAGATGTAAATTAGAAGACAAAAACAGCGTGTCATCTAATGATCGAGTCACCTAATTTCCTACGCAACATTGTCTAATTTCCTGCACAAAAAAGTGACAAAACCTTGTATCCGACGCAAAAAAACGAAATTCGCATTCATTATAAAAACTAAGCCATCTCAATCACAAGGCGACGTTGTACGCAAACATTAATGGCTACAAAGAATTCACAACGTAACAAAATTTCGATGACAACTTGACAAACAGCGAACAAGACTGAACATTTTTCAAGCACGAATGCCTATTGAATGCTTCAAAGTTACGTAATTAACGAATTTTGCCGACAAATTGCGAATTAGGCTTCGTAGAAATTGCGCCCACCTTTATCTGCTCTATTTACTTACGATAGGTTTCGCAAGCGTACGCACAGACCTTTAGTGTCTCAACTCAACACAGACGTGATCCTGCGCAGAATAACTGAGTCGGATCTGTTGCATACAATAATTAGCTGAAACACTGGCGGACGCGGTTAGGTGGTTACTTTTTTAGTAAATTACTTAAGCTGATGTAATTTTGTAGTGTTGCGTATACTCTATAGTCTATGGTATAAATAGAGATATTATTGAGCTTTTGGAAATTCATAGCTCAAATCAGTAAAATGCAAGAGTATGATTTTGCACTGCTGATGTTAGTGTGACTAAATTGTAAAATCGGTCTATTGTTCTCTTTATTTGAATAATATATATTGAAACTGGACGAATTAATTGTGACAGCTTTAAACAACCACAGGAGAAAAACATGCCGATGTCATAATTCTTTCTCATAATTTCGCATTTTATTCTATGATGCATCAGATTCTATTGGACATGAAATATAAAAAAGTAAATGTAAGCTGATTGATTTATGACTCATTGTATTAATAATGACACATGACTCGGAAGTGTGGCATTATTTATGGCCCCATTTGTAAGTGCGTGCTTTATTGGACAATGTCTAAGTCTGTAGGCTCGAGGGTAGAATAATCGGAATTCCTAATATGTATTAGTATTACTTGTTACGTTTTAAATTAAAAATCAATAAGATGTTTACCATACTTCGTCATTGCGGTCTCCTGTTGTCTGAGTCAGGGGTTTTTTTCATGGAGTGTGATGATTGTATTCGTTGCTAGCACATAAATTGGACTTTCCAGTGACTTGAAATTCATTTGTCACCATTTTCATGGTGGGACGGAGGTATGCCGATCTGTATTTTAAGCACTAGAAATCCACTATAAATTCGAAACCAGCCCTCGTACCTATGAGACTTTTAATGCCTTCATTGTGTGTTTTCGTTGACTGACGCTGAAGAAAAACATTAGACTGAGTTTGAAATCGCCATCCTTTGTGATCATTGCTCCTCATCCCTTGTTTGAACAAAAACATGCCTGTGACAATAACAGAGACAATAAAATGTTGTATACCACCAGGCGCGAATACAGGGGATGCAGTCGCCCCCCTCCCTGGGCTTCGACCAAACGGAGACATAAAAATAGTTTTATAACCTGTATTTTTACTTTGTACAGACGCCAGCACATCAAGCTACCTGAAACTGTAAAATTTTCCCAATCAACTTTGAACCTTATACTTTAGCGATAAAGTTGAAAATCTATTAAAGAAATTTGACAGATTGTAGTAGCTTGATGTGCTGGCGACTGTACATATATACAAGATATAGATAGATAAGTCGTAGTCATCCTCGAAAATGGACACAATCTCGAGTTTAAGGTAAATGGGTGCCGAAGGTTGTTTTTAAAAGGTTATCAAGGCTTGTGAAATTCCCTTAATTATTTTCTTTATTATTTTTCTCCCTTCCACAGACGTTTGTTCCTTCGTTAACGTTCTTAAAAAAAGTCCTATGTATATGATAATTAAAAAAAAAAACATGTATAACTGAGCAAGTGATTGATTTATTAGCAACATAAATATTAATGATCCCTTTACTATATACTCGTACTAGCTAGGAGAACATGAGTCATTTAGAGAAATGTGATGCTATGCTCGAAGGTAACCCGTCACTGTGTATACACACCACTGATCTTTGACCTCTGCGTGTTTCAATTCGAGATCTTTGGCTCACTGTTTATTCATGGATATTATTATTTATATAAATATCAATTACATTTATAAATATTTTTATAAAACCATAAAAATACATTAAAAAATAATAGCCTATCGTTATAAGGAACAGGGTCCAAGCTGCCGGTGGTTAGGGTTCGAAAGAGAGGAACCTTCTCACAATGCATACTGTTTCCAGGAGTACTTACTGTTTTCTGAATCAACTCTTGACCCAGCAGCGCAACGAGAGCCTGCTGAGGTGTTGGTCGAGAATTATTTATTATTATTACTAGCGACCCTCCCCGGCTTCGCACGGGTGCAATACCTACTGATCACTACATAGTATAAAATAAAGTCGCTTCCCGCTGTCTGTCTGTCGCTATGTATGCTTAGATCGTTAAATCTACGCAACTGATTTTGATGCGGTTTTTTTTTTATAGATAGAGTGATTCAAAAGAAAGGTTTATATGTATAATACATGCATAATATAGTAGAGAAACACTGATAATTTTAGAGCCATTATTTCTCGTAAAAAGTATAGGATAAAAAATGGTTATTGTGGGTTATCCCTAAGA
The DNA here is from genome assembly GCA_949629135.1 of Eremobia ochroleuca. Taxonomy (NCBI): domain Eukaryota; kingdom Metazoa; phylum Arthropoda; class Insecta; order Lepidoptera; family Noctuidae; genus Eremobia; species Eremobia ochroleuca. The sequence goes on along the minus strand of OX451402.1, from coordinate 8,314,643 downwards.
GATAGACATATACCATCGCGGACTTTTTTTGTAGACCTTTTTAAGGTGTACAATACTGTAGTTCATTATTTTGATCTATCTCGTAGGGTTCAGCTAGCGTTTGCAATGTAAGCGCAAAAAATGTGTTTATTTACGACATCACATTAGAAACCTCTAAAATGATCACTGTTTCTTTACTATATTATGCATGTATTATACATATAAACCTTCCTCTTGAATCACTCTATCTATTAAAAAAAACCGCATCAAAATCCGTTGCGCAGTTTTAAAGATCTAAGCATACATAGGGACAGACAGACGGAAGCAACTTTGTTTTATACTATGTAGTGATTATGTTCGAACCGTACAAATAAATTGGGACAGGAGGCTCTATGAGGTCAGCATCATAGAGCCTCCTGTACCAATCAAAATTTTCTGGCGTCTGACAAATCAGCCCTTAGTCAGTAAGGGTTGATGACTGAGGGGCCCGTGGCTAAATAATAACAGCCGCACAGGTCGATCGATCAGGTTAAGCTACGCTTGCCGCGGTTGGTCTGTGGATGGGTGACCATCTTTACATTCCGAGACCCCTCCGTGCCTCGGAAAGCACGTTAAGCCGTTGGTCCCGGCTGTCATTCGTAGATCTTTGACAGTCGTTACGGGTAGTCAGTAGCCCGAAAGTCTGACAACCAGTCTTACCCATGGGTATCGTATTACCCAGTAACTGGGTTGTCGAGGTCAGATAGGCAGTCACTCCATGTAAAATACTGGTATTCAGCTGCATCCGGTTAGACTGGAAGCCGTAGTTGGGAAAAGGCTAGGCAGATGATGAGTTAGTAAGGGCTGATTTTTCAGACGCCAGATAATTTTATTGGAGGAATAACTTGGAATTTTTGACAGTTCTTCCATAGAAATTCTGTCAGACGTCAATTTTATTCCACAAATAAAAAATATCTGTCTAATTGAAAAATCAACCCTTAGTTATATTAGAGAATTTACTGTCTTTTTATTCATTTAGGATATTGTTGATCCTGAAAAACTGTCGTGGTGTGTCTCAGACGGCTTATTATTAGTAGTACGTACCTATGAGGAGCAATTCCCGTATTATTAAGAACGTTTTCATTCTAATTTCTCAATTTGCCAAAAATTAACTTTCTTTATCAAAAATGTTGACAAGTTTCGGACATTTATTCTCGCTAAGATGCGATTGCAAATGAATTTGAACATTTTTAAGTACGAGAATTGGCCAGGTACAAACAACTTAATGCCAAGTAAACCAAGTGTTAAGGCCAGTTACGTGCAAAAAAATAATTTGTGGTCTACATGTATATTATTTCTAGATTACCTATTCCTCCAAACGTCAGGTAAGGTGGGCAGAGTACTACATACTTAGCTATTATTATGATCCTAATAATTAAACCACCGTATCACTTTCTATTATTATGCAAATACAGAAGTTGGTTATCCCAGAAAATGCTGGTATTACCAACGAGCGCCTCTAACTTTGTTTATTCTCAAACCACCATGGAAAACATGTCGAACAGTAATTCTACGATAATAATAGATATTACAGAAACATTACTATCGTTCAGTGAAACTCGGACAAGTATTGATACTCCAGTTTAGATAGTCCACTCAAAATACTAGTGTAACTAGAAAATGGCGCTGATGATTATAATAAATGAACCTTTTACTGAAACTATTGCAATTTATTACCGTTTCGCCGACCGATTTAATATCCGGACTGGTATAGGTACCTCTTATTAATAATTGCCTTATAAATTTTAACAATACATCATGGTGAAGTTGACTTTGGATCACGACGATCGTAAGTCAAAAAATGTCTTAAAAAGCTGGATGAAATACTGCTAAATTATTTACTATGTTGTCGGGGAGCGTTTAACGTTGAATGAAATGTGCTTTGAGGTTATTTTCGAGATTAAAGGTGAAGTCAATAACCTGGATAAATTAAATTGGTATAGAACAAAACCAAGCTGTGTGTACGTCAATCTGTGAAGGATATATTATTTGCAGGTTTTGGCGGATACCAGCAACAAGATTACTACGGTAACCGTTATCGTTATCAGTAATTCAACAAGGCACAGAATCTGGTGTGCGCTCGACAGAAGGCTTAATAAAGTATTCGAGCAGATGTAAATGGAACACAGAGCGGCCCCGAGGCTAGGGCGGGGTCCGGACAACACTTTCATATTATTACGACCGCATTGCACGCACACAATCATAACGCACACACACACGCACACCCGCGATTAGATCGCTGCGGACATGCGCGCGCGCACGCGATCCGACCACTTTCAATGATTCGTTAGCGAAATCATTAGGAGATGTAATGTCGGCGCATTGTAATACGTGTTTATGGTTATTTAAATGATTTATTTTTATTGATTGTTTTTGCCTTGTTGCGAGACAGAAAATAATGATGGTCGTATGAATAAGGCTACCATTATGGTATGCTATTGCGAAGGTGATCGTTGCTACTATGTTATTTGAGCGTTTGGTAACGGAATCTGTTACGAGAAAATGAGTTGTCAAGTGGGTTAAGTCGGGACATTCATCACTCTGGTCGGTCGGGTCGTGTGTAGACAAGTTTAGCTGTTGGCCTGTCTGGCTGGTGAGTGATGGCCGCTGGCTGGATAGCCGCCCGCGCCAGTCTGATGGCCGCAGGATTACTTACTCAACATTAGGGTATCAGTCACCGATTAGCATTGTTCATTGCCAGATTGAATGTAAGTCTTTATCGACATCATTCTATATCACTGTCATGTGACTTTTCGTGCGCAAGCACCAACCGGTCTATTCTGTAAAAATGTTACCGTGAAAACTTAGGTGAAGTGAGATTGAAGTGAGCTATCACTCCACCTACTGATACTGGGGATTGATACTAGTGACCGCTCACGTCACCATGTTCACGGTAAGATTATTACGGAATAAACTGCGATGATTCTTTAACATTTTTTCTTATTTTTTGTAAGAATAAGAAAAAAAAGTGTAAAAGACGAATCGACATTTCCCATGTAAGTTCTACAAGTTGGTTTTCTCCTAAAATTCTGTACATTACAACTTTAATTAAGAATTCTGGGTACCTATGTATATGGATCTCAAGCAATCACTCTTTACCGGACAGTACTCCAAACCAGAGCTCTTATTTTATAACCTCGTTTTCTATTTTAATTAATTACAAATCCTGCTTTGAAAGTGATACTTCGTAGTTTCAGAATATTTATAGTTAGTACGTCGACTGTCAATCTCATCAATATTATTCCTGGGAGTGCTGACACTAGTGACATGTTATTAACATAGGACTGACAGTGTTGTCAATAGCCCACTTCACTAAGCTGTGTATAAATATTCATAGCTGTGTCTTTCCTGCTAATTAAATTGTTGTTAGTATTGCAACGATTTTAGTCTTCCAAACATATAATTTGTGGCCAGTGATGAGTGGTTTCGTCATTTGTTTTTTTTTTTCGCTGTCGTTTCAGAGCAAAACAAATGAAAATCATCATCATTTCGAATGCTCATCGAAAATACGAATTCGCAATAATACTTTACGACGTCATTTCGGCAACTGACACCCTTCCTTCTATTTGCACTAATCGAGTATTATTACGAATTAAATGGCTTATTACAGGCAATAAAAGTGAGAAAATAATATGGAAAGTATTATTCGGTCGTGTACAGGAAAGGGCACAGCCTTAATCAGTGAGTCAAGTTCGATCAATCGTTAATACAATTGTCGCAAATGCTGGGTAATAAAATTTTACAATGGCAAAAGTACGGGGGCTCGGAGATGGAGAATCTGAGCCGTGTGTGAATCTCAATTACTTTATCAGGACTTTATGGCTCAGGGAATCCTGTTATTTGTAGCCGTAATGCACATATCACTGAACAAATTTTACGATTTTCATAAACAGAAAGAAACGGCAATGTCGGAAACTACGAAAGTATAATGGTTCCGATCTCACTCAATTGTAGGATTTCCAAAAGTAATAAAATAATAAAGAAGAACTAAGTATTTATTCAGACGTAAAAAAATGTGAGAATATGAGAAATTATATCCTTTACCTACATAAAACTTTTAAAACCAACGACGTTCACACTCATAAAGAAATTGTAAGATGATAAAAATTTAATATAAAAATACATGATGCTCGTATTTATGACGCTGAATATTACGCGTTTTATATTTTTTCAACACTTAGTACATATGGACACATAAGGGAAATGTGAATACCCGAGGCGAGAATTACCAATATGGAATCGACCTCATTTATAATTGTTCCCAGAGGTGTGTGTGAACGGAGTCACCGAAACTTAAGGTGTCGTACAGACGGGTATTGCGACTCTTTGTCGGCAGTGTGACTGTCTTCTTCACGCGTAGCCCCGTTCATTAAGTTCGCATGTCCGTCCAGCTCCGCGATTATTGCAATTATTTAAATTCACACCTTTGAAACGCGAAAAAGCCTCTTTTTACATTTAATGTTTCGTAAGCGTAAGGAAATGACGTCTCATTCGAAAGGTATAATTAGGGACAGCCTTGGAGTTCAGGGTTGTGCCGGATTTATGCGCTTCTGACATTGTGTGACGCGTTAATTGTGCGATGTTTCGACATATATTATGCGGGCTTTAATTGGTGTCGATATTTACACTGTGCCTATTAGGAACATCGGTGCTACTTAAATGGGATGTTGACTCATTGTTTTGCAAAGAGATCGCAGCTGCACGGCCGCTTTGTAATTGCCGCGAAAATATCTGCATAAAAATATTTTCTTGCATGCTTTTCCTTTGTCAGCGTTTTAAATTATTTAATTGCATTCCGTTTTTAAATAACCTATGGTCTGTATTTATGGGCTCTTCTCCACGTACAAAACGGTGAAGGAAAATATCGTGAAGAAACCGGCATGTCCTAGAAACAAAAATTCGAAGACGTGTGACATCAGCCGCCCCACACTGGATCCGTGTGGTTGATTACGGCCCACTCCCTCTCACCGAGAGGAAGCCTGAGTCCCAGCAGTGGGAACATTACAGGCTGATTCTTATACTCCACTTACAGCTATTTTCCAAGCTCCTCGGTTCTTATTAATGTTCTCAATACTTCATCCCTTTATCATGGCTATTACGTAATGATCCGCCAGATATCTAAACAAGCCTACAGCGATATTCATACTTCCTCGTTCCAGTATGCCCAGAGGGTCAAGATAAATACATCAGAGCCCATAGGACAGACAGATCAAATATCAGAGCTGTGTTTCGTAGAGCTGAGAAAGATGTTTGATCGAGCCTTCGGTCGTTGTGATGAATGTATGATACCTACCTGATAAGACAAAGCATTGCAAACTAAACTTATCATAATAATGATTGATTGCAGCACAAACGCACTTAAAACCAAATAATTATTGTTGATTAGTTTAACATGTAAGTACACAAAATGTAGACGACCGTAAATTAAACTGCGAACTGCTGTAATGATGTTCCCATAATGCATACAAAAATTCAATCAAATACAACATTATTTTTAGTATATGCGAAACCCGAAACGCGTGTCTATTATTATTATGTAAAGAATCTAAGTACAAAATTTCAAAACTGTATCATGCAAAATCACAAAGTTACACTCAAGCTTGTTACGTTACCTGGATGTCCGTACCAAAAGTTGGTTACCACTTAACACGCGCTGCCGGCCGACCGGCTGTGACCTGTGTTGTGCGCATATGATTGCGGATATGTACTTAGTGTCGCTCGGTGTCCAAATCGTTACCATTTTTAAATATTTTTGGGACAAAATATATAACATGATGTAAAAATTATTGGAATCGATTCAGTTACTCTTTTTCTGAACAAACTATATTCAGGTTTGCAATATACTAAGAATAATGTTGTATATCCACTAGTTTAGTCAATATAGCTGGTCAGAGATTGGCGAAACCCATAGTCAGCCCATCGCTACTATTTAGTTTGTTTGAAAAATTCACTTTTGTTATTGTGGTGTTAGGATTGATTCATTTGATAGTTCCAAAATAATCCTAAGCATTAGTATGGCCAGCGTTTTCATGTATTGTCGTATTGTTGTCTCCATATTGTATATTTGACTGTTCATGTTGTTTGTTGTTTGTGTATTTGACTATCTTGTCGTACATATCGATAAATACAGTAGTGCAATATACCTACATGTCAACTTTTTTTTATAAGACAGTGAAGAAAATTATTTATATACATAGCTCAGAGGAAGGATTGGCATTTATGACAAGACGATGAATTTGGATGATGTTTTGGTTTTAGCACAATAGATACGAAAAAAGAACAACGCGCTTAGTCTGTTAGGACTTAGATGTTTTTGTTACTAAGTCTACATATTATAATTAAATAGGTGTGCATAGATAAGAACGCCCGTACATTTATGTCTTTATAATTGCCTTAATCCTGTTATACATTTCAATTTTGGACAAGTTTTAGGTGACTCACGCACCTGATAGCATTCTAGTTGAGCTAACATTAGTCGCTAGTGTACATAGATAACTAGGTACCTAATATTGACGCACACGCCTGCTTGGTACCATTCTCTAATTATGAATAACATACTAACATTAACATGTACAAATAGTGGCAGGGTTATCGACGCATAAACTATATACAGATTCAACACAAATGGTTCTAGACCCCCTAGTGAAGAAATATACCAATAAAAAGTTACAGCAGTTTTTTTTTTGATAACCATTGATAATGGTTATCAAAAAAAAAACTGCTGTTTCATACAAAAGTGCAATACCTACGCGGTCAAAATGTATGGGCTGCCATTTTTTTTTTTTTTTAATTATTGCGTCGATGTCGGGATGCCAGCCTGTATATAAAACGTAAAGAAAATGCATTTCTTATTTATTACTGACAGAAGCACACCTGTCTATGCCTGCTTCTTAGATTTATCCAAAGCATTTGATCTGGTTGCATATGACAGGTTGTGGCAAAAGTTGTCAGATGATACGAATGTACCTACTGAGTACATAAGTCTCCTGAAGTATTGGTATGGCAATCAGAGCAATTTTGTGCGGTGGTCGGGGTCACTATCGGTTGAGTACAGGTTGGAACGTGGAGTAAGGCAAGGTGGGCTAACATCGCCGACTCTCTTCAATTTGTATATTGACCGGCTGATCCGTGAACTCAGTAGCGCCGGTGTGGGTTGTTCAATTGATGGTGTTCTTGTCAATAACATCAGTTACGCGGACGACATGGTGCTGCTGAGTCCATCGATCAGTGCCCTTCGAAAACTGATATCGATCTGCGAGCGGTATGCGGGGGCCCATGGGCTCAGATATAACACCATCAAAAGCGAGCTCGTGGTGTTTAAGGCAGGATCCAAAACATATGACACTGTCCCAGAGGTCATGCTGAATGGCAGTGTCCTTAAAAGAGTCTCGCAGATAAAGTATCTGGGCCACTGGGTCACCGAGACGCTTGTAGATGATATTGATATAGATAGGGAGCGCAGGGCTTTGTCTGTTAGAGCTAATATGCTGGCTCGTAGGTTCGCGCGATGTACTGCGGAAGTAAAAGCTACGTTGTTTAGGGCATTTTGCCAATCGTTCTACACGTGCAGCCTATGGGTCAAGCATACAAAGAAATCGTATGACACCCTGCGTGTTCTCTACAATAACGCCTTTAGGGCGTTGATGCAGCTGCCTCGCTACTGTAGCGCATCGGGTATGTTTGCAGACGCAAAGATAGATGGGTTTGCGGCGATTATTCGCAAAAGAGTTGTGTCCCTGATGCGCCGCGTACGAGGCAGTTCTAACAGCTACCTTCAGCTGTTTGCATGGAGGATGGATCTGGACTTGGATTGCCCAATAATGCGGTACTGGACCAGGCTGCATGTTGAGCACTCCGGGTCCAAACCTAAATTTAGACTAAGGTGATTGACATTGTGACTTGTATTGATTGTTTTTTTTTTTTTAATATGATTTAGGTTTTTATTTTATTTATTTCTTTTGATTTAATTTTGAATTCTGTGACCGTGACAATTTCGATCTTTTTATCTTTTAATGTTCGTTTATTTTAATTGCATTGTATTTTAATTTTAATTTTTATCTGTGACATTTTTAATTTATATTCATTAATTTATTTATTTTGTAGCTGTGATATTGTAATATTTTATATTTTATGTTTTATGTAATAATGGTTTTGCCTGAATTAAATGATTATTGTTATTATTATATATATATTTTTTTTTATAATTACATATTATTTTAAAATTAAGTTCCTATCTCCATCATCTTCAACATAATATTGTACGGGCCCACTAATTACTAGAGACGCTTCAAAAAATATTTTATTAATTCAGACCTTGATCCATTAAAACCCCCACAGTTCTTGATCTACTTAGTTTGTAACTTATTCACGCTCAAACGGCTAGACCAATTTTGATGAAATTTGGCAGACCGATAGTTTATAACCAGGATTAACACATAGGATACTTTTATCCCAATATTCTTACGAGGTCGAGACTTATGCGTGTAAAACCGCGGGGCGCAGCTAGTGTGTTCCCACTATGTCGTGACGACAGATTATCGTGTCGCTTAAAGTGTCGTGGCTTGTGTATTTAAATGGAGGTGTTCGCATATAGAACGACACGATTTACTGTCGTCTACAACATTTTTTGCAGTGACAACAGATTGTCGTGACAGTGGGAACGGCTAGCACGACAGTCGTAAAACGATAAAAAATCATTACGACTAAATCGTGACCGCAAATCAACGATAAAATGTCGTCGCGATCCAATGGGAACAGCTAGATACGATAGTCGCTAAACGATAAAAAAAATTGATGACAAACAAACGTATTAATGGGAACGGCTAGAGACGACAGTCGTCCAACGATAAATTAATCGTTACGACATAGTGGGAACGCGCCCTAAAGCTGAACATTAAAAAAAAAACACAACAAAAACAGCGAACATATCAATAATTGTGTACTTATCGCTAAATATCATAGAAAACCCTAGCTAGATATATCACACAATAATGATCCTACACATCCTTATCAGGTCGTAACACGTCGCAGCTTCCGCAAGCTGTTATCTAGAGCTAAGCCTTAAGCCGACACTAGCAAGTACCCAAGTACCCCGCTGCCTTGGCCACACCCAGGCCACTAACCCTTGTCGCAACCATTATGCACACACACAAAAGATGTGGTAGTATTGGTCTAGTAAAATAGATGCCCACCCTCCCTTTCACTGGCGTAACAGTGCCACAGTTATAGTTCGGCCGATTTCGTTTTGTACTGATAGGGTTTATTTTATCTTTGATTTTGATTTAAAAAATAATTTTTCATAATGAAACAGATCAAACATGTAATAACATGGAAGTCAATGGTTGGTTATGTTGTTGGTTGTTTGCTGTTAAATTTTTTTTAGCTTTTTTTTTTTGGACCAATAATTTTGAGCTAGATTTCCATAAGCTGGCAGAAAAACGACTCAAAAGAAGCTATCTAGAAGATACTGCTGCACTGGGTTCAACTAGCAAAGGTTATTTTGTCTGGCACCTTAAAATTATATTTAGCTTTAGAGCATGTAAAATTTTCGATATCAATATCAGTCAAGTATCACTGCATCAGGATTTTAAAATAATTTTTTTCTTGCGTCTCAGCCTAGACATCATTCCAATTAATTATTTTATTTAATTAACCAAATGGTATAATAAAACTGTTACATTAATAAAACGACTTAATTAAAGAATTAAACCTGTAACTGTAATTTAGCCTGCAGGTATGTGCAACAGAGTCTGCAAGAGCGAATCTAAATCATACATTCTCGCAATGGTTGTCAGCTCCAATTAGACAGTGTGGAATTCTATCTAACTTTCAAACGTGAGGACGTTTAAACTCCTTTTATACCTACTAAAATTTGGTACATTTACGGATTTAGTTATGGAAACATTTAGCAGGTTGAAGTTGAATATCAAGCACACCATTGTGAAAAACAGACAGTTAATACAGTACTGAATCTTCATAAATTTGCCTTTATTGCCATAATATGCCTTTGTAACAAAATTTTTGTCATTCTCTGTTATAAAATTTAACCCTCTCTGGAATGGTAAAAGACCGTTGTCGATGAAAGTTTTAACATGAATTTTCATAACGAATCGAACAAAGGTTAAAAACAGAACGTCAAACGAAAACGCGTTGATGTCTTTTGTTTTGACTTACCACCAACTCAAAACTCCACAAAATCCGACCATTCCAAATCTCAAGGCCAGAGCCCAAACTATAGATACGGCAAGCATCCAATAAGGTATCTATCCATATACTGATAACAGATAAGGCTGTCACCGGCGGGCGGTGGCCGGCGGTAAATATCCGCTGTGATATAGTGCGCGACGAGCGACGTCTACAGCCAACCGGCCATGTTGACGGTGATAACGCAGAAATTTTGCTTCACGCAGAGTTTGTGATAAGGAAAGCGTTAGGGGGTGTAGGAACGCTGAATATAAATAAGACTATATACATGAATTTCAACAAAAAAAATATATGGTTTACGCTGTGTTCGTGATAAGATTGCTGTTAGGGAGAATGATAACCTGAATGGAAATCAGCCTGTATTCATAATTTGCTGAAATAATATATCAGCCCCTGACAAGGTAGAACCGTAGATTTAATTGTTCATGGATCTATCTACTATTTTATACATTATCAATAAACATCAATGAAGTTGATGCCATAACAATGAGACATATACAAGGTGTAACTTAAATAACGCACAACCTCATAAGGGGTCATTGTACTCATCATTATGAACAACTTTTACCATGTGACCAAACACAAAATCGGGAAAAAAAATCAGCTGTTCCCTACATTTTGACAAGTTATGCGAACATAAATGAAGGGAACAGCTGATTTATTTTTCGCGATTTCTGGTTTGTTCCCATAGTAAAAGTTGTTCATAATGATGAGTACAATGACGCCTTAAGAGGTTGTTCGTTATTTAAGTTACACCTTGTATAATTGCCAGTGTAGCAGTTAAATTCTAATTATTTTGTTAAAGGCATAAATAATTATGATTTAGTTCCTAAGTTAGCAGTTAATTAAATCCTAATTATGTATGTCTCATTTGTTTTTGTTACGGGCAAGTTATTCATCGCTAGCCGTAGTTAGTATACACCAACTGCCCAACTAATTGGTCCTGAAAACTACTACCTACAGTGACTAACTGTTCCAAATGAATACAACATCAGTCCAAATTAATAATAATAATAATAATAATAATAAAACCATTTATTTTCAGGTAACAAAGACCCATAGATAAATACCTTAACTTAAGTATACATAATATAACAATTGTGTTAGTAAATAAAACTTAAAAACTATGTTAGTATCACGGTAGCCCACCAGTTTGATACCACAGTCTAATGAGGCATAGTCTAACTACAAACACCAGTAACACAACAAACGCAGGTGTACCCCATCAATATCCAAGTTGACCTACTGTTCAAACACTCTGTGGTGATAATCTTGTGAAATTAGAGCGGATTGGGCACGCTGCCACCCGCGCGTGCGCAAGTTGCGTGCGTACGTCTAGCAGACTTAGTTATTATTTAGAATTTAAATTTAAAGCCGAGTAATCCTTTTCAGTTCGGTTTTGAATGCAACAGTGTCGCAACTGTCAAAGTTGATGGAATGTTTTGATGGTGAATTTGTAAGGCGGGGTGTTTGTTAAGGAAGGTTTTGTTAAGCTAGTGGTTAGAGTGTTGAAAATGAAGTCAATTGAAAGTAGTTGATGTAGGTTTAATGAAATAAACATAAACATACTCCAATAAGTGGTTGTCAGCAAGAAATTACAAAAGACATAGATTCAAATAAATTACCTCTCAAAAGTCTCCCAAAGCTAGTGTCTTATGCCTATAAAGAACGTGACTCGTGGCTAAGTAATAACGGGTCGATCGATCAGGTTAAGCTACGCTTACCGCGACTGGTCCATGGATGGGTGACCATCATTACATACATACTTCGAAAAGCACGTTAAGCCGATTGTCCCGGCCGTCATTCATGGATGTTTGACAGTCGTTACAAGTACTTAAAAGCCCGAAAGTCTGACAACCAGTATTGCCAAAGGGTATCGTATTACCCAGTATCTGGGTTGTGGAGGTCAGAAAGGCAGACGTCCCATATAAAATACAAACAACTGCATCCGGTTAGACTGGTGGCGGACCACGAAAAGGGTAGGCAGATTAATTTCATTAAAAAAATGCATCTCGCACATAAGTAGTCGATTCATATTATAGTTTTTGAAAGTTAAAAAAGCTAACTTTCTACTTTTCATTTGGAAATAAAATAAATCATATTCTGTGATTGGCTGCCAAGCTCTACCCACATCTTTCAAGAAAAAACAAGATCACAATGATATGTCTACAGCTAATCAACGTTTTATTAAACTTTTAATTCAACCATAAAATCCTTTAATTATGATGTCTGTACAAACAGTTACAGTTTTCAACATTATTAAGTGCAAAATGTGGCAACATTTTAATGTCGATCATTATTCAGTGTTGCAATAATTAAAGATTACTTGATTTTTCAGTAATTAGTGGTAAGTCGAGACGGAGTGAGATTTATCAAATTGAGGTCGAACCTGAGACCCTTCACCTCAGTGCAGATAATTTAAACATCTGTCATATTATCAGTCAAAACTGTAAAAGCTACAAAGATTATTGAGCTTATGGATATGACCTTTACGTAATATATGAAATTTAAAATCCTTTTCGTTATGTAAGATTAAACATGAAATATACTGGACTTTGTTTTTAATGCATTTCACGTTAACACATGAAACGATGATAATAATCTCGAATTTTTATATCAAATGTCACAAAAATATAAAAATGTTAGCACTCAGATATTTAAAGTTTCGATCAGGGCACAAACAAAAACTAAAACAAATATCCCCATAGCACGCACCAGTAGAGTGCCACATCAAGTACTACTCTTTCGTCATCAATCGATCGATCCTCAAAATGAAAAAAAAAGAGATTCCAGACAGACAGAGGTGTACAGACGCTAGCACATCAAGCTACCCGAAACTGTCAAATTTTCCCAATCAACTTTGAACCTTGTGCTTTAGCGATAAATTTGAAAATGTATTAAAGAAATTTGACAGATTGTAGCAGCTCGATGTGCTATATAGTACACAACATTTCACCCGTCACCTATGCTTAAGTTGTATGTAAAAGGGGGCCTGCCTTTCAACGGGGCACAAGTCCCAAATTATTTATAAATCAACTATGCATAAAATTAAAATTAGAAGGCAATGAGCAAAACATCGTATTAGCCTTTAGTGACTCATAAATGCTTGCCCCTAATACATCAATACTTAGCCCAATACAACGCTAAATTAACTCCGTCCCTTATCCATTTGATTACCCACCATCGCACATTAAATACATATCTCATTCCCTCTAATTCCATTGCAACAAAGACAACACACACCTCCCTATAATTTTACCTCCGCGCCATCTAGTTGAGAATTACCCTGCAATCATTATCGTTACCATAGATTAACAAAACCGTGCTGATCCCAACGGTGAAAGTACGTTTTAAGTAAGTAGTAAGTAGGTAGATCTTTTATGCATAAAAGACCTCAAACTTCAATTCAATCATTAAAATCGATGTAGGTGCACCTACATCGACTTTACCGATTGAATCTGACAAGATGTGCGTGAATCAACCAACCCCAAAGATTTAAATCGTTAGATTTGCCCTGCCGTGTCAAAAGATGATCGCGTTTATGTTTTGTTTTAACACTTTTGGAACACACATAATATCGTAGGCTGCCATAGAAACGTCATATTCGGGACTTGTGAGCTCACAGGTCTTAGAAAGAAAGAAATCGTTAGATTTGCCCTCACCAAACTTGTCAAAAGTTCGGTGAGGACAAATCTAACGATTTAAATCTCTCAGACACTCAATGTTTTTTCTATTGTTTTCACCCCTTTTGACGACTCATTAAAGATCGTGCTTGAAGGTGGAATGTCAACATTTTCGCGATTGAACTCCAAGACTACCATGTACAAAGAGAAAATTCTGAACAGATGAACCAGTCTCATCGGATTAGTTCACACACACGAAATTAGCTTCAGAGAGTAGCAGTCACCACATCTGTCGTGTCCGAGTAGTTCTCAAGATCGTAACACACTACGATTTTGATGTGGTCAGACGGGTGACCAGCCGTGCGATTCTGTAACCATCTCACCGTGAAAGCTTGGGTGAAGTGAGCGTGGAGTGAGCTGTCAATCGCTAGGGATTAACACTATTCAGTGCTCACTTCACTTATGATTTCACGGTGAGATTTTTACAGAATCGACCGGCAGGTGTGTACGTGAACGTCAAGGGACGAGCCAATCCTCAGATTCAACATACAACAAATCTCGGATTCAACATTACTTTCTTACGTCCCAAAAAGAAGTTGGTATTTTATAAAGCGTTCGCTTCTATATATTTACACTCTATGGCAGTACTGAGCACTGGTACCGTATAGCACTAATCGATAAAGATAAATGACCATACGTTCATATTAAACACCCACGTTGATCGATCGGCCGCGGCTCTTCATTTTTGTACCCAAGCGTATATTAATCATTATGGCGGTAATCTTGTGAAATTTATTACCTCTAAGCGAATCTGCCGTGGTATTTATCAACAGAATGTGTGGGCTATCATAGGTAAGGTATAGATTGGCTAGATGTGATTTATATTAGATAGCTCTGAATAAAAAGGCTACTATGAAGTATGAAAATAACACTTGTATTTGAAGCTCCTTATAGTGTTTAAAAGCTTCGCTAGTTTAAAAAGTGTTAGCCTTATACTATACAGCCGGTCGATTCTGTAAAAATCTAACCGTGATTTCATAAGTGAAGTGAGCTTGAAGTCAGCAGTCTCAATAGTGTCAATCCCAAATGACAGCTCACTCTCCGCTCACTTCACCAAAGTTCTCGCGGTGAGATTTTTACAGAATATCACTGCAGTACTATAAGAAAGGAAGGAAGAGTAGTAGCGAAACTAGTTTCTACTAGATTCGGATACTATCTCTTAAGGTTTGACGAACCATGTGGATTGAGAAGAAAGGATTAATATTGTCAACTTCCTATACTTTTTGTCTTCTTATTGTTTTGTCATTAGCTTGGCAAACATAATGAAAATGCATATTAAGGCTTTTTTTTTTAATTAAGGAAACATTTCTGTACTATTTTTCTTTCTTCTTTTCTAATACATTTTTACATTCAAGTTTTCGTGTATGAATTATAAATTATTTTCTGTAAGAAGGTTTGTACAAACACCCTTACATGTCAATCATATTTTTTTTAAACTAAATGAGGTCGGCGTTTCCTATCTGACTACTCTGAGAAGTAAGGCCGAAACAAACTCAGAGGTCACAGTCTCTTTTAAAGTCCAGAAATAACCTTGGTCAGATCATGGTGAAGACCAAGTAGATTGGTGTCTGAAATGGTCTTATGAGTAAAGAACCACACAGATTGAGCGGACCTGTCCAATCAGTGAACGCATTTGTCAAAAATCGTGCAGCTCATATACATTTAGGTGTCTATCCCATTTACCAACCAACGCATCCAGTCTCCACACGTCCTGGTTAGCGAACATAATAGAGATGACCGGCCACCGCCAATTAGCCTACGCGTATTAATAACCAAACTGACGCAAATTAGATACGTCCGCCTTTCTAATTTAATTTAGAGCATTCTTGAGATACGACATCTAAAGATTGATAGGCCCACCTCTAGATTCTATCTGGATGCTAACTTTCATATTTTATCGAAATATGGACGGTACATCACGTTACAATAAATAGAAAACATCTGCTGATGATGGACTATCAAAGTTCCAATGAATTTTGTGGACTTTTTTTTAAACTCTAATGGTGAAGTTTCTTGACCATTCTTCTCCATACGAAAAATACGTTTTGGAAGGGGCGACTAGAATAATTTCTATTGTATTGTAAATTTTGACGTACAAAAGTGCATTTTATGAGTCTATTTGAAATAAATACTTTGACTTTGGAGGAATCTGACAAAATATTTCTTGATCATCGTGCTTGGAAAATGAATTGGTGACATTATTTTACGCGTATTAAATTACCGATAAATTCAGTCCATTTTTGGAAACAGGTCAAGTAATAGTAATAAATACGGTTCGTTAGTAGCTAATGGTTCAAATTACCACTCAGCCTAATTAAATACTCCATGCACTTGGACATTAGCAAACTTGTAGTTTCATTCATTAATTTATTTTATTTCAGACATAAATCTAGTCCATAGTTTTACACTCATCGGTACAATTAACTTATAAACTATTTTAAATTCTATTCAGATAAAAACCCTAAATAAATTGTGTCAAAAAAAAAATATTCAACAAACTCATTAAAAAAAAATAATAATAATAATTAAAATTGTCAAACAAATTATAAAAATGTCACAATCGTATAAAAAAAAATCGAATCTAGTTTAGTAATAATTCCAACGACTGTGGTAACACCGACGAATTTTGAAAAATCGGTAAGAAACAATGATTGCTGGTTCAGGGGGTCTTAAAATCAGTATCAAACATACTGATTTTAAGACCCCCTCTGTCACAAAGGACATAATAAAGTACATTTTTAAATGCTGTCAAACCCTGCGGGAACCACAGGTGTCCGTGTACCTATGCATTTAAAATAGCTAAGTATCCCCACGCTGAACTCGTAACGAAAGGAAGACAGGTAGTGTGCCCGCTACACGCCTTCTAACCTATGGTCACGAAGAGCATGCAGCTCTGCTAACCGTATTATGAGGCTTGAGCGTGAAAATCAAGCTGGGAGGAATGAGGTAGATTCTTCACTTGTTTCGAAGGCTCTTAGTTGCATTTCACGCAAGTGGCTTACGAATAGACTTGCTTGTTGTTTATTAACTTATAAACTATTTTAAATTCTATTCAGATAAAAACCCTAAATAAATTGTGTCAAAAAAAAAATATTCAACAAACTCATTAAAAAAAAAATAATAATAATTAAAATTGTCAAACAAATTATAAAAATGTCACAATCGTATAAAAAAAAATCGAATCTAGTTTAGTAATAATTCCAACGACTGTGGTAACACCGACGAATTTTGAAAAATCGGTAAGAAACAATGATTGCTGGTTCAGGGGGTCTTAAAATCAGTATCAAACATACTGATTTTAAGACCCCCTCTGTCACAAAGGACATAATAAAGTACATTTTTAAATGCTGTCAAACCCTGCGGGAACCACAGGTGTCCGTGTACCTATGCATTTAAAATAGCTAAGTATCCCCACGCTGAACTCGTAACGAAAGGAAGACAGGTAGTGTGCCCGCTACACGCCTTCTAACCTATGGTCACGAAGAGCCTGCAGCTCTGCTAACCGTATTATGAGGCTTGAGCGTGAAAATCAAGCTGGGAGGAATGAGGTAGATTCTTCACTTGTTTCGAAGGCTCTTAGTTGCATTTCACGCAAGTGGCTTACGAATAGACTTGCTTGTTGTTTATTATTTATTTATTTATTTAAAATGTTTCCACAAATTTGCTAACTCAACAAAAATAAATGGTAGAATGAAGTTGAACGGGTTTATTTGAAAACGACATAATGGTGTGTGAACTCTGATTTCATGAACAGTTAAGATTTCCAGTGAAGGAAACTGTATCCTGAAATGTATAAGTGTAGCCATAATTTAAATATAGTAAGTACAAAGTGCGGGGTTTCAATTCATAACCTCTCAATTGCCAGTCTGTTAAATATATATACAGACATTGGAATATAATGTATCTAGTTTGAAAAAAGATAATCTACAAAAAAATGATTAAGATCAAAACTTAGACCAGAAACCCTCAACCTAGGTGCTTAACACTCCTCAATTTCCCAGAAGCTCGAAAACGTTCTAGTATAAACATTTTAATACAAAGAGCACTAACGTAAGTAACATCTCTATCTATCAGCTACATACCCGCACCGTAATAAACATTGCGCAGCTGGGATCGAACCCGCTACCTTATTGGCCGACCCCACGCGGCGGTAGATAAACAATGCACTCTTGCGCAGAAGATATGCACTGCCAAATGAATATAGACCTAAAAAGGGGTAGAGCTGACCAAAATTATCGAATGTCAGGCTTACTTATATTTGATGGTGACAGGTTATTATGCACGGGAGAACTTAAAGATAATTAATTGTCTGGTCATGCTTAGGGGCTGTTAGAAGACTTAGGGGCTGAAGACAATTTTGATCACTTTCCCCCCCCCCCCCCCACTTCGTAACAAAAAATAAGACTAGGAAGAACCCCCTCCGCCCCTTTCAATCTTACGTTTGATCAGTATCTACCATAATTGCAAAAAAAAGTACCAACAAAATTAAACATTTATTATTTTTGCTTACTTTTGTGATCTTACGTAAGAACAATATAGACCCCTAAAGAAGGTAGCTGGGGTAGACTGGATGCGGAAGGCGTCCAGTAGTGGACTGCGATAGGGTGAGTTGATTGATTGATTTATACCCCTCCCACCCCCACGTAAGAAAAAAATTAGACTTGTTTGGACCCCTCCCCCCTCAAATTGTCTTACGTAATATATGAACAGCCCTTTAATTGGGGTCTACCAGAAGGTATGCGCTTTGTCTTGATAATAAGGATGTAAGCCAAATTCGGTCCAAAACGTGATCCGAAAAAGTACAAGTTAGTTTGTTAGCAAGTTAAAGTTAGTATTAGTGACATGGCCACGACTGTCGAAGAACCGATGACCGTTGGAGCAGATGAGTCCTTGAGTGAAGACCAGGAATTCTCAACGAAGTGTGGGACGCCCACCAGCTAGATGTACCGACGATCTCCAAAAGTAGTTGAGGATAGAGTGAATACAGAAGGCAAGGAATCGAGTGGTTAGCGAAAATTGAAAGAGGCTTATGACGAACATTGGTCTTCGATTGGCTAAATTGAAGTCATCCTAGAAAATATCAAAAATTCAGTTCTACAACTTTCCTACGCACACTTCAGGTAGCTTATCCGTACGTTTTGCGGGCGGCAGATATAGGACTATTCACCGCCGCGCTCGCATTAACTCATACCGTGCACTTACAATGTCCGGAATGTATGATGCACCTTATAATAATGGGATTCTTCACGCACCGTGTACACTGTTCCTGATTCTTGTTTTGTGTTTGCCGTTCGTGTATTGATTGGACTGTGGTGTTTGTTTTGTTTTTCTGTAATGAATGTGGTGATTCTGCGTTTAATATCTGCAAGTGTATATTGACATCCAGATTTTTTTCTTTACAAGTGTTTATTGGCTCATAAAGACGTATCACTATGTAATTAGGTATATATATTATATTTATATTTAAAATATTTATTCCTCAAATTTCATGACTGCACCTACTACTGTTTGGCTCTGCATCACCCAAAGGTTGACTGGTAGAAAATGCCTATGGCATTAAGTTCGCCTCTGTATATTTACGTGCTTGAAGTTTTAAATAAATAAATAAATATCAGCTTCATGTAAACAATTATTATATTAGGTATATCTTTTTCCCTTTTGTGGAGACCGCGAATCGGTAAACGAAAAGTAGGATGCCCAAAGCCGAGGTGGAGCGACGATCTTCGCAGGATGGCTGGTAGCAGCTGGATGTGAGTTGCCGAAATTCGAGTTGAATGGCGTGCAATAGGAGAGGCCTATGTCCAGCAGTGGACTGCTATAGGTTGACTGATGATGATGACGATGTATCTCTTTTTATCTTTATTTTATAAATCAATTACTTCATCATCTGCCTAGCCCTTTCCCAACTATGTTGGGGTCGACTTCTAGTCTAACCAGACGCAGCTGAATACCAGTATTTTACATGGAGTGACTGCCTATCTGACTTCCACAACCCAGTTACTGGGTAATACGATATCCCTTGGGACCCTTGGTAAGACTGGTTGTCAGACTTTTGGACTACTGACGCTCCGTAACGACTTTCAAAGATGCACGAATGACATCCGGGACCAACGGCTTAACGTGCTTTCCAAGGCACGGAGGGGTCTTGAAGATGGTCACCCATCCACGGACCAACCGCGGCAAACGTAGCTTAACCTGATCGATCGACCCGTGCGGCTGTTATTATTTAGCCACAAGCCCCTCATTATGTACACCATAGAAATAACAGATGTAAATGTTGAAATTTTTTATTTTTATTTTTTTTAATAAATCAATTGCTTAGTTAATTTAATATATAATCATTTGTATCATCATCATTCTATCAAATAATTTGAGACAAAGGCATTTATCCCAATTTATTTGGGGTCGGCGTAACATGTCTTATCATACTTGCAAATGATGGTTACCTCTATAATATTAGTCCGAGTACATAAAAATAATACCCGCTCTCCAATCTGAAAAATCACACCCCAATACCTGAATTAAGTGGATAAAGGTACCAAAAAAAAAAACATTTTAATGTGGAAATCATGCGTTACAATGTTTTGTTTTACCCGTTTTCAGCCTGTCATACGATGCCACGAAAACCAATACGGATTGAAGAGAAAAAAAATGTAAAAACAAAAATGAATTGCTTTTCTCGCTTGACCAAACCTACCTTAAACAATATGAGTAACAAAACAATAACTACAACTTCTCACAGCCTTAATGAGCTAATATCATCAACAAACAGAGATAACAGTCATTACGTTATTTCCTCAGTGACGTGAACATATCTATTTGAAGTTAGGACCTAAATCATGCGCGTGGGCAACTGGACTCCTGCGGCGCACATCTGTTTTTGTGCGCACACATAAATTACGGAGGTACTCCTCACGGCTCCCGGCTTTGATAAATCCCCTGGTACGTTGTGGCGACGACGGGGACGTATTGTGCTGGTGATGTGGGTAGTTTAGACGCTTTTAAGGATTATTTGTGCCATGGCGTGTTTAGGTGGTGTCGCGTTCTTAAGGATGTGTGACTCAGCGTTGGTACAAGCGCCTTCAGAACAAATATTCTCTATGAAATTAACGTGAAGGTGGCGTGATTAGCTAAGGAATTGACGTGGTTTCGAAGTAAAGAATCACTGAAAGTCTCGCTGGGGGTGGCGTGTGTGTTGGATCATTAAGTTCCCTTCAAAATGGTTTAGCTAAATGGTGCTGTACGTCATGTTCGTGAACGGGAGCCGCCAGTAAGGACTGGTCATCTCTTAGCTGCCACGGCGTATTTTTATTTTAATCTAAGTATTTTCATTTATGAATTGTTTTTTTTTTTTTTTGTTTTTATCTTTTTTAGTACGTATGTTTTTAACGTGCACGTCTTTCTACATCGTTCTCACATGTATAATTTCAACTTGAATGATGTAACCAAAATTTTGTAACAATTTTTATTATTTAAAAGAGTGTCCGTGGAGTTGCTTGCCCGTTCTTCTCCACAGGTACCTACTTCACTTTGGAATGGGCAACTAGCTTCATCTTTCTGACTGACTGACCCCTTGATAATTCAAAAATGCCTGTAATTGGTTTACTTGAAATAAATGCTTTGAGTTTGAGTTTCTGAATGGTCATAGTGAATGGAAAGATGATTCTTTGTAGAGTATTTGATCGCAGGCTTTCTTATTACCAATTCCGTATAGTCGTGCCAGTATTTTACAGAGATAGGAACTTACGGTATCAGGGATTATTATCATTATTCCCAGACAACATTTTTCATAAGGCCCACCGGAACGTTTATTTCTTTAGTACTTCAAGCACATAAATGTACAGAGGCGGACTTAATGTCATAGGCATTTTCTACCAGTCAACCTTTGGGTGATGCAGAGACAAACAGTAGTAGGTTTAGGATTTAAAATATTTATTCCTCAATTTTCATGATTGCCATGAAAATTGAGGAATAAATATTTTAAATATAAAATCAAAAAAAAATTCTACCCCGACACAAGTGTCTCTGATTACTTACTGGGGCTGTCTCAACTCATTTATAGAATGTAGCATTTGAGACAATAAATATTTTTGTTTTTTTTTTTTAATTTTGAAATATAAAGATACGCATAAACCTATTAAAAGTATAAATACAATATATACCTAATTACATATAAATATAAGCACAAATAAATGTACATAAATACATGAAAATACTAAAAAGAAATAAGACAAACAATGAGAAAATATTAGCGTTATGATGATACTGCCAGCTTCTTGCGAATGTGCTCGCGAACCTTAACTTTAAAGGATAATCGGTTGGTCATCCTGATTACCTGGGCAAGTGCATTCCACTGAGAGATAGACTGAACGAAGAAGGAAGAGTGAATAAAGTTTGTGCGGTGAGTGGGACATTGGAGAAGACGATTAAGAAGGCAGTGTTTATACGAGTATTTAACGTCAGAAGAAGCAGATTGGTGACTAATATACAAACATAAAAATTTCACTATGTGTTAGGACTTTACAGTAATCCATCATTTACCCCCAAGGGTTGTCGTTGGTTCCTGGCAAACTGTTCGCCTCTGGCTTGGAAAATTTTCACTACTGAGTAGAATGATCCCGATAACTTTTCTGTGCAAAAACTATAAAACGCAAACTACTTATTTTTGCTTGAATTAAATAAAACGTCGCTTTTAAGCATAGTTTGCGTAGAAAACTATCTCCATTTTTTGACGCCTTTACTCTTAATGAATGCGAAGCCTCCGTTTCAGGTTCCTAACACAATGTACTCATAAAACCGCCAGTAATCAGATATCCAATCATTACATTCAAAACCGCAATCTGAAAACGATTCTACCGTTAAATATGGGAATAATGTACCTATTTATATGATGATTACTTACTATAAAGAAGGGCTAAGATGCAGATAGTAGTGCAACGAAGACTATGGACATGAGCGGAGCGAGACGCGGAGCGTCGAAGTGGGCGCGTCCGGTTGTAGTGTAACGGTGTCCTAGAATTCGATAATATACTATCTACATCACATAATATGTGTCATACTGTTCAAAACGGTGTAGTTGTTAGTCATATGTTTAAGCGTTAAGAATAACCTTTTTGCCTTTGAAAGAGACCACGTTCTCACAGCCTTACAGAAATTCGGTACATCAGGGGCACAAGTGTTTTTCTTTTAAGTTTTTTGTTACTATTTCCTTTACTTACATTTTCATGTTTACTTTATTATGGCGTAGTTACTTTAACGATATATTATTCTTATCTACATATTATATCTATAAATAATGATTAGAAATAAAAGTTGCTTTTCTGCGTGTTCTTCTAAACTACGCAACGGATTTTGATGCGGTATTCTCCATCATTTACAGAATTTATTCCGAAAACTTGTGTATAAGTTTAATATAAATGTGTACAATACATTTATATTAAACTTATGTTATAATAAAGAACATAAGTTCATATGTTTTGTCATGTCGTAAAAACCGTGCGAAGCAGAGGTGGGTCGCTAGTTCGAAATCATTTGTCAATTGTAACACGATACTGTGACAGTACAATTATCCTAGATTTTCATTTTAGGCGTAAACATGATCACGAATCGTCCGATTTCCGCCCCGCCGGCGCCGAGCCATACCCTCATCTTACGTATTGTAAGTGCGTTCACCAGCGATCCAGCCGGTATCAGATGGTGACTCCATATTGGATGCCTCGAATACATCGCCCTCCATCGGCCACGGATGCTATGAAAACAATAATATTATTAAACTTATCTGCCACGAGAAAATCTTGAGATAATATTTATATGGTACACGGAAGCCTGACGGTAATGGTTGGCCTTAGATTAAAAGTACGGTGGTCATCTTTTGTTTGGCTTTGTGGACCTAATTGTGGCTTAGGTGAACTAGGTGGGCTCATTGTATCTATTGCATATAGGAAGTAAACATACTTACTTAGGTACCGTCACCAAAAGAGATAAGTAACCAGGGTTGTCGGATAAAGTATAAGTTTAATAACAAACCGATGGATGTTTTCGAATGAAAGGGGTCTGCCGAAAACTGAATACTGAGGTTGTGTGTTCGAGGCTCCCAGTTCCCAGTGGAAATTGTTTCCTTTTTCCCCTCTGAACTCTCCCCTCTGCCCTGAATCTTCGGATTTAAGATCGAAAAAAACAATCGTTTGCCATTTTTTTTGAAACTAGACCAACAGCACTATCTACTGAAATCAACATTATATATATTTTTTATGTATGGTAAAAACGTACCTTGTACTTTTTGTAAAATGAATATTGTATCGGTAACTGAAGCTTAGAATATGCTATAGCTTAGAATATGGATCAGAATGCTGGGCTGTGAAAACGATGGATGAAAAACGATTGCATGTAGCGGAGATGAGAATGTTGAGATGGATGTGGGGAGTGACAAGAATGGATAAAGTAAGAAATGAGTATATTAGAGGAAGTTTAAAAGTGGCGCCTGTTACAGAAAAATTGAAAGGAAGTCGTTTGTCTTGGTATGGACATGTAATGAGGAGGGATGAAACGCATGTAACGAAAAGAGTGATGAATATGAATGTAGATGGATGGAGAGGGAGAGGAAGGCCAAAGAATAGATGGATGGATGGTGTGAGGAATGATATGAAAGAGAAAGGAGTAAATGATGCCATGACGTCTAACAGGGAAGAATGGAAGAAGAAAAGGTGTTGCGCCAACCCTAAATAAAATGGGACAAGGGCAGGAAGAAGAAGATCGGTAACTGAAGCGGTCATTTAGTTGACAAACTGAAAAAAATACAGGAATGATTGAAAAATTTCAACTCCTCTATCTTATGGCAATAAACATGACTAAAGTACAGCCAAAAACAAAAGCACACTACCTTACCAGGTACCATAGAAAACATAAAACATATCCATTTCATTACAACTTTGACCTCGTCGACTGTACACCGTGATAACCCTCGCAATTACAATGGGGCAGCCATTGTCCCTGACATGTGTCGTCGCCACCCGGGACATAGCGGGACATTATCATTGCCTTATACGGATGTGGCGGGTTGGGACTTACTGAGACAAAATTAAGAAGAGACATTTACAATAGACAGAATAATTGCTTACGATTTTATGTATTATACTTTTTTTTGTCTCCTTTACTCTTTCACACGCTGTCTACATCTCTCTATCTATTGTCCTATCGCAGGTATGCTGGAAGATATTTCTTATGAAATAAGCATCACCATTGTATCTATTTTTCTGTTCTTAATAGACATATTTTTAAAGACTAGTTGGATATGATATGATGACACAGCATGTACTTTGCGTCATAAGGGTTGACTTGCCTCACTTAAAAAAAAAATAAGCTAACTTTAAACTAAAACGGCTTTTAGTAGTTTCTTATATCAAATGTTAATAACGCTAATTTTCGCAGTTTTTTGTAAATAGCCTTGAACTCACAGGATAAATGAAATAACATAAAACAAAATCTTGCACTTAACCATGTTCAGAAATACAGAAGTTATAGTCAGAGAAGATCTAAAAAGAGTGGTGAAATAAGATAGGTACTTAGGTACTGCATGAAATGTGATAGTACTGACATCTTCTTTTACAAACATTGCCGCCATTAACGGAGATATATTTAGTTAGCGAACTGTAAGTCAGACTTTCCAAGGCAACAAGTCTCATAGCGAGATTGAAACTTCACAAAGGCAATGTTTTATCACATTGATTTCATATCAATGGACCTCTCATTTAATTTCGCACTTCGCATTTGGAAAATTTCAGTTCGAACTCTCGGCTACGCAACCAAAGCCGCACGCAAATGCTATTTGAATGAGCTTCGAGCCTTATTCGATGTCTGTAAGTGGTCTTTGTGAACATCACTAACATTCTATTGAAATAGCTGGCCGCGGTGTGCCGGAGACCATACGCGTGTCAGCAGCCCGGCTCGGAACATCTCAATAGGACCAGAAAATAACTAGGAAGAACCTTATTCGCCAACAAGAATGCCCTCTGTCTTTAAGCGGATGCATTTGCGTGCGCTAGCCTCCTCAGATACCTAACTAGACTTTCGTGCCATACAATTTATTGTACGCACACAATTTATTATGTAGAAATCACTGAATAGAACTATTGATGTTTATCGTAAGCGGTAGAAACAATCGTATAATGAACGATTATATAAAAGGTTAAGCACCAAAGTCCATACAAGAAACAAAAATATACGCAGCACCTCCATACGCGATACAATATGTCAACTATTTCTCACATTTTATTAATTGTATCCTACTACATGAATTTATTACCTGCACTGACACTATACTATTAGATATCCGACGATGCTAAATTATTTATGATTAAAAGTGTTCACACCTTTGTAAGCATGTCATAATATTAATAATTACAAACATTTCCTTTTTAGTCGAACAAACGTTATGATCTGCGCGTGACTCGATAAAAATTCCGAACAAATCCGTTCGATGCATTAGATACAATGAAAAAATAACGAACAAAGCAATATTTGACAAGTCAGAAGTGAAACCGCGACCTTGACATACGTGTCAATCTGCAACGCGTGTCAATCCAGACGCGTGATACTAATCTACATATCGTCACCTTTCACACCGTAAACACATCACCGATCCTTGCGTTACATCACTACATAACATCATCAATCAAAAACTACAAGGGCCATATGCAGATTTTATTCAAATCCCAGTGAGATTGTGGGGCTCACCCACGTGACGATATTCGCATTCGATATTCGTCTTTGAATTCGCAGCGTCAAACAATAAAAGCACATCGACGCCGCATAGTTGTAAGGTCGACAATCGTGTATAACGACGTGTCTATTAAAGTGACACTATTTTATGTGTAGTGAAATGCATTAGGTTATTTTGCATACAAAGCGTTATAAATATTTCTTATGGCTAAGTCGTCGCACTCGGCGTTTTGAAAGCTCGGCCGGATGACACGCGTCGATACATCCGACCGTATTTTATGCGTCAAAGTGGATGTAAATATATGCAAAATAGAGTCGTCTCGTTATGAAATACGGTCCTTGGAAAGAAAAGAGACAATGAATTACTGTGTTACGAACTATTTTACAGTAGGTTGGTTTGTATACCTACGTTGACGTATTACCATACCAAATTACTGTCCTGAATGACGACGTCATCCAAGAAATTATTTTAACGGGTTCGAAAAGGGTGATACCATTACCATTATGTGCTGTACTTAAAAGCAACCGCTGCTCTTAGCTTCCTATGAACCCATTGCCTCCTATCAATTGGCCCATCAAATACAGTTAATAGTTTTATATTACCCAATCTCAAGTCACGTACTCGACAAATGCTGGCAATAAAATGAAACAAGTTCTAGTTAACAATTAGCATTTTACACCCCACATTACAGTAAGACAAAGAGCAAGTATTTACGTCTAAAACAGTTGATATTTAAATAGGTCCCGGCCGGGCGGAACACTTGTACGATTTGACAGGTGATAGCAGCGGCCCGGTGAAATATTGCCGTTCGCCAGCGAAGCGATATCGCGCAGCTGGCGAACGATTGTGTACGGTACTCGGTAGGGCACCAGGATTCCACTCGTTGTACGCGTTTAGCGCGGTATCGGTGACAGCGAATTTATGATTTCCTCAAATGTTGATGACGGTTGTTAGAAAATATTTCCTCGTCGTTTTGAATCGGAGGCTTCTCATCTCCGAGGCAAACTGAGCAGACTTGATTTAAGCATTTGTCTGGACTGGTTTATCTGCTAAAGTTTAGCATATTATTCTAACAGAAGTATTCATTGCGCTTGGTATCTCAATTCACAGGATATACTAGTGTATGCATTTAGATAGCCTAGCTTTGGTAGTGTCACCGCTTATTTGCACTCAATCGGGAGTAATAGAGCGGCAAACCTAACTTGACTTACGGCAAAACTTGGAACTAAACTCAAATGTACTGAGATTGACAGCTCACTCTTTAGTCGCAAGTGGCGCCACCATGAAATGTCAAGATATACTGGACGAGTTTAATTTCATACTAATCGTAGTCCCAGCTCATTAGACTAAAACAGTTATAGACAAAAAACGATAGCCATCATTAGTGAGTTGAGTTTTTGGTTATTTGTAATGAGAAACGTATATTTTTGCTGATATTTAAATTAAAAGCATAATATATCACGTTTTGCATTAGGTTTTGGTCAGATAACTAGTTGACGTGACTATTGATAAGGCTGGCAGTAAATCTTGTATTTCTTTTTTCACATTCCTAATGTAACCTACTGTCGGTAATGATCCTGTACTCTATTTGTAAGTTGACACTTTTTATTTATATTAATCTATGCTTTAATACGACTAAGAGCTGACTTTACCAAAGTCCGATATCTTTTATCCGTAGAATAAAATTGACGTCCGTTAGCTCTAGTATGGAAAAACTGTTAAAATTCAAAATTTACTCTCAGGATAAGACTTATTCTAGCTATAAAAGTTTGGTGGAATGCGCCCTTAGAGGTGATTTTTCCAGTGCCAGATAATTTTATCCGAGGAATAATTTTGAATTTTTGACAGTTCTTCTATACAAAATCTGTCAGACGTCAATTTTATTCCACGAATAAAAAATATTTGTCGATTGAAAAATCAGCCCTTATTCAAATATTTTTTTAACTGAAACTCCCCACAACCCAGCCCTTATAGTATTAGTTCCAGTTATCGTCATTGGTCGCACAGGATTCTAACTAAATATTAGATTTGTATTCACTCCGTCCGCCAAACTATTAGGCCACACTTTAAAGTCTAGAATTTCTTTAAAACTACGTTTTTTCTGTCCCATTAACTTTTCTCTTTTATCTTGGAGAGGAAGCTGGCATGTCCTAGAACATAAATTCCGAAGACATGTGACATGCACCGGTGGATTATGGCCCACTCCTTTTCTTGGCTGATTATGTTATGTATTAACTTTTCTTGAAACTTCTTCGACGACTCGAAAACCATGCGAAAATCCTAAATTCTGACATCATCGAGTTCACAGATGAATACAACATTATTTTTAGTAAACTGCAAACCTGAATATAGCTTGTTCAGAATAAGTAACTGAATCGATTCCAATTGTTTTTACACCATGTTATATTTTGCCCCAAAAATATTTTAAAATAGTAAAAACCAACTTTTTACTATTTTAAAATATTTTTGGGGACACTAAGTACATATCCGCAATCATATGCGCACAACACAGGTCACAGCCGGTCGGCCGGCGACGCGTGTGATTTTTCATGATACAGTTTTGAAATGTTGTACATAGATTCTTTACATAAAAATACTAGACACGTGTTTTGGGTTTGCCAAATACTAAAAATAATGTTGTATAGGTATTGCTAACTGTAGATCAGCAACTATAATATTAATTTACGCAAAAAGCTATCGAACAAAACCAAAGTCGTTTGGATCAGCTGAGACAAAAACGGGTTCCCTGATGGTCGTAGGCGGAACACTGCAACCTGTTCCCATTTGTAATACAAATATTTACATCCAATGGATCGATAACCCTTCTTACTTTTACAATGTATTGACTGGAGTGTCTCGTCCAGTATTGTAAACTAGGATAGACATGAAACAAATAAAAATACTTAGGTATATCAATCATGAAGGTAGTTGAGCTTACAGCTATTTATTTTCGTATATAGATAGAATGTGTTTTCTTGTACACCAATAAACTGATTATACACCGTGTAACGTTAAATGCGCAAAACCTCAGACACCCCAACTGATTTTTAATTCAATTGACCTATTTCAGAGAAAAATATGCCATTAAAAAAATTGTATAGGTTTTATGTGCTGTTTTAGTGTTACTGGCCATTCTGATCGTTTCTTGCGTCTGCGACGACGCTTTATCGAGGGAGGAGTCGTCACCGGGCCGCTGCGCCGCGCTGACATTGGGTTGCTTGACCTATTAATAAATAGACACGACAACGTTTTTAATGAAGATTTTTTGAAAAATGTGATCTATATTAAAAAGTGGTTCAATTAATTCTGCTCGTTATTCTGATCACGTTGTAGATCATCCACGACAGCATGGCATGCCCCTCCAAAATCCTATTTGAATGTGTGTAGCATTATCCTTACGGCAAGTTTTACATATGCTGGTAAGATCCAGGGATCAGTAGCGCACGAGCAGCCGTGCGAGTCAGTCAGTCTTTGGTGTCTCCGTCGCTTTGTTTCACAAAGTACTCACACATGATTAACTATGCTGTTTTTGAAAGGGCATGCCATGTTTTCGTAGACGATCTCTACTTGTAATGTTCATTGTTGTCTGATTTGAACATAATTATGGTACTAATCATGAGACCACATATCTTGAAGTTACCAATTGAAAAATCAACATGCATGATCAGCTTATAATGTTCCTCTCGGTGAGAGGGAGTGGGCTGTAATCCACCACGTGGGTCCAGTGCGGATTGGTAGATATCAAATGTCTACAAATTTTTGGTTGTAGGACATTTTGGTTTCCTCATGATGGTTTCCTTCACCGTTTTGAGAGCAGTGGTAATGAAATAATTTACACAAAGTAAAGGGCCTGTCTGAGGTCGAACCTACGACCTACAACTCGTCGTTGGGGCCGTTAACACTGGGCCACTACTGCTTCAAAAACAACATACGGAGCTCAGTATGTTGTGCTATGTAAGGAAATAAATGGAGAATGTAATAGAAGGATTCAATAGAGTACGCATAAAAGCTTCTATCTTCTAGTGTCCCTGACGTAGCGTCAGGATTTTCTGTAGATTTGACGATTGATGACGTGATGGCCAAGTGGTTAAGACCTCGCCTCTCATGCACATGTTTGGGTTAGATCCGGGCAAATATCAATGCGACTATTTCAATTCACATGTACCTACTTTCTAGGCTTAACTTAGACGTCATTGATATCGATGAAGGAAAGCATCGTAAGGAAACTCTGAGCACTTGTATCTGTATGAGAAGAGGACTCTGCCCTGCAGTGAGGCAGTATGGGCTGGTATTATTGTTTTAATTTATTTACTAAAAAAATAACATGCTTTGCAATGCAATTTCTCTTTTTTTTCTTGTTTTATTAGGAACCACACAGCAACTTACCAAAGTTTCATCACAATCGGTTGAGCCATTTTTGAGTTTTTACGAGACTAACAAACCGCAATTGATTTTTATATATAAAAAGATTTCCTCCACATCTTCAACCACCTCATTTTCAGCTCTCATACCATCTTTCACAAAATCCAATGCCCCTTAGTCTCCACTGTCTTAAAGCTACAATTCAAACCATGTAACATTCAGTAACTTTACTTCCTCATGAGTTACTCTAAAAAGAACACGACCATACATTTCACCAAGCTTACATAGTTGATACACGAACTCTAAACAACACTTACTATCTGAACAATCCTAGTAATTTCCTACATAAACTATTGGTACTAGTAATTGAGTAATATGGTCTTTATTAGTGAAAGCTAGGGCATCCTACACGCGCGCACTAATCGGTGTGCGCGTGCGGCTTAATTACACTCATTTGAATATTCTACTCCGAATTTGAATTTGAAATTGTGTTGATTCATAGTTCGGAGATGTTGTTTGAAATGGGCGTCGTTTGTCACTTTATCACCTTTAGATGGTGTTGATAAGATATTAAGAACCCACTCTTAGAGAATTATCTTTAGGAAATGACATAAATACAATAGTTTGATCTATTACTACTGAACAGAATAAATACATATTTTTAACCGACTTCAAAAAGGAGGAGGTTATCAATTCGGATGTTTATATATATATTTTTTTTATGTATGTTTGGGCATAACTCCGTCATATATGGACGGATTTGCAAAATTCTTTTTTTGTGCGATAGAAGTTTATTCCGAAATGGTCCCATTCAAATTTCGTAAAGATCTGGTGATGAGTTTCGGAGACAGAAAACGGAACTCTTCAATAAATACCAGTAAAACAACCGCGATTGCTGCTATCGCATATGTATGCATTGTTTACGCAATCGCACAACATAACATCACGTCTGTACCCTAAAAACGCAGATGCAGCTTACTGTCACTGATATTTACATAGCAAGTAGTTATATGAATTTCTGTGGGGTAGGTAAAACTAAATAGTGGAAAATAAAAACTTTAAAAAAAAACAACCGACTTCCAAAAAAAACACTACAAAGTGAAAAATAACTTTAATTTGGGAAGTCGGTGTCCAAAAACGAAAATGCGGAACCAACGACTCCGACTTCCAAAATTAAAGTTATTTCTCACTTTGTAGTGTTTTTTTGGGAAGTCGGTTGTTTTTTTTATAATAAAGTTTTTATATATTTCCCTGATCATATTAGGAATTGACAACATACTCACTACAACCATTTCCTTAGAACCGCAACTAGGTCTCTCAACAAACTTAGGATGCCTATACTTACCTAAGTTTTGTGTAACAAAACCTGAGATCCCTACTGCTTTTGTTACGGAACTGGTTGAACAGGCAGCGACGTCCACGCTAAATTAGAGGCACACGCTCCTTTGAATCTCTGCCCCCCTCCCCCTACCCCTCCACCCCCCTGGTCTTACGTATCAAACACAATTTGTATTTTCGTAACGCAATAAGGCTCGTTTTCGCAATGTTTCAATTCAATAGGCCACTTAGTTAGATAAACTAGTATTTATTATTTTGTTTCAGTTGTCCCCGCTTTCTTAGGTAAGGAGTGTAGGTACTTTCGATTTTAATGACGTCGGGTAAAAGTTAGGAGATACCAGATTTACATACAGCTATAATGAAACAGAGGAATGAATAATGAACTAAGGTATTTGCATTAAAAGTCGCTGTTTTTTTATGTTTTTGAACGTTTATTTCAATTATAAAAATTATAATGATTTTAATCAAAATATATGCCTTCGGCAGCTACAACCTTCTCCCACTTTTCTGGCAACAATTGAATTCCGCGGCGAAAGAATGCTCTATCGTTTGAGGATATCCAATCAGCAATCCATTTTTGGACATCTTAATAATTTTTGAAATGCCTGCCTTCTAAATCATGCTGCATCGACTGAAACAGATGATATTCTGACGGAACTAGGTCTGGAGAATACGCTGGGTGGGGGAGGGTTTCCCATTAGTACTCCATCAGTTTTCGTTTGACCTTCAAAGCAACATGAGGTCGAGCGTTTTTATGAAGGAGAATCACTTTTCGTTGATTTGATGCTATTTATTATTTATTTATGTATATATTAGATTTGGACAACAATATAGTCCATTTTGTTAGTAAAAATATCTTATAACTGGTGTTAGTAGTAAACAGCCAGGAAACAAACAACAAAATAGGTGTCCGAGGCAGAATGTGCAGAGAACGACAAAGTGAGGAATGAGCTACCCGACCATTATCCCCACATAGTGCCTCAGAATCGGGGAGTAAGGACTCTCCACAACTGTTTTCAAATTGATGGTCTGTTTTTTATCAAATTTTTGTACAAATTCTCCAACTGTTGATCATAATGCTCAGCGGCGATTCTTTCATTCGACTTTAACAACTCGTAATAGATAACTCCTTTCATATCCCACCAAACACTGAGCATTGTCTTATTATTAAATATCACTTAATCATCATCTGCCTAGCCTTTTTCCAACTATGTTGGGGTCGGCTTCGAGTCTAACCGGATGCAGCTGAATACCAGTATTTTACATGGAGTGACTGCCTATCTGACCTCCACTACCCAGTTACTGGGTAATAAGATACCCCTTGGTAAGACTGGTTGTCAGATATTCGGGCTACTGACGACCCGTGACGACTGTCAAAGATCCACGAATGACATGCGGGACCAACGGCTTAACGTGCTTTCCGAGGCACGGAGGGGCCTTGGTATGTGAAGATGGCCACCCATCCGCGGACCAACCGCAACAAGCGTAGCTTAACCTGATCGATCGACCCGTGCGGCTGTTATTACTTAGCCACAAGCCCCCTTTATTAAATAAATATCACTTAATGAATATAGAAATGCCGACAGTCAACTGGATTTTATTAACATACCTTCAAGCTTCACAAATGTAGGTACATGTCACAATAATTATAGTTTAGTGTAAAAAGTGCTACCCACATCTATATGTGAATAGCGGGAATTAATGCAACCACCCAATATTAGGAAACACTATAACCACAAAACAAAAAAAAGAAACAGCACAATAAGAAATACAAATGCTTAGGGAGCAAGCAACAGGGTAGGGATTTTTTGCAATTTGCAGGTCCGTGTCACGTTGAACGTTGAACAAGATACGAATCGCGAACCTAACAAGTATGTATTTACAGAATCGTAATCATTAAACTAATTATTATTATTTTTTAATAAAAATGTAACACTAGGTTTGTCTCCTGTATTGTGAGTGCGTTTACAAACATTTAAAACTCACATGCACGAACAGCCAGACCCCGAACAACTACTTGTTGGTCATACAAATATTTGTTCTGTGCGGGAATCGAACCCGCGACACGAAGCGCAGCAGTCAATCGCTTTACCACTGCGCCAACCGTGCCGTCATTAATACAACCCTCTAAGTTCATATAACCCTACTGATAGATATTTATTATTTATTTATTTAATATTTTCGCACACAAAAAGGACAAAGGCGGACTTAACTCCTAACAGTCAAGCAAGGCATTATCTACCAGTCAACCACGGGTGGTGAAGAGACAAGAGATTAGGGGCTTTGGTTGAGCCGAACAATGATAAACAAAAAACTATTAAAATTATTGAATTATAAATGAAAAAATCGTACAGAAATACATAAATAGGTTAAAAGCCTATAGTATACACACATACTATTTAATTCAAGGGAGAGTGGTGTTGAGATGACTCTAGACTATTCATTTTGAAAATAACTCTCTGCAATTTCTACTTAAATGCATACCGACTGGTAGCCGTCCTGATATCACGAGGAAGCGCATCCCAAAGAAGAATGGACTGAATATGAAAGGAAGAATGAACAAAGCCAGATGTATGAGAAGGACAGAGTAAGAGAAGATTGTTAGAAGAATGCAGATTCTTAGCGTGAAAAGAACATAGATATTGAAAGTGAGACATGAGATAAGAAGGGCTATTTCATGTAATAGTCAAGTAAAGGGTGTTATTCTTTGCCATCGTAGAAAACGAAGTCAAACAGATTCACAAAGAAAAGAACAGACACACAGACAAACAAAGAAAAGAAAATAAATCCATAAAGGTAGACCTTAGTGTAAATTAAGGCAGTCGTAACTTTTTTTAAATGAGGGATGGATCATAGCAACTACTTAATCGACTATAAATCGTAATAAATTATCGAAGAGCAAGATGAATTCATGTCACGTCGCTAAGCCTGTATATGTAGATGCCAAACATGGCAGATGGCGCCTGAAGCTATGGAAATAAAAACTAATACAGCATTTCATTATTCCTCTACGTAAAAGACTAGTGATAACCTGCCACCCTTTCCAGTAGAGCATGATGTAAACTCAAACCAAAAAGGAATTAAAGATACGATCAATGGAAGTTAGAAATATTTTTAATGCCCAAGTTTGAACTGTTTTTACGTATGTCTTAACAGCTTACGATTCAGCAAATGTATCATAATGTAGACATAAATCGTTCAAGCTATGGTATCCATTACATACATAGATTACATCTGACATTATGCACCTGATTCCAGCGTGTGAAGTAAAATATGGCTACGAAGATAATGCGAAAAATGTTGTAATATTAACAAATAAAAGTTTCTAACAAAGAATTCTAAGGTAAATAAAATTAAGTCATTAACGAGATAACAACTGAAGTTACTTATAAATGAATCATGGTAATAATCGTAAGTTATCCCGTGGAACGCGAGGTACAGACGGCGATGCTGTCTTACCTGAGTCACAACCAATTAACGTATCTATTGTAAACGTCACATGCGTGTGATTGTCGTATATTTCAATTTGACACATGCAGCCTGTATTACGCGCGAACGTGTGTTTTAATGTAATATTAATGTGTCTCTGTATGGAAGGTGAGTTTTGCAGCGCACTGGACGTTGCCTTATCCGATGACCCACAACCGCAAGAATTTTTTCTTGTGCACTACGGCGTCTCTCGTTAGCTCCCATACTTCTTGCAACGTTTTCGTCCGCGTCTGGTTTTTGTAGGTACTGTGGTTAGTTAGGTTAGCTCGGGTGCGAAATCAGTAAATAATAATTAAAAAGATAATAAATTCTGTTGAGGATATCTACTTACAGCGCTTAGTATTTTCACCGCGTTAAAGTTAGCTTTAAATCAGAGTCTGCATGTGAAACCTCAATTTCATTGTTTCATTGTACCTTTTTTTTTGTTATTAGCCTATATTGTGTCCCACTGCTAGCCAAGACAGTCCCCTTTTTCTTACAGAACTTCGTGTGTTGTGCGATCTCTGGCCATTGTTGCATCTCTCCGGTTGCATTCGTGCGACGTGACGGTGACGGTGTCGCTGGGGAGTTTGTATAGCCATTTTGTATTCCCAGCTCAAACACTGAGGTCCCGCTTTAGGGCTAACTTATAAAACCTTTCACGTTTAAATATTGTTAATCATAAGAATAATTTGAAAATGATTTGGTATATATTTAAAACTAAACCTACGCTACTAATTTCACACAAAACTTGTAATTTTAATCTCCAGCTCCCCAACTACATCTTGTTATACAGGAGCCCGTCGCGTACATATTAATAAACTTCTTCCAGTATTTGTGTTGTTAATTACTTCGTAATCGAATAATTCTGCAGATAAGGAAAGTGATTCAATGTATTCGGCGTTAATTGCTGGTTGGTTATGAAATAGAGATTGAAATCTTTATTTATTATGACTCAGTCTTAGTTTAAGCCGTAGACATAGAATTATTTTACTCCTCCCTTAGCACTAATCACTACATAGTATAAAACAAAGTCGCTTTCCTGTCTGTCTGTCCCTATATATGCTTAGATCTTTAAAACTACGCAACGGATTTTGATGCGGTTTTTTTAAATATATACAGTGATTCAAGACAAAGGTTTATATGTATAATACATGCATAATATAGTAGAGAAACACTGATAATTTTAGAGGTTTCTAATG
Organism: Eremobia ochroleuca; assembly: GCA_949629135.1. Taxonomy (NCBI): domain Eukaryota; kingdom Metazoa; phylum Arthropoda; class Insecta; order Lepidoptera; family Noctuidae; genus Eremobia; species Eremobia ochroleuca. Next base: position 8,277,651 of record OX451402.1, on the reverse strand, counting down.
TAATGTCGTAAATAAACACATTTTAATGCGCTTACATTGTAAACGCTGGCTGAACCCGTCGAGATAGATCAAAATAATGTACTACAGTATTGTACACCTTAGAAAGGTCTACAAAAAAGTCCGCGATGGTATTATCTCTTAGGGATAACCCACAATAACCATTTTTATCCTATAATTTTTACGAGAAATAATGGCTCTAAAATTATCAGTGTTTCTCCATTGCACCCGTGCGAAGCCGGGGCGGGTCGCTAGTATGGAATAAGAAAAGAGTTCCTTACAGCAATGGTAAGACTTTCTAAGGTACGAGTAACTGTTTACTCGGTAAATCTGATGGTTTTCAAATCGTTGACATATCTACAGTGAAAAAATATAGTATCACAGTTTGAAATAAGCTCATAAATAGAGTAATCGAGTTAACTTATAAATCCTTTTTAATATGCACGTGTTTCTGAGACAGTAAAACAAATTTTCTTTCTAATTTATTTGCATTGAATTAATTGAATAAATCAAATTTAATTTGTGAAAACTACCAATACTAACCTACCGTTACTAACATCAAAATACTAACTAAATATGAACTTTAGTCTGAAATAAAGTTTAATTTAATTTAATTACTATTTAGAAAAAAAAATATTGTATTTGAGATAATAAAAGACAAACTAATATAATATTATAAAGTGACACAGTAACCTATATTTTAGGTCAAGACCACAAAATTAATAAATAAAAAATTCCATAAAATTAGTTAGTAATACTTTAAACTAAAAGTTAATTACGTCAACGTTGTTCCCGTATATGGTCATAAAACACACATTATTTCCAAGGCCAGGGATTCTAGATTTTATACTATACGTATACATATCATTATTAGATAGCTGCAAAACCGTTATTGCCTAAAACGATCAAACTACTAAGCTATTAACTTAACTATGCGTAAATATGCAAATTGTTATAAATACGTCAATCTTCCAGTTATCTGCTATATTTATAAATATGGCCTCTATAAAATTACTTAGTAGATAAACACTAATACTTTATAGGCAATTTAACGATCGTTTTCCTAAATTCTACCTACAAGTACGTTTAATCCATCAATCAGTGTATCTGCAGAGTTTAACAAGAACTCGTAAACATCGAGTGAGTAACGCACGTCCACCATCGATTTACCCAATTAGAATCGATTCAGAATGCTCAACTTAGTATCGAAATCATGACATGAATTCTAAGCTACTAATCCATTACCGTCTTCACAAAGATGTCACTTCAAAAATCTTGTAAGAAACGCGCAATGTATATACAACTGATGGGTTTGGAGAAATTTTTAAATGTTTTAATGTGTGTCGTGGTTCAAGTTGTGACATCTTCCACATAGCGCGCATTGCAAAGTTAAATGCTCAAAATATGGTTAGTGCTCGAAAAACGTCGCTTTTGACCTAGTCGTTAATGTTTCTGGTGCCATATACAACTGACAAATTAGATTTTGTACAAGCTAATCGATCCTAAAGTTTCTTACGTTAATAGCTGACTTCTCTTGCATTTTTTTACGGCTAAGTAGGTTGTATATTTAATTACATAATTTAAGTGTCCACATTCAAGACTGAGGTGATTATTGTATAAAACAGACCACACATACGCAAAAGCCACTATCCAGTACTTCAAATCAGACTACCTAAAAGTTTTTCATAGGTTGTGTTAGTAGTTTTTGGTTTCAGATGTTAGGTTAGTTCATTCCTTTTTAAATGATTGGTAGCAACTTGGTTATAACTTTGTATCGGGTGTTTTCTTTAGAAGCGGAGAACTTTAAATTGAAATAAAATACAGAAAAATGTCCATGAAATTGTCTATTTGACAGATAATTTTATGGCATTAATGTTTGGATATGGTTTTGAGCATGTGGCAACTGCGGCTGACGCATGCATGGCGTAATCTGAAAGTAAAATTTTCACACACTCTTCGCAGTAAATCAGGCTGTATATTCGGCAATAATACGACGAATTAATAATCCGAGAGCTCGATTGTTTTTGGTTTATCGGCGTAGACATGCTACACGCAAGTACATATTCCCAGAGATCGCTCGGACGAAGTGGCCAGATTCCGTGATATTATTCGTTCATACAATTTCAGTATAACTTTAGACCACCACTACATTTCCAAGATTTCTCTATTTCCCAACAAAAATACTCCAAAGAAAACTCGTCTGAATCCTAATTATTATCGTTAACTTACTAATACGCTAAAAACAAGTGAATGTGCATTCCTGTCTCAACATGGCTTATGACTGTGTTAGGGTCCATATACGTCTGGGTCTCGATGACCGGTGAGTTCTCATCCAAGTGACGAAACATGATCGCTGGAATACGTGCCACGCTCAGGGAATCTGGTTAGAAAAAAATTGTACCGCCGGCTTTATAGGGTTAGTTTTTTTCGTGGGTATGCTCGTGGTCGCGGTGAGAGCGGGTTAAGTACTTTCGCTTTTGCGTATGAATGCTTTTTCTTGCAGATACTGACTCAAGCCAACTATTATGAGTTGGTCTTCTATTTACTTACAGTTAAAGTCGACATTTTAGATATTATCAGTTGAATGACAATTGATAAACTTTGTTTGACCATTAATTTCCATTAACGCAACCTCAAGGCGTTCGTCGTGCGTATACCGAATTGTTATCTGCCCGTCGTCATGGAAGAAGACTTTTGGCCGCAGGACGTGGTGTTCCGTCGCTTCCGCGGCCAAGTACCACAGAACAATACAAGAACAAGCTAGTGAAGTACTATTATTAAGGTATTTATATGGACCTGCGTCGCCTGAAATAAATAATTATTATTAATCTCCATTAATTTCGATGACCGTTGGGGTGGACGTGTTCTTGAGTGGAGACCGCGTAAACGTAAGGGGGGATGCCCTCAGGCTAGGTGGAGCGACAATCTTCGCTGGATGACAGGAAGCAGCTGGATGTGAGTTGCCGAAAATCGAGTTGAATGGCGTGCAATAGGGGGGATGTCCAGTGTGTAAAATGACCATTTGGTCAACGATGGAACATACTTGCTTAGGTGTTTATTAGAGGTTTCCTTACCAAATTATGCTGCAAATTCAATAAAAACGCGGGGAATTTGGCTCCGTTTCTCGCTCCCCGTCGCATAGCGCTTTGTAGTGTGTGACCCGCCTTATCAGTCATTAAAAAACTACTCGGGTAGACGGGTGTACAATGAAGCATATTCTATAGTACATATATTGTACACCAAACAAGGAAAAATACTTATCATTAAATCGCCAATAGATCCCTATTAACAATATTTTCACAACCATAAACCCTACAATCTCAGCTAGCAACGTGACCAATTCCCAAGCGTACAACGTCCCTCCCATATAGAGCGGTAACGTGCTGATTAGCCGAGCGAATATAGCCTTTAATTACAATGCAATTAAACAGTCAACTGCGCTAATTGACTCGATAACATCTTTAGCCGCGTGCACAGAGGTGCGGTATGTTTTTTTGCAGTGAGCGATACTGTACAAAAAACATGTTAAGTTAGAATCCTTTTGATAGGGAAAGAGTTCTGCTGGTTTATTATAAATTTTGTGTCGTCAATTGTTTTTTGGTACCTATTTATAGCATTAGATAATAAATTCGGTTAGGTACTGCTTCCATATAAAAATGTTATGCAGGGCTGCCTTTACATCATATCTAGATCAACGGATTTGAACGCGGTTTTCACCGTCATTTAGAGTGATTCAATCAGTAAAACAAATTATATTTAAAATGTGATGAATTTCTGTCAATCTTTAGCTAAATGGGTATTATAAGCGGAGGCTACAGGAGACATAGTGAACAAGAAATCTTTTTCAAATGAAGTAATCAGCTTTCTCTGATTTCGAAATACCAACCATACTCGTACCAATTGCATGAAACTAAACTAAAAAGTCAATTACGAAAATTTGCAAAAAATTGTGTGTATGTGTTTTCTCGAAAGCTGCATTTTTCTTTTTAATAACATAGCATAGTTATGGAAAAACAACAATGAATTTATATAAATCATATTGGTGTCATTTAGGATATTAAGATAGATGGATAGAATACTCTTTATTATGTCATCATTTGCCTAGCCTTTTCCCAACTATGTTGGGGTCAGCTTCCAGTCTAACCTGAATACCAATATGTTACATGGAGCGACTGCCTATCTGACCTCTACAACCTAGTTACTGGGTAATACGATACCCCTTGGTAAGACTGGTTGTCAGATTTTCGGGCTGCTGACGACACGTAACGACAGCTGGGACCAACGGCTTCGCGTGCTTTCCGAGGCACGGAGGGTTCTTGGTATGTGAAGATGGTCACCCATCCACGAACCAACCACGGCAAGCGTAGCTTAACCTGATTGATCGACCCGTGCGGCTGTTATTAGTTAGCCACAAGCCCCTCATTATGTATGTACACCATAAAAATAACAGATATAAATGTTGAAATTTTACAAGGGGTGACACAATGGGCGGTCTTATCGCTACAGGCATAGGCTCTTTGTTTTCATTTATCAGTGGTCTGCGATAGACTAAAATTCAAATCGCAAATATTTTACTTATTTACCCGACTACATCGAAGCCAAAAAGAGAGTAATGAATCGAAGCTCACAGCACCACGGTTTTCTTATTCGCCTTGCGGAACACAAAAAATGTGTCAACTCGTTTCCGTTACAGTTAAAAGAGAATGCGTTTTTTCTATGGCCACCAACTAATTAGGTCGAGTGTTCGTCTTGCGTAGATATTTTGTAATGTATCCTCAGCCTTATATGGGTTCGAAAATAGAATCTATCGGACTCAGATACTCATTCTTTGATTATTGTATAATGTTTATGGTTGGACAGTATTATGGTGGTTGGTGGTGGGTTCGTCCTCTTTTTTATAGATATTTAGTAGACGCTAAGTTTTGGTCTGATTTTGTTTCGTAAAACTGACCAGTATATACAAAGTGTATTTTAAATGGTGTTGGACCTGAAAAGACGTCATTGCACTCATCATTATGAACAACTTTTACTATGAGACCAACCCTGAAATCGCGAAAAAAAATTAGCTGTTCCCTACACTTTTACGAGTTATGCGAACATAAATGTAGGGAACAGCTGATTTTTTTTGCGATTTCAGATTTGGTCCCATAGTAAAAGTTCTTCGTAATGATGAATGGCCTCTTTCAGGTCCAACACCATTTAAATTACACGTTGTATAGGCGTTCCTTGACCCGATATCTTTCCCTTACCTACTCACTATTTACCGCCAAATGACCATCTTCCTGCAGGTTGTAACCTTCCGTGGTCTACTTGGAAGTCCCTGAACCGTCTCCGAACCCAAGTGGGAAGATGTAAGTTGAACCTCATAAAGCAGGAAAGAGACAACATATGCTCCTTTGTGCCCCAAAACATGCAGCCAAAGTAACCTCTGCCTTACCATCGATAACACCGTGGATGTGGCAAAGTTTTGGCCTAACAACATTTAAAAATCGACACGAAGAAGAAGAAGAACAAATAGCAGAAGCAAAGTCCACCCCAACACTTGATTTTATTATTATTACTAGCGACCCGCCCCGGCTTTGCACGGGTGCAATGGAGAAACACTGATAATTTTAGAGCCTAGCCGAGAGAGATAAAAAATGGTTATTGTGGGTTATCCTTAAGAGATAGACATATACCATCGCGGACTTTTTTGTAGACCTTTTTAAGGTGTACAATACTGTAGTACATTATTTTGGTCTATCTCGACGGGTTCAGCCAGCGTTTACAATGTAAGCGCAAAAAAATGTGTTTATTTACGACATTACATTAGAAACCTCTATAATTATCAGTGTTTCTCTACTATATTATGCATGTATTATACATATAAACCTTCCTCTTGAATCACTTTATCTATTAAAACAAACTGCATCAAAATCCGTTGCGTAGTTTTAAAGATCTAAGCATGTATAGGGACAGACAGACAGCGAAGCGACTTTGTTTTATACTATGTAGTGATTCAATTTATTTCAGATAAAATTAATTTATTTCAAATACAATTCCAAATTATTAAAAAAAAAATACAGAGAAGTAAATAAAATACAGAGAAAATTGTTATTATTATAGGTACCTATTGTGTTAGTAAAATCTTATGCACAACACCCATCACAATATGCATCCATTTGTTCTGGATAGGACAATCCGCACGAGATACAACCATCTGTAGGATACGGTTGCTCCTGCCTCGCACACGCTGCAACAAGGAGGCTACTTTCGTCCTTATTCCACGTGAAAGCCATCCGTTCGCGCTTCCGCAAACATTCCGGACGCACTACAATAGCGAGGCAGCCGTATCAGCCTGGTGAAGACGTTGTTGTATTGAACTTTGATACAGGACTCGCTAGAACCGTAGGCTTACAATTTCTGGTAAAATTCCCACCAAGTTTGCATCAACAGTTATGCAGTTATCATAACGCAAATAAATCACTATTATTCACATTAAATCTTAAGTACTGACAGATCGCTAGCCTAACGCCTACATTTAGTACAATGACACATTTTCTTCGAAACGGAATTGTATCAGAACATAAATTGGTGACAAATATGGTATATTACAAAGATAGCCACAGTAAATACTTACATTTTAGGATTGTCAATGCTAATAATATAAGGCATGATATCATTAAGGGTGGAGCTGACAGGCTACCTCCTTTAGAAAACTTCTGAGACTTGAGCCGACAGTTTGACATTGATATTTATACAACGTGTAACGTTAAATGCGCAAAACCTGAAAATAGTTTGATCTGAATAACGAGCAGAATTAATTGAACCACTTTTTAATATAGGTCACATTTCTCAAAAAATCTTCACTAAACACGTTGCCGTGTCTATTTATTAATAGGTCAAGCAAGCCAATGCCGGCGCGGCGCAGCGGCCCGGTGACGACTCCTACCTCGATAAAGCGTCGTCGCAGACGTAACAAACGATTAGAATGGCCAGTAAAACTAAAACAGCACATAAAACCTATACAATTTTTTAATGACTTATTTCCTCTCTGAAATAGGTCAATTGAATTAAAAATCAGTTGGTGTGTCTGAGGTTTTGCGCATTTAACGTTACACGTTGTATAAAACTAAGCTACCGAATAGCAGAAGCTTGTTAGCTTAGCAAATCCCTAAAGCCAGCGCCAGTCAGCGCCAGACGTGAATTGACGTATTTTTAGTAGCCAATTTTTTAATCACGTCTAATCTTGTCTATGGAGTTTCTCAATTTGACAGGACTAAACTAATATTTATCTACTGTCCTTTTCTTAACGAGATAGAAAGAAAAAGATGCACTGAACTTAAATTTAGTTTAGTTTGTGAACTAGGGAATCGGCACCAATGTCGCGACTACATTTAAGGTACTTTTTAAAGCAATCCAAGGTGGAAGATAGCTTCAAAAAGTACCTTAAAAACCACTCTTTACCCACGTTGAAGCTCCTATGGATTAATAACAATAAAGCCTCTCTGCAAGAACAGGACAGGCCATAAATATTGCTTACAAGACATAATAATATCATATTATTATTTCCCAAAAATCGCAATGATTTAAAAAAAAAGGTAAATTCTTACGACTCAAAATAAAAGTTTTAATTGTTTTTTTTTTATAGCCTAATTTATGGCACTGTAAACTGCATCGACCCTGGTTTGTGGTCCTGCAAGTGAGTCAGTATGACTTTTATTACTCTATGACACAATCCGACGCAATCTGTATCGGAGCAATACGTGATGCAAGGAAGGAAGCTTAGTAAAAAGTGTTACAGATTGATGACGATGCCTTGGTGAGAAGATTACACTATATTTGCGAAAAGGAGAATGGGTAAGACCGTACCAGACACAAAATTAACTGTAGCATTATGAACTATGTTAATTTTTGTTGTTACCCGTGGAGTAGTTTAATCCTAAGACAGCATGTCTGAATTCTCTCGGAGAAAAAAGGTATGTGAGGAAATTAAAATGATTTAAAAAGAGAAATATTTACGTTTTTCTCTCATTACTTATTGACCTACTAATGATGGACACTTTTTTAAATGAATGAACCTTTAAAAAATTTGGCGCCTTTAATGATGCACCTTTTTTTAATAACTGAGCCTATTTTTAACTTTCTGTAATGTTTGGGGTGCACAAAAGAAAGAGCGTATTTAATCGAACCTTTAATAATTCTCATTTTGTGCTGCTAAAAAAATGATTGAACATACTATTATAATGATTGCGCCTGTTTTTGTGAACCTCAAACCTATTTTCATCATCATCTGCCGAACCTTTTCCCAACTATGTTGGGGTCGGCTTCGAGTCTAACCGGATGCGGCTGAATACCAGTATTTTACATGGAGCGGCTGCCTATCTGACCTCCACAACCCAGTTACTGGGTAATACGATACCCCTTGGTAAGGCTGGTTGTCAGACTTTCGAGCTTCTGACTACCCGTAACGACTGTCAAAGATCCACGAATGACAGCCGGGACCAACGGCTTAACGTGCTCTCCGAGGCACGGAGGGGTCTCGGTATATAAAGATGGTCACCCATCCACAGATCAACCGATGCAAGCGTAGCTTAATCTGATCGATTGATCTGTGCGGCTGTTATTATTTAGCCACGGGGCCCTCAAACCTATTTTGGGGTCCTAAAAATACTAATTGGCCAAGTAACTGCACCCAACTTGGTTGTAGTGCTTCCCGGCCGCTGGTGCGGCACCGCTCGCTTCGCTCGTTCGGCTTGCGCGGTTGGTCAGAGTTCCAACCTTTTTTTTTCCAACCTAACCTAACCTAACTTACTAAGCTTAGCTACTGCCACCAACTGTGACAAATGGCCAGAAAGCTAAAAAGAAGCTCAATTATTTTAAAAAAAGTACAATTCTAGCTCATGAAGTTTTAAGGTTCATTAATTTCAAAAAGGGTCCATCATCAGCAGGTCAATAAGTTTTTAGTGAGTAAGTTAAATATATCCTTTTAATAAATCAATCTTACTTCCTCACATATCTTCTTTCTCCAAGTGGATTCAGACATGCTTTCCTAGGATTAATTAAACTACTCCAGGAGGGCATAAAATACAGACATAGTTCGTTAGTTATGCTAAAGTATTTTTTTTTTTTTGGTTACGTGACCCATACAAAATTACTGGTTACGTCCGGGAAATAAGTTTACCTATTACATCAATTTCTGATGCTAAGTAGTTGTCACTATCATCAATGTTTGTTGGCATGATCCTGAACTCCCTCGTCGAAAAGCAATAACACCAAATCATAATAAGTTAAAAAAAAAACGACTAAAAGCACGAGGTATTGTAATTGTGTAAGCCGTACGAGTTCTGTCGAGTCTTAATTAACTTTTTCGGTATTCTCAATTCACTAAAACAATAACTCTACCAGAATTTCGTAATTTTAAGCTTTTTTTTCGGATAAGAAGTACTTAGAGCCTTCAATTGTTTTTGAAGCGAAAGAGCATATGTGTGCCCTAAACACAATACCTGAAAAGAGTGATGCTCGCAGTACTCCGTCCATCTCCTGTCGTATTACTCGTTCACCTTATACTATGATTCCAGGAAAGCCTTACCTTAGCTCCTTAGGTCTGGGGCACACAATGGCGCAGTGTGCAGTTGTCGCGACACGGCACACGCTACAAATAAGATCGCGGGCGACACGTCATGCGGATTGCGGAGATTAGGTCAGTTTGTGGCACGCGGTTCTGTAGGGGCATTTGATGCTGAGGTAAATATGTTAAGATGGCTATTTTGAGGACGATGTACAGACGCCAGCACATCAAGCTACTACAATCTGTCAAATTTCTTTAATAGATTTTTAACTTTATCGCTAAAGCATAAAGTTCAGAGTTGATAGAGAAAATTTTACAGTTTCGGGTAGCTTGATGTGCTGGCGTCTGTACCATTATTTAGTATCGTGACTTAGGGCTTCCTGAGGAACGATCAGCTTAAGTAGTTTGATAAAATTTCGACCGATATTCGGTATATAATACATCCATTTATTTAATATAATAAACTGTCAATGCTGGAAGACTCATGATCATGAATCACTCAAGAATCATGATCATAATTATGTAGTTGGTTCCCGCTGAACTGGAACCTACTGCATGTGATCATGATTTTTCAAAATAAAGACTGTCTCCTTTAGTTAACTAAGAATAACAATAAATGCGTGTAGATTTTAAACATCATGCTTTGATAATCTATAATGCGGTATGTATCAAAATATTCATTCATAGGTACCCCAACCTAGATCAAGTACTATGACATTAACAGGAGCCCAGATACAGGGCACACGAGTTCGCGTGCCGTTGCGACAGTGCCGCGCCCAACCACCAGTACCACCAGTGATGTGCGTGCAACAATATCGATCTTATTACGTATCGATACATAGCACACTTGCATCAAACAGCGGCCGAACTAAACTACGAGACATGAGGGTTCGCGTGTTGCAACACCGCCGCGCCTAGGCTAATACTAGTGATGTTTGTACGCTAAACAATATCGATTACATTGTGTATTGATAAATTTGTGAACTAGTGTGCAGCAGTGACTTAATAAGATGGACGAGCTCGTGTTATAGCGGCACTAGTAAAGTGCGTGCATAAATATCGATTATGTTGCGATTTGATACTAAGTTCGCTTGTATTATAGATACCATGCCATATCTAAGACACACGAGTTCGCGTGTCGTTGTAACAGTGCCGCGCCTTGCTAGAGATATGCGTGTATCGATGTTATATCGATCGATGTGTTTCCGCATCGACCACCATTCGTAACGGTCGCAGTTTCCTGACCAATTGCTCTTGTCTCACGTGAGTTTTGTCGGTAAGGAATCTTTGTTACGTGTGGTACAGTTACATTAATATGATTACATGCGAAAGATTTACCGATCGAGATTTCGTCTGCTGTTATATCATTTTATTGCCAGCGGTGTCAGTTCTTTATGAATCGTGGCAGGCATGGTTACCCACAATTTAGGCTCATGACTCTTAGGGACGAGCTGGTACAAATTTCTACCGCTTGTCGTAAACATGTGTACGAGCTCGTACTAATATAAAAACATCAGCATTTTCAGTCAATATTCAAAAAACAGATATTAATGAGCCGCTACTGTCTATGTTATGATATTATTAGCATGATCACCACCCACCATTAACCTTCAGTTTCATGGTGGGTGGAGACCATTATTGATTCGATTAATAATTAAAATAAAATGAGCAAAAGTAACTATTACATTTTATTAATTGTGCACGGCTCGAAGTTACTCGTAACCTCTGCTCCTCATACTAATGAAAATAATGAATTATAAAAAACGACTCTGATTAGCCCCAACACTATAAAACGGAGCGATAGTACAATTAGATGTAAATATTTGCAACACCAGCGCACGCGCCGCCGCCCCCTGTCCGCTGTATTTCTACAAAAAACTAACAAATAAATACTAGAATCATGATTCTTTGTGGTATTTTCTTGGTGTGAATGTTTTCTCGTCTTAAGTAACTATTATAGTAATTTATCTTTTGCCTGTCTGGCTTTTAAGCTATAAAAGCTCATATGACCCAAGAATGACATAGTATCCAAAAACTATAGAATCACTTCATATTTTTTTGACTACTAAAGATTTTTGGAATCTAACTGTGTATCACCATTTTTTTAATTTTTATGCAAATTATTGCTTGTAAGATCAAAACTACAACTACAAAAAAAATGAGCCGTCACGTCGCGGGACGCCTGGCAGGAAATAAAGGAAATAAATATGGCATAATCAACAACCAAAAATTCAGTTTTAAAGAAATTAATTATTACTATTTCTTTATTTTCATTTGGATGTTGACTTTTGCCTGTTAGCCGCGTCGCCACGCCAACAGCCAGTCTGAACTGCCGCATTTTTTTTTTTGCATGTTCGATATAAAAAATCAAAGCCAAACATAATGCAACCGGAATTTTTTTAAGAATGGTTCATACGATCTAGCCCAGCTCAAGAAAATCTTCAGATAGCCTTTACTCTTATGACCTCCGGACACAGAAATAGTTAGACTTAATGGTTTCCTTTATAATAAAATTCTTCGTATATCATAACTATGGCATATCTTATGAAATTCTTTAGTTTCTTTATTATTAAGATATCATTGAATTGTTGTGATATTGAGTAGCTCGGAATAATTCTAGTTATTTGCTCTGTATTCAGGATCTCCGCAAAGCTAAGCATTTGTCACGAGTGTGTCGCTGTTTTACTAATCGTTAATGGAATTACCGACTGGTATACCGATGAGTCGGTGTCAATGGTGTAGCGGAAAAATCTCGAATAAATCATAATATCAGTCTTATCTTTTGCCAAGTCAGTTTTATTACAATGCACAGGCAATTTAATAACCTTGGCCTGGAGAATTAATCTCCGGTATTTGGACATAAGAGCAGTGGTGTCCGAGTGGTAACGGCCGAGACTTGCGAGTCGTAGGTCGTGGGTTCGATTCCAAGCAGGAACTTTACTTAGTGTAAATTATTTCATCACCACTGCAGGGTAACTGCGTAACACACTATCAGTAGCAATGGGTTTCATTTTGACAGTTCAACAACATTCATTGCGTTATTTACGTTGCTGAGCAGACACATTTTTCGAACATATGGAGCGATGGATTAGCAATATGCTTCAAAATGATTCAAATTGAGAGTAATAGTGTGTTACGCAATTAGGGTGCTGTTCTCAAAACGGTGATGGAAAACATTGTGAGGAAACTGGCATGTCCTAGAACCAAATATTTCAAGACATGTATCATCCGCCAACCCGCACTGGGCGTGGTGGGTTATGGACCTCTCCCTCTTACAAAGAAAAGACTTGTGTCCCAGCAGTGGGAACATTATACACGGAGAGAAAATTCTTAGAAAACTTACTGTGCTCGTCACTGTAAAGTGACATCTACAGAAAATTTTCTGAGTGAGATGTGGAAAAATTCACTCATCATCATCTGCCTAGCCTTTTCCCAACTATGCTGGGGTCGGCTTCCAGTCTAACCGGATGCAGCTGAATACCAGTATTTTACATGGAGCGACTGCCTATCTGACCTCCACAACCCAGTTACTGGGTAATACGATACCCCTAGGTAAGACTGGTTGTCAGACTTTCGGGCTTCTGACTACCCGTAACGACTGTCAAAGATCTACGAATGACAGCCGGGACCAGCGGCTTAACGTGCTTTCCGAGGCACGGAGGGCTCTCGGTATCTAAAGATGGTCACCCAGCCACAGACCAACCGTGGCAAGCGTAGCTTAACCTGATCGATCGACCTGTGCGGCTGTTATTATTTAGCCACGGGCCGGGGTAAAATTCACTATTAGTCCAATTAAGTTTACTGTACAGCATAAGAATTTTTACTGTGCTTACATGGTAATTTTCCATTACCACTCAAATGCACTCAGATTATGAAACAGTACAGTAATTTTTCTAAGATTTTTCTCTCTGTGTAGGCTGATTATGTATGTTAGACATACGCTCTGTATTTGATACGGAATTAGACGGAAAAGCGGTAGGCACTAAGCCTAAAAGAATAATAAATAAATTCATGATATAATTGTTGTAAAAATATTTTACTGACGTTTCCATAAATCATCTTACAGCCTCTACTATTCCCTTTCATATTTTATCATAAATCCTCTTTCTTCTGCTGCCTCCAAGTCCATCATTTCAGCCAAAAGATGTCCACCACTTCGACCGGTTCTGTGCTTCTCGCATCCAGCGGATTTCTGTGGCCTTCACGAATCCATGTTAACTCATTCAATAAGGCAGTTTTATTCACATTTTCAAGCCTCGTGAAATTTAGAAAAACATTAATAAGTGTACCTAATTACTTATTAAATGTCCTAAAAACTAAACATACAAAGTAACGTATCAAAACAGTCACCAGCCGTGCGATTCTGCTCACCGTGAAAACTTGGGTGAAGTGAGCGTGGAGTTAGTCGCCAATAGTGTCAACCCCTAGCATCAGCATGACTCACAGCTCACTCTAAGCTCACTTCACCTTAGTTATCACGGTGAGATTTTTCCAGAATCGGCCGGCTGGCCCCACCTCGTTCCCGCGTATGTATGACAAGATGACGATATAATCAGTTCAACACGATCCATCACGGTACTGTCAAACTTAGTCGATCGTGTAGTAAGGGCCCAGTTTACCCTGACCCCTCAAAATGGCGCTGAACACATCACAGTTTGCCCATTTTCATTTAATTCCGTACTTCAACGGGTGTCAACTTAAAATGGTCTTTGTGTACGTCTCATGTGTTCTCCGTGTTTTTTACGCGTCATTAACGTGGGACAGAATATTTAATTAGCTAATTAATATCCGGTATGAACTGTTGTACTTACGAAACGAGTACATCCGTGGTTGTTTCTGAGAGAAGTGTCTTTGGTTTAGGTAGTGATGTGTGTGGAAAGTATCCGTCCTTCGACCGTGGGACTGTCTGCCGGGGAGTGAAAAGGTATAAGAAGTAAAAAATAAAACAAACACTAATGACCCTTTTTCTGACGAATATTGACAGAGCCTTAACGTGTGAAACGTGTTAAGCGATCACCTGACAGACTTTACCACGATATATCCAAAAGGTTCAGTGGATGCGAAAGAAAAGAAAAATCCTGGAGTATGGTGGTCAATTCAATGATCACTGGTAGTCAAATCTAAACAATAGTTTTTGAAGTGAAAACTTCTTTAGCATCGTTGTGATTTGAAACTCAATGAAACGAAATTTAACGTGCGAGAATGAGATAGAAGGCAATTATACAGGAAGCAGGGCAGAATGAGTTAGAAGGGAATTATACAGTGTTTCTTACAGTGTGTTCCCTTTCCCATCTTCATACGTTCGGGAATATTCGTAAGTCTTCGTAGATTTTCGGTACTGCTCTGGGCGCCCTAATACGCTAGAAACCTAATACGCTGATAGTGGTGGTACGTGCTACGCACGACGCTTGAGTCCGAGCGTTGTACGTGTCTTAGTACGTGTGTGCGCGCCAGCCTATTACGGAGCTTGGGTAAAAGCATCATAACAACCGTGGTCTATTGTACACGTGCATCGTTTACATAAACATTTCTTTATTGAATGAAGATTCACTTCTATCGCGTGTGAACTGCACACATGTTTTTTTTTTTATTGGTCTTCACTGTCCCGCTTCTGAGCAAAGTCCTCCCCCAAATCCTTCCAAGCATCCTTTTCTAGAGCTACGTCGATGCAACCCTTATGGTACACGTCTACTTCGTCTCGTCACCTCTTTCTGGGCCGGCCTTGGCGGCACCGTCCATCCTCAGGCACCCACCGTGTGGAGACATTGAAGCTTTAGTTTGGATTTTTAAAAAAGACTTTCAAAGAATTCCCTTTATCTGAACCAACTAACCTATCTCGTTTTCACTTCATCTTTAACATCTGAATTAGAAGCAGCTGTTGATGAAATTATCAATCTGTCTCAATTGTATCATAATTATCCCGTTGCAAGCAGAACACGATACCAATAGGAAGTGCCACAGCCTCTCAGAGACAAATGCAGTAATCAGTAGGCTAACGCCCACTGCACTGAAGTTGGTACACTAATTCCATCATTTCAATTAGGTATACAAACGCGCGGGCGGTTAATCAGTAGATAGGCTGTGTTCCTTTCACTCTTCAGATAGCTATTAGTATAAATATGATGGTAGTATTACTGCTACGCCAAGCATATTATTTTGATATTGAATGAATGAAAATAACTTCTATGTTTTCTGAGCTTTTGTCAGGATTCAAAAACTCGGGGCCTTATTTTATTTTCTCATAAGCATTTTAACCATTTCAATTCCAATAGCAGCCGCCAGAAGCCAGCCAGTCCAGCTTGAAGGCTTCGCGGCAGACTCCGTAGAAGATGGCGGGACGAGCAGGAGAAAACAAAAGACCAGTGGTCCACTTTAGCCCTGGATCGAACGAGCTGGAAGTCATGGAGAGACGCCATTTACCCAACAGTAGGATGGTGCAGGCTAAATAATAAGGGGCCCGTGGCTAAATAATAACAGCCGCACAGGTCGATCGATCAGGTTAAGCTACGCTTGCCGCGGTTGGTCTGTGGATGGGTGACCATCTTTACATACCGAGACCCCTCCGTGCCTCGGAAAGCACGTTGTTAAGAAGCGACTGTTGGCGCCATCTATTCACCGCAACGGGCAACTCTGGCCTTAATCATCTGTCGCGCGCTCCGCACCCGCTGAGCGCGCCCCCCCCCGTCGCAGCGCCATGACGGCTGCCACATCCGTTTCCGAAAGACACTCTGGTCTTTCGATGTCTCTGGACAGCCGCGCGTTCGCGTCGTCCTTATACGTTGCAAATATATTTTTGTAAATTTGATATACCAATAAATCGAGTCACAGTAAATAAATAAAGATCATCATTGGAAAGACCCGCTGCGTCCCGCACACATCAAGACACACATAACCCCAACATTTGGACCTTCGAGCCGAAATTGAACGACACGAGACTGACGAGACGCAGCCATCTTGGCGTCACAAGGAGATCTGAAGTGCATCGTGGGAAAGGTAGCGAATCACGGTCTGGAAAGGTAGCGTATCCCGTCCCATCCTCTCCTCTTTCCAGCAATAAGGATTAACCAGTGATATTTCTCGTTTTTCAGTCGTGCGTTATCCAGTTGCCTAGTTGTGCGTCGCCGTGGGCACGTGCTGTGCAGGAAAATTGTAAGTACTTTTGCCTTTCTCAACCGCCAAAATGAGTGATGACGAAGCATTTAAGGATGTTAGTCAGGATCCCCTTACAATAAATCAGAAACTAAAGCTCGGGCAATTGAAACGAAGCCGAAGCACGCTAAAGGGCAGGCTGACGCTTTTCGAGAAGTTCCTTTCAAAATTAGAACAAGTAGATTCCATAAATATTGCTACACGTAAGGAACTTGAGTTACGAATACAGTCAATTTCTGATATGTTTATACAATTTAATTCAATACAAGATGAAATTGAGCAAATAGATTTACAGCAGATAGATTATCGGGAAACGTTTGAAGAGCAATATTTTCGTCTTACGGCTGCCGCGAAGTGTTTTATAAGCGATAACGACAATCAAACTAAAAATGTAGGTAGTAGTAATCCAAATCTTTCAGCAATAAAATTACCAGATATTAAATTACCTGCATTTGACGGTTCATTTGATCAATGGCTTGAGTATCGAAACTCGTATATTACCATGATTCATAATCGTAATGATCTAAACAGCATACAAAAGTTCCATTATCTTAAGTCATCGCTTAGCAGTTCTGCTTCGCAAGTTATCAGCGCATTAGAGTTCACTAGCGAAAACTACCTTCACGCGTGGAATTTATTGGAAAACAGGTTCCATAACAATCGTTTATTGGTGCAAAATCATATGAAATCGTTGTTTAAATTCAAGCCGCTTCAAAATGAATCGAGTGAACAGATTAGAAAACTTATTGATTCGACTTTACGAAATTTACGTGCACTAAAATCTCTAGACGAACCGTCTGATACGTGGGATACCGTTATCATTTATTTAGTTGTAGAAAAGCTAGACCCGGCCACCGAACGCGAGTGGGAAACACATACGGGTTCACTGGTGTCTCAATTAAATGGTGATAAAATAAAACTACATCATTTGATGGAGTTTTTGAGAAACCGTGCAGATATGCTATCAATGGTTAATTTTAAGAAAAGTAATGTCGATTCCAAAGGTTCTCACAAAAAAGACAAACCATCAAGTCAACCTCATCACTCGCATTCTTACGTCGCCAAAGGTAAACAAACCACGGATAACAACAAACAGAAGCGCGTTTGCGAATTATGCGGTAATAATCATCATCTGTATTCGTGTGCGCAGTTTCTTAATATGTCGGTGCAAGATAGGCTTACAATTGTTAATAATAAAAAGGTATGTCAAAATTGTATTCGTTCCAGTCATTCGTTAAATGATTGTTCGTATGGCCCTTGCAAATTATGTCAAGGGAAACATAATACGTTACTTCATGGGATGAACGCGTCCACGTTAAGTTCGCGTCCTATGTCAACAGCTGATGCGCAGGTTCAATCGGAGCGTAATGCGCTGACGTGCAGCGCCGCGGTACAACCGGTATTGTTATCGACGGCTCTTATCGATGTTCCTGATGCTGACAGCCAATATTACACTGTAAAGGCTCTTCTTGACAACGGTAGTCAGAATTGTTTCATTACAGAATCATTATGCAATCGTTTAAAATTGCCGATTATACAGTCCACTGTTCACATAACAGGTGTAGGACAAAGCGTTTCTAAAAGTTCCCACACCTGTAAAATAAAAATACAATCTAAAGTTAGTGATTTCAATACAGATATCCAATGCTTAGTTTTACCTCGAATAACATCAAAGTTACCTTCGTTGAACGTTAGTTGCGAGTACATACGTATACCTAAAAATATGTTGCTCGCAGATCCCAAGTTTAGTGTCCCGTCTGATATAGATATACTTTTGGGCGCGGATATATTTTGGGACTTGTTAAATAATAAGAAAATAAAGCTCGCTTCGGGTCCTACGTTATATGACTCGAAAATAGGGTGGATCATTTCTGGCCCTATTCGGAGTAAACATTCGTTTAAAATAAACCAAGTACAATGTAATCTTGTTCACATTGTTTCTCAATTGCGTAAATTTTGGGAGTTGGAAGAATTACCGGATTTATCGTTTGCGTTATCAAAAGATGATCGTTATTGTGAAACGTTGTTTACAGAGACCACAAAGCGTGATGCACACGGTAGGTTCACCGTGCGCATTCCTTTGAAGGAATCTGTCGATACGTTAGGTGATTCATACACCACAGCAAAGAATCGGTTTTTATCTCTTGAAAGAAAATTAAATCGTTCACCACACTATAAACAATTATATTGTGAATTTATGCGAGAATATGAAGCATTGGGTCACATGTCCCCGGTATCTAATGTTACCGATTTACTAAATAAACCACATTACATATTACCGCATCACGGTGTTTATCGTGAGCATAGTCTCACGACAAAATTACGCGTTGTGTTTGACGCGAGCGCAACAACGTCTACTAATAAATCTCTAAATGATATACAATACATAGGTCCGCCATTACAAAACGACATTTTTTCAATTTTATTGAGGTTTAGACAGTATAAATACGTCGCTTGCGCTGACGTTGAAAAAATGTACAGGCAGATTTTAATTGATTCAGATCAGCAAAACTTACAGTTAATTTTATGGAGGGAAAATCCTGATATACCGTTAAAATTATATACTTTGTTAACTGTTACGTATGGCACTGCATCAGCGCCTTATCTTAGTATGCGATGTTTGCAACAATTAGCACGGGAATGTGATAATGATTTGGTCGCTAGAACAATTAATGACGATTTCTACGTCGACGATTTGATCACTGGTGATGATGACCTTGACTCACTCGTCGATTTATGTAATAAAACGGCAGCAGTGTTGCGTCAGGGTTGTTTTCCGTTACACAAGTGGACATTCAGTCACAAAGTCTGTCCTGACAGCACTAAAGATCTTAACATAGGTAACAATCATTTATCTAAAACATTAGGATTAGGCTGGTCCACAGAAAGTGATGAATTGCATTTTACTACTGAATTCACTCAAAATGATTTAATAGTGACTAAACGTGTTATGTTATCAATCATTTCACAGGTGTATGATCCGTTAGGTTTGCTAGCGCCAGCAGTTATCACAGCAAAGACATTGTTGCAAAATTTATGGCTTCAAAAACTAGATTGGGATGAAGAAGTTCCCATTAAAGTTGCAAATACATGGCTTAATTTCGTTTCTAGTCTGCAATTTTTACGTAATATTAAAATACCTCGTTATATAACAACAACCGATTCGCGATATAAAGAACTACATATATTTACAGACGCATCTCAACAGGCGTACGGTGCTTGCGCGTATATCAGATCTTGCTGTGATAGCTGTAAGCATTCTATACCTATCTCTGTGCATCTATTGTGCGCAAAAAGCAAATTAGCACCTATTAAAACCGTAAGCATACCTAGGCTCGAATTATGCGGCGCGCTGGTAGGTGCAAAGTTATATAATAAGATTAAAAATTCTCTACGTTTAACATTCGATAAGGTTTATTTTTGGACAGATTCGACCATAGTGCAAGGATGGCTACGTATGTCTCCTCACTCACTCAAAACGTTTGTACAAAATCGTGTGGTACAAATCAACGAACTTACTGACGATATCATATGGCGGCACGTTAGGGGTACCGAGAACCCTGCTGACCTCATAACGAGAGGAGCTAGCTTAGAATCGTTAAAATATAATAACAATCACATATGGTGGACCGGTCCAACGTTTTTACGTGAACCTAACAGATTTATATTCTCGAATAATAATGAAGAAATAATAACCACCGAATTACCGGAAGTTAAATCACAAACCATAATTAATTTAAGTTGTAATCAGTCTCTTCAAGTAGTTGACTTTGACCGCTTCTCATTGTTTAATCGTTTACAACGGGCTTGTGCTTATATGTTGCGATTCATAAGTAATGTGCGTGCGCTCACTCCCGGCGACGACGGTCGAAGCCGTAAAACCGGTTCGTTATCAGTAAGCGAACTACAACAGTCACTTACTGTGTTGACTCAATTAGTTCAACAACAGTCGTTTAGTGATGAATACTACAATCTTAAAAATAATATACCGTTAAACCATAAAAATAAATTATTTAATAAAATAGCGGGTTTAAATACATTTTTAGATAAATTAAATATTGTTCGTGTAGGTGGTAGGTTAAACAACGCGGTTGATTTTAGTTTTGATAAGAAACACCCGATATTGCTGAGTAGTAAACATCGTTTTACCAGGTTGTTGTGTGAATACGAACATAAAAAATTACTTCACGCAGGACCTCAGCTTCTAGTGTATTCCATGCGTGAACGGTGGTGGATACTGGGAGCTCGAAATTTGGCTAGGCAGGTAGTACATAACTGCGTTACATGCACACGTATGAAAGGTAGGACATTGACCCCGATTATGGGTAATTTACCATCCGAAAGATTGGAACCAAACTTTCCTTTTATGCAATGCGGCGTTGACTACGCAGGGCCATTGCTCATATCGGACCGCAAAGGCAGAGGTGCCAAGTTAATAAAAGCATACATTTGTTTGTTTATTTGCTTTACCACTCGAGCCATACATTTGGAGTTAGTTGGTAGCTTATCCACACAAGATTATATCTTAGCTTTGAAACGTTTTATATCACGTCGCGGTAAGCCGTATCAAATCTTTTCAGACAATGGAAAGAATTTTGTGGGTGCTGAAAAAGAATTAGCAGTAATTTTTGAAAATTCGAATGATATCGTAGATTTTACTAATCAAAATCAAATTCGTCTAACGTTCATACCCCCTTATAGTCCTCATTTTGGCGGGTTGTGGGAGGCAGGAGTCAAGTCCTGCAAGTACCATCTGCGGCGTGTACTGGGTGACGCGCGGTTGACACGCGAGGAATTTGAAACTGTGTTAACTCAAATTGAATCCGTCCTCAACTCCCGTCCTTTGTCCCCACTCTCCTCCGACCCGACCGATTACCTTCCTCTGACTCCAGCTCACTTTTTGATCGGCCGACCGCTGACCGCGCCAGCCTGCGAAGACCTGACGACCAACACGCCTACACAACTAGGGCGCTATGCTCGAGTGGAACTGCTGAGGCAACATTTCTGGCAACGCTGGTCCAAGGAGTATGTGTCCGAACTCCAGCAACGTACGAAATGGAAGACTGGCAATGAAGACATCGCTCAAGACAGCCTCGTCCTTATCAAAGAGGATAGGCTTCCACCTTTCAAGTGGAAATTGGGGCGAGTCACGCAAGTGTTCCCTGGTAAGGACGGAATTTCCCGCGTCGCTGACATCCGTACAGCCACGGGCACCATCCGGCGGGCCTTCTCAAAGATCTGCCCGCTACCTACATCATGATCGTGTTCTTCGTGTTGGAACGGTTCTTCCAAGGCTGCCGGCATGTTAAGAAGCGACTGTTGGCGCCATCTATTCACCGCAACGGGCAACTCTGGCCTTAATCATCTGTCGCGCGCTCCGCACCCGCTGAGCGCGCCCCCCCCCGTCGCAGCGCCATGACGGCTGCCACATCCGTTTCCGAAAGACACTCTGGTCTTTCGATGTCTCTGGACAGCCGCGCGTTCGCGTCGTCCTTATACGTTGCAAATATATTTTTGTAAATTTGATATACCAATAAATCGAGTCACAGTAAATAAATAAAGATCATCATTGGAAAGACCCGCTGCGTCCCGCACACATCAAGACACACATAACCCCAACACACGTTAAGCCGTTGGTCCCGGCTGTCATTCGTGGATCTTTGACAGTCGTTACGGATAGAAGCTCGAAAGTCTGACAACCAGTCTTACCAAGGGGTATCGTATTACCCAGTAACTGGGTTGTGGAGGTCAGATAGGCAGTCGCTCCATGTAAAATACTGGTATTCAGCTACATCCGGTTAGACTGGAAGCCGACTCCAACATAGTTAGGAAAAGGCTCGGCAGATGATGATGAGGATGATGCAGGCTAACAGTAACAGTTACAAATCCAATAAGAGATCTCATAAACAGTTCCAATACAAACTAATAAGTGTTAGTGTTAGCTTGTATATTGTAATTATTGTCTTTGTGAATAAATGTGATTATCCAACTAATAAGTTTCTTATATTTTTTGTGCATAGCAAAATCTGTCTACCAGCCTCAACTTCTGCTTAACCTGTTAACCGAGTGGGACGTATAAATACGTCAAACGTAAGCAATAGCGTATACGGGTAGGACATATGAATACGTCCTTGAAATATACTAGGTATGTTGCGCCCTGGAACGGGTGGGACGGTGCAGTTTCGTTCAACAAAAGTCATCGATACATATTTTCCTTTATGCTATATATATAATATATTAATAAACGAAAACATAAATATTTCATAATATTTTCATTTATTTTAAGCATAAATAAATAAATAAAAAATAATATGAAATTACGTTCTCCGGGCGCGACGTACTGACACGTCCTAGTGAAAGAGTTCACGCCCGTTATATGCTGCTTAATTAAAAAGGGGATTCCCCGGTTAACATTTTAATAGTGTCCCTCTAGGGAGGCGTGATGGCGCTGTAAAATTTTTTTAATAGATTTTCAGCTTCATCACTAAAGCATAAGGTTCAAAAATGATTTGGAAAAGGTCATTGGGCACCTTAGTATGGAAACCATACCCATGGCGGACACAAACGAAATATAGCAGAGTGTAGTCACATTAATGTGAGCCACGGGAATCTCGAAAAATTCGTGTTATAAACTGATATAGGGAAGATGAATAAAATGCTAATTCATTAGAATATTTTTTATTCAATTTAATCCAAATCAAGCATAAGATCATTTAAAAAGGCAGCGGGTGCATCTGTTGCTTCCTGATGTCTGGCCCAAGACAGATAATAAACTATGCTTGCGATATGGGCGCAGCTCCCGACAGTGCGGCGGCCATGTATACTTGAGTAGTAATACTCTTCTATACTTTGTCTTCCATGTTGTGTCGGGTTTAACATAATATATGTATAGTACTGTTTCATTCGGATATGACGTGACGAAGGACTGCGCGGAGGGCGGTGAGACAGTGCGCGAGCGCAACGAAACTTGTTCTACCTGTCTAATGTGTGAAAGAGACAGCGTATACATGCCTCTGAACAGTCTGAACATTGGCGCATCCGTGCACCATGCTGTATGGTATCGGAATTCTTTTTATGCCTTTATAAGATTAAATAAAATCCTCTGAAACCGTTTGTTTTTTATATTTTTTAAACGATCCTGTACAATTTTCTCCATCGATTTTTAATTAAATAATTATATGCAATGAAAGGTCATATTATTCCCCTTAGTTTAAAACTATTTTGGTTAATGTCCGCCACTCTTCGCTAAGCGGGTCAGATATGCCCAATGACCTTTGACAATTTTGGGTAGCTTGATGTGCTGACGTCTGTACACCACATTTCGCTATTTATGTTTAAGTCCTATGTGATTAGGGCGAGCTTATTGCCATCAACGGGGCACAAACATAGACTCCGAGATGCTACTGAAAAATTCACGGTGAAAAACCCAATAACACTTTGCTCGACCCGAGAATCGAACCCAAGACATCACGCTCAGCAGTAGCGCTCGCGACCACTAGACCAACGAGGCTAACGAGTACACCCAAAAATAGAATTAAGGTGTAACAGGATCTAATAATAATAAACAATCATCATCTGCCTAGCCTTTTCCCAACTATGTTGGGGTCAGCTTCCAGTCTAACCGGATGCAGCTGAATACCAGTATTTTACATGGAGCGACTGCCTATCTGACCTCCACAACCCAGTTACTGGGTAATACGATACCCCTTGATAAGACTGGTTGTCAGACTTTTGGGCTTCTGACTACCCGTAACGACTGTCAAAGATCCACGAATGACAGCCGGGACCAACGGCTTAACGTGCTTTCCGAGGCACGGAGGGGTCTTGGTATGTGAAGATGGTCACCCATCCACAGACCAACCGCGGCAAGCGTAGCTTAACCTGTTCGATCGACCTGTGCGGCTGTTATTATTTAGCCACGGGCCCCTCACACACCTCACACACACCCCCCCCCCCCCCCCCCACCCCCTCACAATAATACTGTTTATTAGATGAATTAATCGGGTATTACCCAACATAATAATAGCCTTAATATATAACATACGATAAGTAGCGTGATCCTAACAACGACATCCGCAAAGTTCCCGACCATACGTCATAACTCATAAGTCATAGGCTACCCAGATATCATTCAAACGGATGTAGCTCGTAAAATTATCATTTCTGATTTATCTCGATGAAGTGGGTGGAGACTCTTGTATCACTAATCAGTGTCGGACCAATTAATACAAGTATTTTACCTGCTCTATTTTTATAATATTGTCACTCATTAATTTCACGGAATTACCGCAGTTCTCATAACAAAATTACACGTACGAGTGGCGGTATATAATTGTCAACTCATTTAAATTAAGCTGCCCGCTACACTTTAATTTGGACCATTTTTAACGTATAGGTACTTCTCATTTTGAACTTTATTTCCATTGTAATAAAAACAACGAAACACCGAAAAGTTGGAACAGTTAATAATAAGCCGAATCGATTTCCTGACTGTTTGTCACATCGCAATCTCGATATTAAAATGTTTCAAGTTCCCATTCACATGATTTAAATTGAAAAACTCATGTCAACGAAAAGTTAATGAAGTTCTTAACGACGAAGAACGGACAGATGGGAGATTTATAGCCGTACTAATGACCAGCGCTTCAGAAAAAATATATAAAGAACAAGTCGAGATTTAATTGCAGCAAGTGAAGTCGCATTAAAGTATGAACATTAAACAATACAGCAATTTGTATTGCCATAGCGGAATATAGTGTAAACTATTTTATAGCTGCATAGCTGCTAACTGTTTCAATTGTTTTAATGTCCCGCCGTCAGATTGCAGACCTAATAAATTCAAAGCCAGAGACAGAATTAAGTCTTGTGACCACCCAGACCCTTTCAACTCAAAATTATTCTCCATTATATATCTACTTGTTCTAAGAGCGATAATCTTATAAAACACGTATAAATAGGCGTCACAACTCAGTTTCTAATTGACACAGTAGACCAAAATTACTGACCTGGGATGAGATCTACAATCATCATCTGGCTAGCCTTTTCCCAACTATGTTGAGGTCGGCTTCCAGTCTAACCGGATGCAGCTGAATGAATACCAGTATTTTACATGGAGCGACTGCCTATCTGACCTCCACAACCCAGTTACTGGGTAAGACTGGTTGTAGACTTTCGGGCTTCTGCTACCCGTAACGACTGTCAAAGATCCACGAACGACAGCCGGGACCAACGGCTTAACGTGCTTTCCGAGGCACGGAGGGGTCTCGGTATGTAAATATGGTCACCCATCCACAGACCAACCGCGGCAAGCGTAGCTTAACCTGATCGATCTGTGCGGCTATTATTATTTAGCTACGGGCCCCTCGGGATGAGATCTACAATATAGGTCGATAAAGACCAAATATTTCAGAATTACCATCAAGAATTTGTGCGATATATCACATGATGCATTTTGTAAGGGCCACTAGACCACTATGACATTTGCAAGGGCCAGCTAATAAGACAGATTTCTCGTGTAGGGTGTACCCACGATTGTGTAAAACGGGACACCGTGGCGCCTTGTGCAGGAAGGACGGACAATGGCCGCGGTGTCAACTCGATAGCGTGGTTTTACATGGAAATCAAATGTGGGCGGAATACTTAGATAAACGCAGGCAGTTAGGTACCTATATTTTAGTGTCGCTTTGATTTCTTGGAATTGAAAATCTTGTTTATAGGTTTGTGGGGTCGTAAAATATATGTTATTTTACACCCAGTAGTTTTGTTATAGCGCTACTTGTCAATAATATCTAATGTGAGATATTTTGCGGTCTTTGTGGTCAATAATTGATTAAAAAATATATTCCATTTTCCGATAGTGACGAGGATCTCATAGGATATATAAAAAATAAAATAAAATAAATAGAATTAATAATCATGGCAACCGGCACAGGTACCTGTGCCGGTTGCCATGATTATTAATTCTCTATTTAAATCCTAATTTCAATTTCAATCGGCAGTAAGTACGACGTTAGCTTCTAATGTGTTAATTTTCATCTTGCGTACATCATAACGTACAGATGATGAACCTTTGACTATTACTATGATTCTCTAGACAACTTCGTTGTTCATTGTTTTTCAAGTCCTAAAATGTTTTTTTTACTCCTTAGTTCTATGTAACCCAACCCTAACACATAGAGTGGGCAGCGCAGTGACTACATGTCGCGATAGTGTCGCGAGATTCCTAGCGAGCAAGACCTTATTGAGAATGTACGCGAAGCAAATGCAGCGTGGTCACATCACTATTTTATTTATGTTCACTGCTTATTAAGATTGAGGGTATTTTAACTTTTAAGCTAAAGTAACACTGCATTACCAATGTATTTATTTCCATAAATTTATTTCACAATGGCGCGGATTCCCTTGTTCACAAACTAAGCGAAATTTAAGTTCAGTGCATCTTTTTCGTTCTATTTCATTAAAAAAGGACAGAAGATAAATATTAGTTTAGGCCTGTCAAATTAGTCAGCGCCTGACGTTAGTTGACGTATTTTTAGTAGCCTATTTTTTAATCACGTCTAAACTTGTCTATGGAGTATCTTAATTTGACAGGACTATACCAATATTTATCTTCTGTCCTTTTCTTAACGAAATAGAACGAAAAAGATGCACTGAACTTAAATTTAGTTTAGTTTATGAAGAAGGGAATCGCCGCTATTATCAATTATTTAAAATTGAACAAGAAGTAGGAGATGAACGTAACTCGCCTAAGGTGTGCCAGTTCTTAACTTCTTATCCTAGACAATGAGGCGTGTCAGGGACCGTACTCAATCGCCCACTTAATCCTCTATTATAGGGTACCAAGGTGACTGCGCGTGCGCACAAACCGGCCGCTCGATAATAAGTGTAATTGCGCTATCTGCGTCCTTGTTCCGTCCTTGCTTTCACTGATAACGCCGCTCGCTCGAGGTTATCACTTATATAATAATGAGTGATTAAAATCTCCCAAAAGGTCAAGCTTTTTTGTTGACCCTTGCGCTAGTGAACTGATTTTTGACATTTCATTGAGGATCGATTGTAAACTTGCGAGTTTTTTTTTGACTGATCAGTTTCAAGGATGATGCGTAGGTACTTTCGAATTTTACTTTCAACTGACTTGACGTTCTGAACCTGATATTGTGAGGGAAACTTCACTTGTTACAATATTTACAGTATTTTCGTAAGTGTTCGGTGGCCATCGCTTTTAACGTTTATTTTGTAACCGCGCGTAAACTTTACAGTCTGTAGGTCAGCGGTTACAATCGAACATATAATATGAAATGTTTTGATGAAGTTTTCGCCAATCGCGAGCTAGTAAACATTGGAAGACTCTTCTCATTGGCTGTTTGGCGGCGTGTCCTTTTAAACTCACGATCTTACATTAGAAACAAGTAATCATTGGTGGATTCGCAATTAATCGAGGCTTTTAATATAACCTATGATGGTTGTGCATGTAACAATTTAACTATGGTTCGTGCTTCATAGAATATTGTGTTTTGTATCTGACATTAAATCAAATCTTATATTCTGGATGCGTAACAAAATATTCCAAGTTATTTGAAATTGTGTTGCTTACTTAATTTGTTTAAAGAATTAATTTTGCATCCAAAATACATTTACAGGAAATCACCAGCAAAGATTTTACGTTAATTTCAATACCCCGCTAACAGACAACGCCACCTATCACAAGAAGCATAAAATTACAATAAACCCTATCTTTAATATGTATGTTATAATATTCGTAGATTCAAGGTTTTAACAAAAACCAAGAGGGTTTTCATTAAAAATAGCGAGGAAAAGCGAATGAAACAAAAAACTACAAAAATGTTAACGGGGAAACCATATAGACACAACAATCATGCTGATTCTGAAAGCAAGGCATAATGGTGACGATAGCGGACAGGCCGCACTCCTATTTCATTTCAGTGGGAACTGTGGAGGATTTATCGACGACCACCAATCCATGGAGATAGGAGAGCGTGGTGGTGACGGCCCTGACTTACGTGTTGTAGGTAGTAGGTTCGAACCCAGACAGGCGCTTTACTTTATGTAAATAGTTTCATCGTCACTGCTCTCAAAACGGTGAAGGAAAACATCGTGAGGAAACCGACATGTCCTAGAACCAAAAATTTGAAGACATGTAATATCTACCAACCCGCACTAGGTCCGCGTGCTAGATTACAGCACACTCCCTCTCGAAGAAACGAGGCCTGAGTCCTAGCAGTGGGAATATTCTAGGCAGATTATGCTATTAAAATCCAAAACAAAAGTCATTTATTCAAACTAGGCTGAGAATCAGCACTTTTCGAACGTCAAAATTACACAAGACAGTCCCCCAAAACGCCCGTCCTTCACCACTTCCTAGTGCTTTCGCTGGAGAGAAGAAGTGGCGCAATAAACTCCCCAGCAGCACAGCTGTCTGTTCATCATGTCTATTTATTTACAAAACAAACCATTGTACAGACGACAACACATCAAGCTACTACAATCTGTCAGATTTCTTTAATAGATTTTCAACTTTATCGCTAAAGCATAAGGTTCAGAGTTGATTGGGAAAATCTGACAGTTTCGGGTAGCTTCATGTGCTGGCGTCTGTACATTATATATTACATCTAAGATTACATTGGAAGTGGGTATATGTATAATCCACAACGTTTCCACAGATTACCTAGGTTAATGATACAGATAGTGCCATCCACGAAGATGCGCCCCACTCTTCTTTTTAATGCTTACAGTACAAGTTTGCAACATTCCTTCAGTATTTTATTATTGTGGATACACAGTAATCACTTATTAGTAGGTAATGTAGTGAGTAACGTCAAAACTAATAGCTAATAGGTAAAACGGGCTGGTGTCCGCAACTCCACGTCAATGCGCGTATTTTGCGTACGGGTGGGAAAATCGATCATTCGATCCACCCCAGCTCCTCAAGGAAGGCCAGCAACGCCTTGATGTTACTGACCGTCTCACGTAGGGTACCTGGGTTACCGAAGTATTTTGCCCTGTAAGTGGCGACCACCGGGCAGCTACGAAGCACATTTGCCGCTGTCTCGTCATCCTCCATGCAGGCCCTGCACAGCGGACTGTCTGTTACTCCTATGACAAAGAGGTGTTTATTAAATGACCCGTGGCCAGTTAAAGCTGCAGTCACCGTACGCAGCTTTTGTTTAGTTAGACGGAGAACCTGTTTCGTGAGGCGGCCATCCATTACGGGAAGTGCTTCCTTAGCCTGCCTGCACTCGCCTTGTTCCGTCCAAAGTTTGTCATGTTGATCTCTGGTGCGTTTCCTTACCAGAGTGCGTAGATACCTGAAGGAGAGTGGCACGATGGGCTCAGGTCCCACTGGTGCCATGCTCGACCCCCTTCTGGCAAACTCGTCGGCTGCATCGTTGCCTAGCGAACCGCTGTGTCCTTTTATCCATTGAATGGTTATTTTATTGAGGTTACCCACCTGGTTGAGGCGCTGGTGGCACCATCGTCAAAACTAAAACACGTGCGGAATGGTGTAGTGATAACCACTAACGATTAGGAAGAGAGTGGGGCGCGTTTTCGTGGATGACACTATCTTTACAGTGCAGACAGAATATTCAAGTTACAAAAACCCGAAGAAGAATATAGGAAGAGAAGAAAGAGGCTGTACTTATTTTAAACTAAAACAAATAGTACTAGATGTAATTAATACGACAGCAAAAAAAAAAAGAAAAGACACTAAACATCACGCAAATGTATCAAGACTATTCACTAAATATTTCTTAAATTTTTGGCGATCCAAAGCGAATATATCCAAATTTACAAAATGTTTATTGTACATTTTAGCTAGTCTATGGAGAGACGCCCGCTCACCCGCGTTGGTACGACAAGGTGTCGTGGCATAAAACGTGTGCTACGAGTATGCTTATGCATCAATCCATTTACCAACTATGATGTAGACTTTTCACTGTAGCGATCTTTGCCAACCAAAAGACGTTTACGAAATCTAGGAACCATTCCCTACGATGACTAATGTGAAATGTCCTCCACAACCGAGTTATCTCATGTATCAAGAGTAACGTGATGATATTTAGAATCGTGTCACCGCCATCTTGCGGTAATTAAGTGGATACGTGGGAATTCTAACATTAGGTTCAGTTGGCAATGGGCCATCACGAGCAAACTTTATTACATATTTGTGTAATTCGAGTGTCGTTATTACGTCGGCATGTAGCTTGCAAGACTGGAATTTCTCTATAAAAATGAGTCACAAGCGTTTTATTTGTGTATGTTTAGTAATGAGTAGTTCGTCTTACCTATTTGAATGACAGCTTTTTTGGCAATGAATGCTTCGTTCTACGCCATCTGAACGGTTTATTCCCGGTCGTCCCCACCCGGTCGTCCTTATAGGGTACGAGTGGGAAAAAAAAGTTTCGTTCATCCCCCAGTGGTGACGGTTGGAACTTTTTATTTCCCACTCGTTCTACAGTGTTCGTTTACGTACAGCGTTCGTTCTATAGTGGAACGAGTGGGAAATAAAAAGTTCCAATCGTCACCACTGGGGACGAACGAAACTTTTTTTTTCCCACTCGTACCTAGTGGGGACGACCGGGAATAAACCATCTGAACAAGTTATGTTTCACCAATTTTATCTGGTTTGCGGGGCCAGTAAAGTCGACCCCTGAAATGGTCGGCTTCAGACTTGAAATACGTGTTTTATCAGCTATAGCGTCAGTCTTGTTATCAGTCTTCCTTTTGCTCAACGAATCAAACAACTCAATCTATCGCAGTCCACTGCCGGATATACCTAAGCCTCTCGCAGACAGCGCCATCACACCCTGTCCTCCACTTCCGCATCAATCTACCTCAGCCAGCTTCTTTAGGTCTTCCTTATGATAATTGCCAGCTGTGGCCACTCTGCCAGTCAGATACTTTAGGCTTTCCTAAATACGGTAACACTAGCTTTGTTTGCTAAGTAAGTGTTTAGAGCAATAAATGAGTTCACAAGAGGTAGTAGCTTCAAGAACACAGAGATGTCCAAAATGACACAACATAATTTGTATTGTATTGTTTTTATTTTTTAATGCGTTTACAATATTTAATATTTTTAATTGAACTGGAAATTAAATAGGTACAAGTGTACTTAACATACAACTTTATTATGTGACCTTAAAACCTTATCGAACTAGTGCCTCCGAGTGATATGATTACAAACATCTTACTTTACAAGTATTGCATTCATTTCCATTATAATACAAGCTCCAAAGATTCAAGCTTCAAAACCACAAGTGCGTACTGGCCCTTATGTAATAAGTGAAGTTTCATGCAAGGAGGTTGTGACTGACAAAAATAACGTCATTATTAAACTTTTTTTTAATTACTGTTTGTGATCAAAGTCTCAAAGACTGAGGATCTCTTAAAACTGTGGTACTAATTATACCTAGAGGAAAGGCAAAGAATAGCAACGTGGCCGTAATTACTTTGCAAAAATTTTTACGAAGTGTTTCTTATGTTTATATTACATTTTCTAAAGATACATTTAACTTTTTATAGGATCCTTATTACTATTGTAATAAGTATCGCTAAAATCTTTGAGCCTCGATTTAATATAAAACACATGATATGCATTTTGTGTATCGCAAACTCCTATTTACAACAAACGTATAAATAACAAATTTAACAAAATATTATTTTATTAATTGATTTTCTAAACATGCAAATAACTAACGATTTTATTCACAATGCCAATAGTTACTGGATTATATTGCGTATATTTTTCACCAATAAATATTGAATAATTTTGGGTTATATAAAAACTTTGGTAGTTTTCATTGACTAAGCGAGCAACCTCAATATTTATACCAATTTTTATTAATTTACAAAATATAATGAAATTAACAATACCGTATTTCTGTATCCATATTTTATTGATGGCGAATTAATTTGTGTTTAAAAATATAATCTAAGTAAAATGAAGTAAGTCCCTTCAATTTGAAAATCGCTCACAAATTGAACGAAGCGTTTGATATTTTTTAAACATCAATTAATGAACTTTTACTCTAGTTTACACAATAACAGACAAAACATGTATGTACAATTATTATAATAGAAAATACGTTTTAAGTCAATCTTAAATCACAAGATACGAACTAGGAACAAATATTTAAGTTATCATCAAAACGATTTTTTCTTAACAAATCTACACTTATTCTAATAATGTTATTGTAATATAAGTAAATACTAAAGTGATTTGTCATGTCGCTTAGAATAATGTATTTCTCTAGTAAAACATTTTTACAATTAACAAGAAAAAAAACTTTGTTTTAGCTACGTGTCAATGTCAAAAAATCCAGAGTAATTTTATTGAAATCCATTTTAGTGTAACCTAAAACGTATTTCATCGCGTGCTTACAACGTATCCTAAGTAAGCTAAAGCAGAAACCAAATAATTTAGATTTTATTTAAGAACTAACACATTTTCATGAACGTAAAATTGCGTATTCTATCTATATTGCTCTCAATGTGAACGTTAGAGAGTCACTATACGTAATACACACCTGCACTACTACGTGTCCTCGTGTGAACTGCCTTACTTATTGACAACGATCCTACATCAACGTTCAGTTCACTGAAACGGGATACTCTCAACCTTGAGGCTTTTAAACTGGACACGACATATTATAGGATCACTGGATATGCTGACTACTTGGCCAAACAATATATTTCATCAAAAGTTTATGCCGTTTCCAGTTTCCGTGCTGTATGGTCCAGCACGTATCCTAATTAAAAGGCTGCGTCCATAGCGGCGGCGGCGGCAGCGGGTAAGCCGGGGGCTATGTGGAGATAGCGAGAGAGGGACGCGGGCCATGTGCGGCGTGTGCCCCGTGTGCCCCGTGTGCCCCGTGTGCCCCGTGAGCCCCGTGTGCCGCGTGAGCCCCATGAGCCCCATGAGCCCCGTGCGCGCCGTGTGGAGGCGTCGCTGCCGGTGACCGCGCGCCTGGTGAACACGTCACTTTACCCATGAACGACCGAATATCATCAAAATACGCATCCTCCCTCTCAGTATCCGCTGAGCTAGGAGAATCTCCACCTTCCGCCTCGTGCTTCTTCAAGTGACGATCGAGATTCGTCTGCTGCCCGAAACATCTTTCGCACAAGGGACAACGAAAGGGTCGCTCCTTGTTGTGAATATTCCTCACGTGCCGCTGAAGGTTCGACGAGATCGAGAACGAGCGCTCACAGTACTTGCACTTATAGGGTTGCTCGCCAGTGTGTGTACGTAGGTGACGAGTCAGGTTCGCACTCCGCGGGAACACTTTTCCACAAAACTTGCAAGCGTACCTATCACGCAGCTTTCCTGACCCTGAACTAAGCTCTTGAAACTTAGCATACGCGTTTTGTTGCCGATCGGGTCCATCAGTACCGAGAAGTGGGGATAAAAAATTGAACGGACTCGGAACATAAGGAGAGTGCGACGAATTCAGAAGTGATTCGGAAGTGTGGAACGATGGGAATCGAGGCCGGTACATGGCATCGATTAAGTTGCTGTGCTGCGGGTGTACGGGCATGGGGAACGCCAAAGGTGGTGATACTAGCTGCGGCGGCGATTCCTCCCTCTTAGGTTCTACGCCTTCAACATCGACGTCTGTTGTGTCATTTTCAGGAGTCTTGCTCCTCTCAGCTGGGCTTTCAGGAGGTGAGTAAGACTTGACTGAGTGACGAAAAGAACGATCGTCATTCTCTGCTTCAGAATCTTTATCGCTGTGTTTCCTTGAAACTGATAGATCTAAAGGCTGGTCACCTTCGTCTTTCTTAATATCTTCTTCAACATCCGAATATTCAGAAGTTTTATCGTCTTCAATGACATTCTTGGACAAGTCTTTAGGTAATGGTGATAAAGACTTGTTACCCTGAATGTCATTATTATTGAGTTTGAGAGAGAAATTGAACGGAGACTTGCGCTTCATTTCATCTCTTGAGAAACTGAATGGAGCAATCGGTGTGGACAGTGGCATGACTGGAGACGGTCGACGTTGAGAAGATGCTTCCTCCCCAGAAGGCGGTGATTGCTTCGAATAAAGTCTATGGGATTTGTTGGGCGTAGCCCTATCTGAACTGTAGCTGTCTCGTTTGATATCGAAATCCAAATCTTTAGGCTTCTTGTTGTCATCTAAAGAGTTCGAGCTGTCCATGCTTTTTACTGATAGGCGGCCTTCCTGCTGTTTGGATACCAAATTAGCATTTGACATGGCCATGTCGTGTTCCATAGCGAGTCTTGCTCCTTGTACGTTAAAGAGCAACGGGCTAAGGAACTCGGGTGGGCAGGCAGCAGCAGCGGCAGCAGAGAACAGTGCCGGGTAGTGAGCAAATGTATTGTATGGCAGTGGCAGGGTTGGTCCCCTGTACATCGGGAACGGGTTCGTGTTGTTGTGGTTATTCATCCCGACGTTTTGAAGTGACGGTATTTGCGGCAGACCTTGGGGCATTTGCCCTCTAAGGTTGACAGAAGCGGCGGCAGCAGTGTCACAGAATCTCTTGTGTTTAGTAAGAGAGGCGTAAGACGTGAAGGACTGGCCGCATTTTCCGCATTCAACGAGAGCTCTACAAGCGACGTGCATGCGTTTGTGACGGCAGAGGTTGGAGAACTGGGTGTAAGCCTGGAAACAGAGACAATAGGCTTTTAGAAACCAAAATTTAAACATAAAAAGATATGCGCTTGTATGTATCTATGTATATATCTGGATGGATTTAGATACGGACCTATTCATTTAGCCCCAAAACTCGTTAAAAGAAAGAATTGCAGATAAATAAGATTTTGATTGTAAACAATAATAGTTTCAATTTGATTCGTAATACGGTCCACTAAGCTTTGAAGGAAATAAAGTCACAGATTCTCACCTTAAAGCAAACCTTGCACTGGAAGGGTTTGACGCTGGAGTGTATGTGTGTGTGCTGCTTCAGGCCGGAGGAAGTGCCGAAGGTCTTCCCGCATTCAGGACAGGCGTGGCTGCGAGCGCCTGCGTGCTGAGCGCGAATGTGGCGCTGGAGGTTGGAAGGATCGGTAAATACCTGAAATAACATCAGGTTTCGCAAACGGTGAAACAAATACCACCGATGAATGACCCACTAATTTTAAAATCAAATCCAGGGAGCTACAAGTGACCCATTCATGGCCAGTTTGCACCACAGATCACTAATTTAGTACTAAATATATCTAAAGCATCATACTGTATCTGTCAACTTCCAACGATTGATAGAAAAACAGAATGATGTTTTAAATTTGTCTAGTGCTAAATCTATTTAGAGCTTTGTGTCGCAAGAGGGCCTCACTTTGTTAAGAAATGATTAAAGTTAGATTTTACAGTTGAAAGATAAAATTGAGAAAAAAGTAAAAAATTTAATAAACCCATGTTTTTTCAGGATGTAAAAAAAATGATTTCTAAGCTACAGTGCTAATCTAATTTCCATATCAAACTACTCTAAGTGTATTATTATCTACAAGTATTCAATTCACACCTTAGGACAGTTCTCGCACGGGTACTTTCTGATGTCAGTATGCGCAAGCGCACGGTGTCGCAGGAGCAGTACCCGAGTGCTGTAAGCTCTGTTACAAAGTTCGCAATGAAATGCAGCGGCCGGCTGGGCGTGCTCCGTTATCAAGTGCCGATCGAGACTGCAACAAAATATAAGAAAATTTATATAAAAATATCATTCAGCCGGCGAAATGTCAAGGACGAAAAAATTTCCCCTTGATATTGACATCCGCGTATGTATAGAGAAAGTTAGCGTACGGGGATTCAGCCTGAAGGTCGTTTAGATTTAGCTGTTATTCTCAAGGATAGTCACATTCTTTTCTACGTACACGGCAAGTTGTTGTACAGTTTTAGTCGATGTTTTTTCCGGTGGGTTTTGGAACAAAGCTTGTGTTGGCCGTGTCAGGCTTGACCCGATATCGATAGCGTTGATCTTGTTGTCCTCGAAACGGGTGTAGGTATACAGCATTTATAAAGACATGCTTTATTGTTTATCAATATGTTACGTTGGTGCTTTCCAAAATATAAGATATATTCAAGTACTCGGAGAGAAACTTCTTAGAAAATTTACTGTGCTCGTCACTGTAAAGTGAGTGCAAGTGACACAGAAAAGTTTCTGAGAGAGATTGGGAAAAATTCACTATTTGTATAATAAATTTTACTGTACGGCATAAGAACTTTTACTGTGTAGCATAGTAATTTTTCCATTACCACTCAAATGCACTCAGATTATGAGACAGCACAGTATTTTTTCTAAGATTTTTCTCTCCGTGTAGTCGTATATCGTTGAATTTTATTTTAGAGCACATAGAATTAGTTTCAGTATAGTGTGTTTATAAAATTGAAAAGTATTTTTTAAAATCAACAATACATTGGTCTCATTTGTGTATCAGTAAATACGTAGAAGACAATTTCGCAATATAAAGTATGAAACACATCTGTAGTTGATAGCGTCTTCGTTTAGTTTAACATGTGTATTTCCCATTTGCAATAAAAGAGACATTCACAAACTACCCTCCTTTATATCAGTGCCACTTTCATAGTAACAGTAATTTCATTTCATTTTATATTGTAATTGTATTTAATCTCATACCACCAACGACTCTATTAGAAAGTGAGGAGATTACGCTAACGAACTCGAATAGGGCACTGCCATCCATACGGAAACTATTTACAGGAAAAAACAAAATAATAACATCTTTATGCATAGGGATCGCCCACGCAAACATAATTCATACACTCACCCATACATAATTCAAACATGTTTTCGTTCCTCGGCGTATGTATGTATTCATTTTTGCAATAAATTCTGTATGAACACGTTTTATGAGCAAAATCCGTACTAGCCGCATAGTTTATGTGTTTCGCATCGCTTCGGAGTACTGCATCCATGTGACCCTCATTTTCTCCGAATCTATAGAAAATACTGTTATCACCGTCATAATAACGTGTGTCGACACTTGATGGAAAACGTATATCATTTGCAAAAACGTTGGAGTGAGTCTCCCTGGCATAACTGGTCTACCACACGCAACCCTTGCTGCCTCCGGCTATTTTCTAACGCTGCACCTGTTACACCTCGTTAGTCGCGTTTTAATATAAATACAGATTACATCGCTGGTTTTATTAAGGAAATAGCATTGACTAGTGGTTGCACGGGGAGATCTATGTCAATCTATTCGAAAGCGTCGTGGTCGTCAGAGTCCGAGATGGAACGTTTTCACTGTTGCACGGCGGCTGGCCCGTCGCCGTATCTTTTAATTAATCTTAGGAATAAAATCTACCGTCAGTAATGGTTCCGTCGCTTACTGTCTGTTCGTCCGTTGCGTTCTCTCGCTAGTCAACGAGACGTACGAACATCCATGTTGAAATCTGTGTCATATATAGTCAGCCAGTTAGAATCCTGCTATTAGGTTTCTTGTAATACAAAATACAGAACACTTTCGGTTCACTTTCGTAGATATCTTATAGGTAGTATTATTGTATTCTAGGATCATTTGACTCACCGGTATATATTCGTTGAGTAACCATATTATATCTCAAACTCAAACTTAAAGCATTTATTGTAAATAAACCAATTACAGGCACTTTTGAATTGTCAAGGGGTCGGTCAGTCAGGAAGATGAAGCTAGTTGCCCAAAGCATTGTAGGGCAAGAAGCTCCACGGACTTTTGAATCAAAATAATATGGTTACAAAATTTAATATTCTTATTAGTCATCATCATCTGCCTAGCCTTTTCCCAACTATGTTGGGGTCGGCTTCCAGTCTAACCGGATGCAGCTGAATACCAGTATTTTACATGGAGCGACTGCCTATCTGACCTCCACAACCCAGTTACTGGGTAATACGATACCCCCTTGGTAAGACTGGTTGTCAGACTTTCGGGCTTCTGACTCTACCCGTAACGACTGTCAAAGATCTACGAATGACAGCTGGGACCAACGGCTTAACGTGCTTTCCGAGGCACGGAGAGGTCTCGGTATGTAAAGATGGTCACCCATCCACAGACCAACCGCGGCAAGCGTAGCTTAACCTGGTCGATCGACCTGTGCGGCTGGTATTAGAATATTAATAAATTTAATATTCTTATTAGTAATGCTCAGTATTCCCATTAAGTTCGTCAAACTTATTACAATTTTCAGTAGCCTATAAACAATAATGAGCTCCATCCATACATTTCGCAACATATCACCCGAATGAATACCTCAGTACATTCTATGCTATTTAGTAGATTCGTAATCGACGCACGCGCAACTGAGATACAACCCATAGCCCCAGGGCTCACTTGCACAAGCATCGTATCTGCCCATGCGATCTCAAACTTCAACTGTACGAGTATTTTTTCATTACTCCATAGCATCATCTAAGTAAACGAATCTTTTAGAACAGTTGTATCTTTTAATAGTATAATTGCGTAATATCTATAACAATTGAAAGTGTATTGCATCCTTTCTGTTCGTTGTAATAGAACATTGGTTTGTTATCACTTGCGTAGCTACCATGACTTGTTCATGTTTTGCTTTTGGTGATATGTCATAAGAGTGGCCCGTTGCTAAAAAATAACGGCGGCACAGGTCGATCGATCAGGTTAAGCTACGCTTGCCGCGGTTGGTCTGTGGATGGGTGACCATCTTTACATACCGAGACCCCTCCGTGCCTCGGAAAGCACGTTAAGCCGTCGGTCCCGGCTTTGTCATTCGTGGATCTTTGACAATCGTTACGGGTAGCTAAGAAGCCCGAAAGTCTAACCACCAGTTTTACCAAGAGGTATCGTATTACCCAGTAACTGGGTTGTGGAGGTCAGATAGGCAGTCGCTCCATGTAAAATACTGGTATTCAACTGCATTCGGTTAAACTGGAAGCCGACCCCAATATAGTTGGGAAAAGGCTAGGCAGATGATAATGGTCATAAGTACACCCCGTTGATGATATTGCTTTTTGATTTACTGAGTTATAAAAATATCTGCACAACATCATTTGTCCAATTTAATAAAAAATAATAATTGTCTTTATCGAAATCTCTCTGTTTTTGCTTTAGCTACACACAGTGCAATTAACAAACCATCATTCATTGATAGCATCCGCTTAATCGCTAACTAGAAACATTACGTCCGCAGCAGAGATCGAAACTGAACATGCTGTAGACAGTGATATCCGCCGATCATAGGAATAATCTACATGTTCACGAATTGATAACATCCAATGAACAACTTTCGTTCCGAGACGATCTATTAAGCTCCGCCCACACGAGCCGCCGATACTAACTGGTCACTAAAATGACGCTAAATTGTTCTAAGATGCGCTAGAAACTAGATTTTGTGAAAGCTAACGTGATAAGGCTAGAAGGTAACTATAAGGCCCGGTACAAGGCAAAATGAAAGAAAGGAAATCCTTCATGTTTTAAGTAAGTACCTACTGTTGTGAAGGAACGGAGTCTTCTAATACAGGCATTACTTGCTTAAATGAAGACTCTAAACCCAAAATCGTTTGTGTATAAACTTTTGGACACAATAAACGTTATTATTCTTATTCATAGGCTAAATGGATATCTAATTTGAAAATGTACCCAAAAACAAACAAAAAGGAAATATATGTACATATACAGTGTGTCCGGACATGGACTAGCGATATTCTAAATACTTAAATATAAGCTATTTTAAAGTACAATTACACTATAGGCTTAGGTCCAATATACTTCCCCGCTATGTGGCAGCCATTTTGTTTTTTTTGTTGAAGTATGCTCTATGCGAGTACAAAAAAAATCATATATCTCAAAGTTTTAGTCATACTGAGATAAAAATAGGCTTATTCGAAAGGCAATAATATTGTCTACCGTCTGCACTACAAAGCAATATGCTCACAATTCCATAACTTTTGAAAAAAAATGTGAAAGTCGAAAAAAAAAACAAAAAATTATGCAATTCAACCAATAATTGTTAATTACTACAAAAACAACCCCGAGAGCTTTTTTATTTTTTATACTAGATCGACAGTTTTTGAGCTAAGCTACAATACAACATAAAATTCACAACTGTATGTCTAATACTTTAAGAGTTATTGTTGTATGAACATAGCGTATGCGCAAGCACAAAAGGCCTTTGTCGGAACCCTAAACAGGAAATCATTAAAAAAACATAACATTCATATTGAATTTTATTTAATGTTTTTTCCAATATTAAATGAAGATTAAAATATCTAAAGCAGTTGCTCAAAGTGGCCACCTCCAGCTTGTAGACACACTACGGCTCTCTGTGCCACCTGGGTTGATGAGCGCCTAATTAAATCCAAATCGGATCTAATTTCTTCGGCGGCTGCCATAATTTTTGCGACGAGTTCTTCCCTGGTATTTGGAACTGTAGCGTATACTTTTTGTTTCATATGACCCCACAAAAAATAATCCAAGGGTGTCAAATCGGGTGAGCGAGGCGGCCACGCTACTACACCACCACGACCGATCCACGGCTGTAGATTATTATTTAAATATTCTCTCACTGCTCGAGAAAAATGCGCGGGTGCACCATCGAGCTGGAACCACATACGCCGACGGTATGATAGAGGTAGGTCCATGAGGCTGTCCGCAAACTGTGTCTGTAAGAATTCTAAAAATCTAGCGCCGTTTAATGTAGGTGGCAATTCCAATGGCCCTATCAGCCTATCGTTGATTATGCCGGCCCACACATTTACTGAGAATTCATGTTGAAATGAGCTTGGGCGCACCGCCCTTGGATTTGCGGAGCACCAGAGATGGTCGTTTCTGTGGTTTGTAATCCCAGCTCTTGTAAATTTGGCTTCATCAGTCCACAGTATTCTTTGTAAAAAATTACGGTTCTGTCTCAAATTTCTATTTATCCACGAACAAAACACAGATCTCGCAGCAAAATCTGGTTCGATCACGTCTTGAACCCGTCGAAAATGATAAGGGTGTAACCCTTCTCTTTTCAAAATTCTCCATACATGCCACTTAGACATTCGAAGTTGCACTGAAATCCGTCTAACGCTTAGTCTAGGATCATTGGTTATTAGTCTAAGCACTTCTTCTTCATCTTCGGGCGATACCAAGCGATTGCGTTCATTAACAGCTCTTTGAATACCTCTTTCCGCTAATCTTGAATGCACGTCGATAAAAGTTTGGCGACTCGGTGTAGGCCTGTTAGGGTACCTTCGTCGATATTCTTGTACAGCCAAATTTGCACTTCCATTGCAAAAGCCATACACAAAGTGTATGTCAGCAATATGTTGCGATGAATATTGACGCTGTGCCATACTTTATCACACTTTTAAATACAAAACACTAACGCAGCACGTAAACAGCACGGACGGTAAGTGAAAGTAGCGATAGCGATCACAACGCAGGGCGAGGGACAACTAAACTAACCCAACTAATAATTTGTCCTTAAAACTGATTTTGTTTCAGGTAGTGGACTAATACGTTCTATCTCGCTTACTCACGGTAGTAACGAACAGTATTTCTCGCCTGCTCTCAGATGGAATACAGTGAATGCCATAAATGACACTCTGGCGGTTAACAAAGACGTTTTGTGCTTGCGCATACGCTATGTTCAAACAACAATAACTCTTAAAGTATTAAACATACAGTTGTGAATTTTATGTTGCATTGTAGCGTAGCTCAAAAACTGTCGATCTAGTATAAAAAATAAAAAAGTTCTCGGGGTTGTTTTTGTAGTAATTAACCATTATTGGTTGAATTGCATAATTTTTTGATTTTTTTTTCGACTTTCACATTTTTTTTCAAAAGTTATGGAATTGTGAACACATTGCTTTGTAATGCAGACGGTAGACAATATTATTGCCTTCCGAATAAGCCTATTTTTATCTCAGTATGACTAAAACTTTGAGATATATGATTTTTTTTGTACTCGCATAGAGCATATTTCAACAAAAAAAACAAAATGGCTGCCACATAGCGGGGAAGTGTATTGGACCCAAGCCTATAGTGTAATAGTACTTTAAAATAGCTTATATTTAAGTATTTAGAATATCGCTAGTCCATGTCCGGACACACTGTATAGCTTTAATAAAAGTTAATAATTTTGTCGTGGATGGCTACTAAAAATTCCAAACATTTCATCATAAACTCTAATCATTAAGCTCATAAAACAAACATACACTTGCTATGATAAATATATTTAAACATAACATTAAAAATTAAATAATTCAAAAATCACGGAGCGTCATTTTAGCTCCGCTCCAGACTAATGATGTACTACCAACGAACGTGCTTACATTTTAATAATCGATTGTAGATCCCGGCTAGCGCTAACAATCGGTTGAGAAATACCGTAGCTCAGTCCATGTCCGGATAGATAGCATCGATATTATCCGCCGAGCCGATCCGATTCACTGTTTGTGTATCACATGTAAATGAACCCGCCGTTACAGCTTGTTAATTAACAATTACATAAAACGAAAGTCATATCCATCAAAATGCTCCTTGAAAAAAAATAATTGACCTAATCGAATTACCAATTTAATTTCTCAAAATGACCACCTATACTGAATTGGCTACAAACTAGATCGGCGCCAAATAAAAATCCGCGTTAGACAAATAATAATGATCGTACAAAAACTGCGATCACGATCGAATAGCCTGTAATTTTAGTGTTCGCCTTCACAATCGCTACTTGATCGATCTGATATCGATTCAAGGTGTGACAGCGGCGATGATCATTCCAATTGTGACAGCACTCTGTCGAAAGTAAGAGTGGAAAGAGATTCGATAAGAGTGATTACAATGAGATTTCGTAATTCACATGATGCATTATAAGACGCCCGAACAAGTATTCGGAACGAACGTGACACCGTTATTTCATCCATCAATAACAAGACTAGCTGATGTTACTACTGTTTGATGCGAT
Source organism: Eremobia ochroleuca (assembly GCA_949629135.1). Taxonomy (NCBI): domain Eukaryota; kingdom Metazoa; phylum Arthropoda; class Insecta; order Lepidoptera; family Noctuidae; genus Eremobia; species Eremobia ochroleuca. Next base: position 8,234,058 of record OX451402.1, on the reverse strand, counting down.
ATGACACAGCATCAAATACGTTACTGATGTCAACGAGGTGTATCTTAGAACAAAATCTGATGATTGTTGAAGACAGACTTTCACTTCAATTTCTATAAGATTTACTAGCATAAATTATCTCAGACTCGAATTCAGAAGACCAATTTTCGTAAACAAAAACGTTCAAAATGTAGTCGTAATTTCATCCCAGCAAAAATTTCAAAGACTTGTGAAAAATTTAGGAAAATCAGAGGTATTTTTGATAGATTGAGACTGAGATCAGAGCGTGAACGTTCTGAAAATTACGAGAATGACCCCTCTGATACCAACGAGATGCATCTTAGAACAGAATCTGAAGATTGCAGAAGACAGAATTTCATATGAATTTCTATAAGACGTTCTAGCATAAATTATCTCAGACTCGAATCCAGGTAACTTGAATTTTATCTTCACTATTTAAATAGCTTTTAAAACATAAAAAGCAACAATGTAGCGCACATCTAATTACTAATCGATCTCCCGATGCCCTAGAAACGTTGTAAACGTTTAAAACAATAGTGATGGCCGCGATAAGGACTGCGTCACTGCGAGGATACGTTAGAACGGTGCATGTCGATAATCTCGATCTCTTGCATTATTGACGAGCCAGCGCTTCGATAGAATATGATGACACACGCCATTATGGCCTTCCATCGCTTGTCACATAGATAATAAATTCATGATATATTTTCATTCGTGATGAGACGTGTAGTTTATTTGTGTTACTGATTTTTATCGGGCTTCTGTTGTTGTTTTGTTTTTGTTATTTTTTTTTTATTGGTTATTTTGCAAATCACTCTTTATTATAATGTGTTATGCTAGACTATGCCTTAGATTATAAGGAGTGAGCGTCATGTACTTTAGGTTTCTACTTTGGCGGGAGTCACCATCTGCTCGTCACAGCAAAAACGCGGAATCGTCGCGTGCCATCGACCCGCCCGGCAACAAATCATCGAGGTGCGTCTTATCGAACGAGCACATCACTAGCACTAAATAAATCGTTACAACCCGCTCCTCTACGACCAAATAATATTAATGGCAGGAGGTTAATGGTTCCGAAGACGTTTGAAATTGATAGACTTCTGCGTCTACCGTCAGACATCTTGAATGAACCGTTTAGATGAGACGCGCGATTGACTGATTCGAATTTAATTTGTTGGTTAGACTTTTAACTACCTACCATTTTAATGGCTACTCAAACGGAACATTTACGGAATAAAGTTGAGTAGTTAAAAGAAGCCAAGATACGCATCTATGACGTGTTACAATAGCAATATTATAAACTGTCTAAAGTTAATGCGTGGAACAATGGTTATGATAAGAATTATTTAGTAGCCACTTAAGCCGGTTAGAGCTCAATAAATTTCCTAGACCGATGTAAATAGAGTTACGGCGATACAATCATATCGTCTATCGTAGCACGGCTTAGCGAATATCCCTTATAAACCTCTCATTAAACTGCATCATTATATTTTCTTTATTCCTGTTTCATGTCTATTATTATATGTATACATTTATTTAGATTTGTATTATATACTTTATGTATGTATTCATTGTATCGTGTAAATAGTACACCACAGACTACCTACAGTATTTGTCTCTTCTTCCCTTTTCAATTCATCCAAAGGTTGTCTTTAAAAGATCGCTCTTAGCGATAAGATCGCCCATTGTGTCACCCTTTGTAAAATTTCTATATTTATGTCGGAAATTTATATGGTGTACATAATAAAGAGTATTCATTCTATTCTATTCTTTATTACTCCTAAGTAATAAAGCTGAATGTTATCTGAAAACCTTTAAGGTGAAGATGTAACTGAACTAACACGCTGCTATTAAGGAATATTATAATTTTATAAGAATACAATTAGAAGATGTTGGCAACTGACATTTTCGTCCCGTCTAATTCGTTCATTTGTTCCACCTCCTCAAGCATTTCTCGGTGCGCTTATCAGACTAACACATTAAGACACTAGGTACAGTACAGTACTTTCAAGTTCATTAATTATTAGATTCCTACAGTATTATTCTGAGGATCGTACTCCGGGTACGATAAGAAAATAATCTGAAAGTTACTGCATTAGTAAATATAACGAGCCGTTACACATACAGCCTCCCAATTGCGTAACACACTATCGCACTAATATTATAAAGACGAAAGTTTGTGAGTTTGTGAGTGTGTGTGTGTGTGTGTGTCACGCTCAAACGGCTGGACTAATTTTGATGAAATTTGGCACACAGATAGGTTATAACCAGGTTTGACACATAGAATACTTTTATCCCGATATTCTTACGAGATCGAGACTTATGCGGGTGAAACCGCGGGGCGCAGCTAGTACGTCATAATCTGAATAATTTTGAATGGTGTTGCTTACATAATATGTGCTAAACAAAAATATGTCTTCTCAGCAACATAAATATCGCAATGGTTTTTTGAAAAACTTTCAAAATTAAAACCATCGCTACTGATATTGTGTACCCCCCTGGTTGTCAGTAATATGAAGAAAGCTAGATTCATTACATAAAAAGTAACCTGTAATAGAAGTATGTACTTACACGTCGATGTTAGGGAAGGGTAGATCGCAGAAGCTGCAGCGGATGTCAGCGTCCTCTCGTTCTTCGTCGTCAGCTGACGCCAGAGAGCTGAACTTATCAATAGATGACTGACGCTCTGAAACAAGTAGTAGAAGTATTAGGATATGTGGGCGTGAAATGAGAAATTATATTTGTTAGGTAGGTATTATGGGGATAATACATTTAAAAGTAGACGTAAAGTGGCCAAAATCGCGTTTGAAAACGAAATTAATTAGCTTTAAGTATCTGCCACAGACGACAAAACAGAAATAAAGGGATGTTTATAGAGACTATTGATAAATAAGTTTATCACCATTTGCCCTTCTTCACTACCTGGCTGGGGGTACCTGTCAGTCTTCAAATTGTTGGGCCTACTACATTAATTCATCACTTTTGACAATGCGACTATTTTGTTGCGAGCGTATGCGCCCTCGTAACTTACACAGGGGGATTATAGTCTATCTAAAAGACTCTTTATTCAGTCTGCGCTGAGCCTAAAACTTAAATTTATCACACAACCTGGAGACTACACTTCCTTCATGGTGTAAGTCATTTAAGAGGCATAAAGGGCTATGTAAATCAATAGGAACCTTGCAATTATGCCGCGGACAGTTTCGTAAGATGCATAACTAGCGTACGATGCGACGGAGACAAGACTAAAATTGTTATTCATTGACTTTGTACATCTATGGAGGTAGTTGTACCTTCCTGTTAGGCAATCAAGCTTTAGAGCTACACTTTAAATGCATAATTTTGTTAAAGAAACCCAATTTGCAAATTACTTGCTTACAGAAAATAAAGGTTCAAGAAAATAAAGGCTCAAAATCGTGTTATGTATTCCATTTGAGCTTCATTCGCGTTGTAAGTTGGGTAAACCAGAACAAAACATGTGAGTAAAAGTCGCAAAACATTTATATGTATGACTTTGATTTAATACGATACAGATAGTCGTTACTTCCTTCTTATATCTTGACACAATACTAAAACAACTCTAAAGTAATTTCCAACTGACGTAAAACGCTAACTAAATACCATGTGACAATTACATACTCTAGGAAACATATCAAACAAAATATCCGACTGTTAATAACAGGGTAGGACATGTCATACGTTTGCACAGAATTATCGTCATATTCTGACGTATGGTATCACGAATAGGGCGTCGGAAGTATGAAATGGCTCGCATTGACACATGCAGAATTAATTCGAGTCACGACGAGACGAAACCACGCCTCGAGCATTGTTTAACGAGCATCCGTGATAAGGCAAGGCTAAGATAACGACGTGATATCATCTGGCAAATATGAACCAACAATATCGGAGGTCGTGAAAAATTATTGGATGAATATGGAGCAGATTCAGATGAGCTTAGCTTTTGTTTATGTGGAAGTATGCGGACTAACAGTATGAATATTGAATGGAAATGCAGACGGTAGTGGGAAGTTGGATTAGAGTTTCTTTTGGCAAGTTGTGCTAATTCCTCAGTTGAAAAATGTTTATTTACACTCTGTGCATATTCAAGGCCTATATTGCGCGTTGTTAATGTTTTGAAACTTCAGGATTCAAACTTTCTTCTCAAGTTTCTAAACATTTCTAAACAAGAATTTAAACGTAACAAAAAATTTACGACAGCTCAATCTAAACAGTATCATCATAATTTTTAGTCATGGAAAATTAACGGATAGAAAACACAATAAATCAGAAAAAACTTTTTAAGTAAAATGCTAATTTAAAAGAAAATCTAAATCTAAAAAAAATAAACTATTGCAAACAATTACAAGTCCTAAAACAATACCAGTATAAGCCTACATACCTCAAAAATGTTCACAAAATCGAAAGGTCAAAGTCAGGATGCGACGGAATCACCAAGGATGCCACTAAAGGTCAGAGGTAAAACTATGTGCGATGTCAGTACGGCACTGAAGTGTTTGTTACAAATTATCATGGGCCAGTCACACCCCCACCCCACCTGCAGGCGAGGGTTAATATGCTCACTTGACCCGCGATGGGGAAATATGGAAAATCATCTGTGCGTGACAACTGTACTGTTTGTGGTTTTAAAGTTTAAAGGGATGTAATTGAGGAGTTTGAGCGGGCTTAGGGTTAAATTTTGTGAGGTGGTACCGTGATTTAGGAAGAGTAATTTTCTAGGAGGAGTATTTCTGTCGAAGGGCCGATGGCCGGTGGAGCAGACGAGTCCTGGAGTGGAGACCGCGTATCGGCAAGCGCAGTGTGGGACGCCCCCCAGCTAGATGGACGGACGACCTAAAGAAGGTGGCTGGGGTAGACTGGATGCGGAAGGCGGAGGATAGGGTGTTGTGGCGCAGTTTGGGAGAGGCCTATGTCCAGCAGTGGACTGCGATAGGCTGAGTTGATTGCATTTTCTAGGAATAATATTTTAATGAAATTTAGTCTGCTATGTAAAGGCTTGGACTCAATTCTAGGATCTACTAGATAAACTTAGTTGATTATCTACACACCCTCTAACATACATACACTCACCCTTTTCACTTTACACACCTAGAAGACAGAAACCATTTTAAATTTTTGTTGCTTAGTTTTAACTTACTATATTATGCATATTTTTGTTTAAACTGTTTCTATGGCGTGAACCTCACAGGGTCATTCCTTATCCGTGGGCTTGAGGCGCTGCTTGTTGATGTACAGGTTATAAACCTAGTTCGGCAGCAGATGCTAATAGTGAGACACAATTGTGTTAGGGCTACCATATAATAGGTCTGTAGATTATAAGCAAATTGTGTAAACCTGTTTTCATCTCTTTTCTAATAAACATTTTGATTATTATTAATAATATAATATTAATGGAATTATAAATATATGGAATGGAAATTATAAATATATATTTATATTAAATCGTATGTATGTGTTTGTACCCCATTTATGTATTTGTCTAATATTTTTATTTTTTTTTATTTCTATCATCGTCGTGTCAACCAAAGCACCTGCCATCTAATCTCTTCACCACCCTTGGTTGACTGGTAGAGAATGCCTAAGGCCTAAGTCCGCCTTTGTACCTTTTGTGCGAAAAGTTTAAATAAATAAATAAATAAATGGCCAATATGGGGTTTTAGAAAAATGCTGAAGCCTAGGTAAATACAGCTAAGGTTGTCTAACGTGGGCGGTCTTATCGCAAAGAGCGATCTTTTAAAGACAACCTTTGGATGGATTGAAAAGGGAAGGAGAGACAAATACTGTAGGTAGTCTGTGGTGTACTATTTACACGATACAATGAATACATCAATCAATCAATCAACTCAGCCTATCGCAGTCCACTGCTGGACATAGGCCTCTCCTTGACTGCGCCACAACACCCTGTCCTCCGCCTTCCGCATCCAGTCTACCCCAGCCACCCTCTTTAGGTCGTCCGTCCATCTAGCTGGGGGGCGTCCCACACTACGCTTGCCGATCTCTCCACTCCAGGACTCGTCTGCTCCACCGGCCATCGGCCCTTCGACAGACATGGCCACTTCAGTTTGCTTACTCTGCGAGCCATGTCGGTTACTCCGGTTCTTTTCCGAATAATTTCATGAAATTTCAATGAATACATACATAAAGTATATTATAGTAATCTAAATAAATATATACATATAATAATAGCCATGAAACAGGAGTAAAGAAAATACGCCGAAAAGCTATTGCGTTAAAGAACTGATTGCACAGATATTTTCTCTGTTATTCCTTAAGAAGGAAACTCACGCAGCGATAAGCATAGATCAGCCAAGCTCTTTTTCTAACATCGCACGACCGAAAACTTCAAACAATTTTTTCCCACACATTTACATTAAAAATAAGTAAACAGACCAAAACAATAAGGCACACAATAAATAAACTTTTGCGTATCAAGGCAGGGTGCACGATCGTTAAGTTTTCCCACGACGCCGACGTCACAGATGTCAGTACAGCGCCCGCGCACCGTGACGGTGACTTACCGATTTTCGTAATGAATTCCACCCCAAACGAGTACACCTGTTGTTTCTCGCAATTTGTAAGTGTGTGCCGTTTGACTTGTTTTTATTAGTCAGTTTCGTTAATTAGTTAAGGGGATAAAACCGTTTTTTTTTTTTGGAGACTAACTTTCCTTTACGATTTTCTTAACCCTTATCTAATTTTATTTTAACTAAATTGTTTTAAAAATATTTTAAGGCACCCATATTTATTATTTTGCAGCACAATTATTTTGAACCTCAAAAATATTCTTTTTACTTTATAACGCTCCAAATATTGTACTTTATAAGGCCGTTTTATAAATTTTGAGAACAATCTCTACATTTCCTCACTCCACCTTAAGATTTACTAAAATCATCGCCGCAAAACAATTCAATTTAATATCCCCATGTTCTAGAACACAATCGTGTCGATAATCTGTTAGTCCAAGGTTCGCTTCCTGCGTGGAAATAGGTCCTATTCGCGCCAGAGGCTGTACCCTCGGATCAGGTGCGTCGCACGCGCAACTTACCGTTACACCCGCCGGCGAAAACGGTCTCAGTACGCTTCGTAAGTTTGTGCTAGCCCGTTGAGGGTTTAGCAGATGTATGTTGAAAGATATGGGCCAAAAATTATGTGGACTTGGCTTTTTAAGAATTTTAAATAATTTTGTTTTAATAATTGTACTGTGGAAAATTAAATTCGTCAAGTTGTAGATTTCCGAAGGTTTTGAAAATAAGTTTGAATAAAAAGTTAACACATGTAAATAAAGTAAATATTTTTAACCCTCTCGCACGCAGGATAACGATATTATCCAACAGACAATTTAATATTACGGATTAATATTATCTCTGTCATCAGATTAATTAACCAAAAAGTATTACAGTAGGATTATCAAAAAAACGTGGAGACACGCTTCACAATCTATTGTGGTATGAAAATTATTCAATTTCGCGTGACATCAAGATAGCCAACGACCTAATCTGCGAACAAAACAGGCTCCGGCTCCCGAACCAGATCCAACCCTTCACTGTGGGCGTTGTTATTAAATTGAAATATTTCTATTTTATTGTGCGTAATATTTATTTGATTGTTAAATAAATACGCGATGTGGGACGCCGAGCGATTGTCACCGGTTTAATGGAGGGTGGCACTATTGTCGTTGGTTAATTTTTTGATTAATCATCCTGTTTGCAAGGGCACCGTTGCGTCTGTGTGACGTTTCAATTTTGGGTTTTTAGTTACTGCATGTTTTTGATACGCAATACTGTAAATTTTATTTAGAAACTGTCTCTAGTAGCTCCATATAAATCTAGAATTTTCATAATGCAAATGATTTAACTGTAATGGGTAAGTAATTAAAACAACACCTTGAAATAGCTTTGTTTACGTCCTCATATATATTAACCAGACTGCCATAAATTATGTTTAATTGTATGCACTCGTAACCGTTTTATATAATCACACATAAGTCTTACTATATAATGACGTCTAGAAACAGACAGATAAAACCAAACAACGTCTGATCATAATCGTCATGATCCATTTTTCTTATCATTTGTAAAAATAATCATGAGGCGAGATAGCAGGGCTACTACAGAACTACACAATAGTGCGTGCGCCGTCGGACAAAGCAACGTCATCAATTTTAATCTGCGCGACAATTGCGCGATGACAAATGTCAGCGCGCGCGACACTCATTCATTACGCGCACGAATGCACGCGGCTATTTGAAAAAAGTACGACCAATAAAGGGTTAACTCTACATTATTGTTATTGCGTATGACGGGAGATGAATTGAATAAACTAGATTTGAATAGAGATTAGTATGAAATCTGTCAAGGTTCAATCGAAATATAAGCTTGGGTATCGTTCTAAAATATGTAGTTTAAACACTAAGAATTCGAACAATCTGAGCTCAAAACAAGCTGCTTAAAATTCATATACTTTAAAAGCCTACCTAGGAACGAGACTAGGATTACTAAAATGACCTTTTACAAAATATTTCTGCTACAATAAATCTGTGTCAATATTTATGAGTCTACTATCTCTTATCTGGAGAATTTTAAGTACGTACGCTTACGTATACAGATTGGTATGGTCTAAGACTTTAAGAAAACGTATATGTAAATATTTGGTAATAAATTATCGTTGGTTCAATCGATCATCATTGTCATGTAGCTTATTTATTCAAAATTTCAAACTCCTATCTAGGACCGAATTAATCCTTTCGCAAAAAAAATATTCACATCAATGAATGGAGCTATACGTGGCCTCAGTTGGAACGAAGATCCATCAATCAACTTTTGCGCAATGCCCGGAGCTTTTACAACAAATGGTGACTGCAAATAGTTTCTAATTATGGATATTTAAGAGTCATTGTGGACGTTATATTGGTTTGTCATGCTGTTTGTGTTTGTGTGATGAATGTGGGTGGTGAGTTGTGGTTATTTAAGTAAATAGTCCCTCAATGTGTGACTGCGTTACATTGTTTCTTAACAGCTTTACGTCAGTTGTAAATATAATAATAATAATAATAATTTATTTGTACGGAATATAAGGTAGTACAAGGCATTGTCTTAGGAGTAAGTTGTACAACAGTGACAAAGGTTCAAGGTCGAACTTCTGACTCCTAAACTAGGCAATAAGCCTGTATCTTAGAAGCCAATGTTCCCCGAAAAAGCAGCGACATACAACTATTTATATAATACACGTGCAAGTACTCCCATTATCATAATAATAAACAGGAAAAAGAGAGAATAAAAAAAATAAAAACAAAACAAAATAAAGTAACCGTTTAGAAAATAGAGGTTACTATATAATTCTCAAAGAGAATGCTCTCAAAACGGTGAAGGAAAACATCGTGAGGAAGCCGGCATGTCCTAGGACCAACAATTCGAAGACATGTGACATCTACCAACCCGCACTGGGCCCACGTGGATGATTACCACCCACTCCCTCTCGAAGAGAGGAGGCCTCTGTCCCAGCAGTGGGAAAATTGTAGGCTGATTGGATTATGCTCAAAGAGATTTCACGAAAATAAAACCTACATGAAACAAAAGCTTTGAGTTATTTTTCTTTATTGCAGTTAGTTTATAAATCTACGTGCTGTTTACGGGTTACTTTCACCATCTTAAAGTCATTATATCTCCCTCATCATCTGCCCAGCCTTTTCCCAACTATTTTGGGATCGGCTTCCAGTCTAACCGGATGCAGCTGAATACCAGTATTTTACATGGAGCGACTCTACAACCTAGTTGCCCCTTGGTACGACTGGTTGTCAGACTTTTGGGCTACCGACGGCCCGTAACGACTGTCAAAGATCCGCGAATGACAGCCGGGACCAACGGCTTAACTTGCTTTCCGAGGCAGGGTATGTGAAGATGGTCACCTATCCACGGACCAACCGCGGCAAGCGTAGCTTAACCTGACCGATCGACCCGTGCGACTGTTATTACTTAGCCACAAGCCCCTCTCATTCACATCTAAAGTCATTATCTGCCTGCAAGACATAAGGTTTCTCAAATCTCCCAATTTTTTTCTTTTATTCAGTTCATCAGTTTTGTCTACGCTATCTAACAACTACAGATACTTTGCTGTTTGTTCATCCTTCAACCAGCGTATTTAGTTAAACTCTCAACTAACTTGCTTGCTAGCTTCAATACAATTTCTTCGTTCACCCAGAACAGATACCACCTCCAAATGTTACCTAAAGCCCTAATCACCGGCAAGTGTCGAATGCAAGGGAAAGTCAGCAAGTCAATGCGTAATTAGAGCAAGGCGGCTATTACGTGCAATTGGAATCGCATAAATCACCGACACTGTGCCGGCTGCGACGCCGCACCGGAAGCCGGTACAGGAAGCGCTGAAGACCCGGGCCGGTTCATGCACGGTGGCTGGATGTGACATGGTTTGTGGTAGAATAGAGAGTATGACGTAGAAAGGCGTTTGAGTTTGAGTTTGACTGTTCGTTTCAGTTTTCTAAACTAAGACCTCCAGAATAAGATGAGAAGGAGCAGGACTTAGCGAAAAGCAACAAATTAAATGGAGAAAAACCTACATCAAACCTTATGACAATATGTTTTTAAATGATATACAAAATGTAGATAGGTGGACTTCCAGTATTGAAACTAAAACTATGGTATTTCGCGTTTTGAAATAGTTTCGAATTTTAAAATAAAATGAAATTACTCCTTTGTGTGCCTCTATTTGATAAAAATAAATAGGTTACATATCGTGTATCTACGTAAATGTCATAAAATATTAAAGAAAAAGTATCTAGTCGTAGATGCACTATTAAAACAACTGCCGCGTATATTTTTCAAAACATCATAAGCGCATTGGCATCTTTAGTATCTAGGTTTATATATTTTTGCACAATAATAAGTAAACATTTTCTGTCTCTTCTAGTACAAAAACAAACAACCCTTAGAACAGTCACCCTCGCATTAACAAAAGCATATGCGTGATTTTTCACATCGGCGGCGGCGCGTACGTCGCGATTTATCTAAATTAAATATCGCAGGCGCGCGTGGCACCGGTGTGTCGGTGTGTCCAAGCCCTAAGATTTTTTCGTGCATATACAGCCTGTTTTAAAAAATATTGATTCACATTGGTGCGTTGAGATGTGTTACAAAGTAATTATGAGTGGTGACACTCAAATGTAGGTATGGCGTTTGGCGCACTCTTGTCCGTCAGTCGCGCTTTGCAGCCTAGCTTATATTTTTACCATGGTATAAGCGTTATTTCTGCCGTGCGATTCTGTACCCATCTCACCGTGAAAGCCTGGGTGAAGTGAGTGTGGAGTGAGCTGTCATTCGCTAGGAATTAACACTATTAAGTGCTCACTTCACTTATGATTTCACGGTGAGATTTTTACAGAATCGACCGGCTGCATCATAGTATTGCCAAAGTTACATTTTATTTTTTTTTCCAGGAAAACCACGAAAAGGTGGCCTTTTAAACGTCCCGTCGTAATATAGGGGTCGTATGCATGTCGTATGTATGCGTTTTTGGGTATTTTAAAAAACCCATCGCAGTATATCTGGGTTAATACACCACAATGTTGCTTTATTGAGATGATAGTTCAACATTACGATAGTTCAACGTATTGAGAGTCAATTCTAACTAAGGAATGTAGGCTAAATGATGTCATTTGATTTACCAATTTAAATACCTAGTGCTCCAGTCTCAATAGTCGTGAAAGAATTCATCCGCAATGACTAATACGGACTACATTATATATGCAATTGTAATAATTTCAACTACATAACGACTATCGTATTGGAATATTTTGTACCATTTTCCCTAACACATTGAACCGACGATAATCGAAGGCTTTGTCTGGCTCAAGCCTGCTGTCCACATCATAGGTCCATGTGTCCTAAAATCCTTAGTTTCACTACCGAAGCTAAAAGAAAGTGTTTTCTAAAGCGAATGATTTCCACTGAGCGTTTTAAAAACCGCGTAGCGTTCTTATTTATAACATTTATTTAAAATAAACCAATTACAGGCACTTTTGAACTGTCAAGTAGTCGATCAGTCAGAAGTATGAAGCCAGTTGCCCATTCCAAAGCGTATTTGGTACCTATAGAGAACGGGCAAGAAACATCATTTCCAAAACAGCTTTCCAAAAAGCATGACTTGCACCACTAATCTTAGGTACAAGAAAAATAAGTACGAGTAGGTAATGTAAATATATATATATTTACTAGCTATTTATTATTTATGTGTGTACTCATTATTAGATTTTAAGAAAACGAAAAAATTGTATTGTTGTTTTATATACCTAATTCTTTAGATTTTATCAGAGTTTACCAAAACTGTATCTAATATAAGATAGTAACATGTGGAAACGTAGTGGATTGTACAATTACATTTTTTTTTTGTGCATACTGTGTATCTAGATATAATATACAATGTGTGATTGTTTGTTTTCACAAATTAAATATAGTAAATTCTATCTATGTAGCCTAACCTTATGTAGTCCAGGCTGGCTATAATTTAGTGCGGGTTCCATTCGAACATTCAAGCAAGCTTAGAATGGGGTGTGATTTTTTTTTTTTTTTTTTTGTTTTTTGTTTAGTTATGTTAGTACTAGTTTTATACGGGAGTATGTAAGGTTATTCTATCAATATAAATTTAAGGAAATCTTATCGGTGCTTAATTACTTTGAGAGACTGTTCTAGCTCCCTCACAGTGCCTATGGGGAAGAACGGGCAAGATACATCATTTTCAAAATATAGAGACATAAAACACTTATATGTCAGCTTTCCAAAAAGCTTGACTTGCACCAATCATCGTAGTTATGTACAAAAAAATGAAACCTATCGATCATACAGCCTACGTCCTATTTTACATCGTCCTTTATCTGTAGCACATAATATGAGTCGTCAAGGGTCGCCGTCCACCGCGCAGGGCAGAGGGCAGGTGACTCCAATTAACTGTCACCCCGCGTGTCAGTGGAGCGTGAATACGCGTGACCGTGATTCAACCGACGCGACGCCCTGATAGCCTGGGAGTCTTTGTATATAAAAATCCTACCTATATAGTTTAGCTGCCAGCGTAAGAGTAAGCACAGGTTAAAAATAAAAGAAAACTAAAACCCAACTCCGGATTTTTTATTTTTCTGTCTGTGGTGTCTTGTTTATGAGTATAACTTTTTAGTAAGTAGTTGAAAGCATGACTTAGGTATTAACTAGGCGTACGTAAATAAATAAATATCGAGACTCATAGTCCATCGCTCCATGTTATGAAATACTGGTATTCATCTGCGTTCGGTTAGACTGGAAGCCGAAATTGCTAGGCAGATTGATTGATCTTCCTCCAAATAAAACCCTGTGTAAAGTCTGTTCAAACATAATATAGCTTCAGGTTGTTCAAAGACAATGAAAGTGTGTACTCACTTGAGTCCAAAGAGAGTATGTCATCTAAGTAGATGGTTGTTCGAGGGCCCAGCAGCAACTCCTGGCCGGAGGAAACCTCCCGGACAACCTTGTACCACACCTGAAACATTGTTGCAAAATATTCATTGAAAATCTTTTTTAAACCTTCTCGTAATCAGTGACGAAAGTGTAAAATAGATAAGTAAATTCCTCGCTAGAAACTTATTTTGTCATGAAGGTTAAAAGTGTAGATGGGGCAAAAAGGTTTTAGCTACTATATATATTTAACAATTTTATTTATAATATAAATAATTTTATTTTATTTATTTGAATAATTAGAAAAATGGAAGGAATATTTGTGTTTCAGGAAGCAATTTGTACATGATGCAGTGATGAATACCTATGTCTCGTGTATCTACCACTTATTTTAAAACATAAGCAAAGCTACTATGTCATATCCATATGTTTTTTACTGTGTACATAAATAATAAAATAAATAAACATATTGAAGCCTTAAAACATAACATTTAATTTTTAAACTAAACAAAATTGCATAATTGATGTGAAAAATTCAGCTCCCTTTTTAAAAGCATCATTTTACCAAAACATAATCTGAATATCACAGTTCGTTGTATTCAAATTTCATAGAGTCGTTTAACCTCGCCAGGGGTACAAATAAGTGAATCTAATCACCGCATCTGTTCGTTCCCCTCGTTGACCGGAAGTGGCACACAGTTGTTCAGTCGAACACCGATTTTCTGCCACCGGAAGTACCAACGTTCCACATTCAAATTTAATTGGGGTAGTGCTACAATGGGCCGCGAGCACCGTTTTGATAATCATTCGTTGATTTGTGCGTTATTAGTTTTAATCGGTGATTTCAAATTGAGAAGTGCATGAGATGTTTTAATAGGGTGGGAAGGGACTTTTTGGAACTATTGTTAAATCTGCTAAGTATTGTAAAAGAACTGCACTACAGTTACAAGCATCATGATTTTTCGAGGAAGTATAAAATATAAAGTAAAGTACATGCATGACAGAATCAGCGGATGCCCTGCATATCAGAAGGCCAATTCTCAAACTTAAAAATCATTCAAATTCTAGCCGCTGTTTTATCTCAACGACAATCAACGTTAAAAACTTGTCAAAAATGTAGGGACTTAATTGTATTTTTGACAGATTGAGACTGAAATTAGAATGTCAACGTTCTTATAAGCACGGGAATTGCCCCTCAGACCATTTCGCCAGGCCAAGAGCAGATTATTTGGTGAGCTTTTTGTGTGTGTAAGTATAAGATCATACCTGTCCAGCCAACAAAAGAGGTTGTACGTTGACATCATGCGGATAGTTGGTGGAGCGCACCATTTTAAGCCAGTTGCTCTTCTCTGAAGTGGCGTCCAACCAGCCACTGAGGCCTTTCTTGTCACGGACCTGAAAATTACAAAAATATCATATTAATTAATAAGAAGTAGGTTAAGGTAGGGTAAAATAAAAAGAGAGACGGCTTAGAAAAAATACTTTAATGTTATGTCAAATTAACATAACAAAACATCACGTCTGTAATTCAAGAGCTAGGCAGAGGAATATGTTATTAACTGTGATATTGATAGTATGTGGCATTCATTACATTTTAATAAATACTTCGTCGAATTGGTTTAGATGGCGCTGCCAAAAGAAGATTGAGATGATAAAACAATGGACTCGAAATAGCGCCACCTGGTAAGCGTATGTTGTACTTTTGTAAGCTCGAGGAACGGTGACTTCAGAAAATTCTTTAAAAATTTGGTAATCTCAGAGCCATAAAATCAATTTGTGAGTAAAAAGACTCTTTAATATACCATAATATATAATATATATATAATAAAGAATCTGAACAGTGGTAATAGCTAAAAATATTTCTGTTTTTCTACTAAACTAAAAGTAGTGCACATTGATATATATTTTCCAAATAGAACAAAATACAGTTCAGCCTTCAATATAATATTATGAATAATCCATCCCAAGCAAAAAAAAGCTACAACATAATAAACCATTCTATCAAAACGCGATTAGTGGCGCCATCTCTCGACCTCTATCAACAACTGACAAGCCAACGGACACCGCGACACCGCAATAGATGGCGCTATTAATCCGTGTCACGATGTAACGGCTCGTCACAGCTTGTCCATTTGTCATCCACCTCCCCAATCTAACCGTCCCCTAGCGTGATGATTTAATTTTCATAAATATCTATATTCGGGGATTATAAATCTCTCTTTTTAAAAGCGCTGTTTTATTGTTCTTTGTTTGAATAATTTCGTTTTTAATTTTTGTTTCGGTTTATTTATGACCAGTCTTTCGAATTGGAGTAGAAAGTAGGTTTATTATTAAAAACTTGTGACAGGTTTAAATATCTTGGGTGTAGACCCGTTTATAAGGTTTTACAAAGAAAATTATGAATACATAGGTACAAGTCTACAAAAAGTAGAGACAAATTAATTAATGAAAACTAAGAAAAGATCGCAATGATTTTCATATTTCTTTATAGTTTGTTTTATGTCTTAAAAGATTATCACAAAAAGAAATAGGTAGTAGTAGTAGTAGTACCTATGCAATAACTGACCTACCGTAATGTTTATAATTTAGGCAAGACCGTTATGACTAAGTTATCTATTCTACAAACATACCATTATTTTTCCCTAAGCCATCTAAAATAACATGGTAGACATAACCAGGGGTACCCAACCTACAATTTGCGGGCAGACACTCAAATTTCCCTATACCGTCGATTGAGTCATAATACCAATAATGGGCCTTATTACCCCTACTTCATGAACATGTTTACCTTGAGGGTTCCGTGTTTGTACTGTTAAATAAGGGTCTTTAAACTTGATCTATTGCTTCAGTAAACAGAGGTTAAGGGTGCTATCGACCTGTAGGTGTAAATAATTTAGAGTCAGTGATCGGTTCATTGTCTTATAAGTATCATGAGGTTGACGATCGATGTTTGTTTGAACGTGGGGTTTTACTGATGAATGTTTTAAACTAAATGTCAAATAGGTATCATATTTCTCTTGAGACCTGCACCCTAATTGCGTAACACACTATTACTCTCAATTTGAATCATTCTGAAGCATATTGCTAATCCATTGCTCCATATGTTCGAAAAATGTGTTTGCTTAACAACGTAAATAACGCAATGAATATTGTTGAACTGTCAAAATGAAACCCATTGCTACTGATAGTGTGTTACGTAATTACCCTGCTGTGTAGGTAAGCTTTTGATATCTTAGATACTTAGGGCCGGTGAAGGAAAACTTCGTGAGGAAACCGGCATGTCCTAGAACCAAAAATTCGAAGGCATGTGACATCTACCAACGAGAGGAGGCATATGCCCCAGAACATTATATTATGTCCATTGTAAGTAATTTTTATACGACCTCAGAATTTATATTTACTTACCCAATGACACGCACAAAACGGCAAAATCTATTTAAAACCCATCAAAATAACGGCATAAAAGTGATAAATACCTACCTATGCACAAAATAAACCAATTTACAAGCGAAACATCTGACAACGCATTAAATACTCAAGAAAACAAGGTGTCTAATTCGGCGTAAAATTAAAACAAGATCCCTCTTTAACTTGAAGGAAAAAGTAAAAAAAAAAATACGTGGAAAATATAAAAAGCATCTGTTGCAATGAAACTAACATAATGTTATAACAAGTGAAGTATTAATCAAACGAAAATGTTTGCCTACCCTCGGTTTCCGCGTCAGCGACAAGCCTTTACGCGGCATTTATCACAGTATTAGGAATTGCGTCGGGTGCGAGCGGTAAAAAAGATAATTATCTTAGAGCACCCTCGTCTTAGGGCTGATGCGCGAGATATTTTGTAATTTTATGGAGTGGTGCTTGTATTTGATTGAGGAATCAATTTGATACTTAGTGGTAACATTGTCTGTGCTTGATTGGCTGTAAGTACATTTAGTCACTGGTATTGCACGAAAGTTTTTTTTAGGCTTTAGCGTATTTGATAAAGTTGAAATTGTTATTCTTCATTCATAGGTTTTTTTTTTTGTGTATTTTCTAAATGTAATCCCTGTATTACATTCCAACTATTTATGCGTTACCCTGGATGACTTTGTTTCGACCCTAAAAATCTCTCCATCGTCCCTAATATTGCTTGTATTGTTAAAGCCATCCAAATCCTAACATTCCGAATACTAACCTAACTTCTATACCAATACTCACACAAGAAACCCGCCACCAAAATTGGCGCACAGCCCTATTTCTACGATGAGTTGCCTGCCAAGTGCCGGCGGCACATGTTAGCCATCAGTCATCGATGGCGCCCGGTCAAGGATGCTAGGATGCCAATTGCGTGGACACTTGTTACAAACTAGGGTTACGATGTGAAATATGGATGGAGAAATTAATACGCGGTGATAGATAGGACTGTGAGGGTGGTAAAGGATGGGTGATTTAGGCGTTTTTGATGAAAGAGGTATCTATTTAACCAACAATAATATATCGTTATTTTTCTCTCTTCACAAAGCTTCACATAGTTATAAACATAGAGACAAGAATTATAGTGCTTTGACAACAATGCACAAAATATTATCCTTTGTGAGAGACTGGTGTCCATACTAGGATACCTACCCTGTGTGACGCATCACCAGGGTCTTATCCCGAATTAAATTAATTCGGTGTCAAAGGGGTCAATTTTCAAACTCTAAACAAATTATTTCTTGGTGAAGGGAAAAAACAGACATGTTCAAATTAATTAGCCAATGCTGTGTAGAATCTATTGATCATTTTTGAAACTGATCCCAAATTCCGCCCGATGTAGAGAACAGTCGGTCGATTCTGTAAAAATCTCACCGTGAAATCATTAGTGAAGTGAGCACTTAATCCCTAGCGAATGACAGCTCACTCCACGCTCACTTCACCCAAGATTTCACGGTGAGATGGTTACAGAATCGCACGGCTGTTTCAGGAACGTTTTCGACAAGTTGTTTTGAATGAAGTAGTTAACGTTGAGTTGATTCGAGAAATGTCAATTGAATGTGAAATGACTTGAAACGAGATAGAGTCAAGAAAAATGTGAAGAAAGGTGAAGAAACTGCTGAAAATGACCGGAAGTTTTGTATGCTATTCTAACGCTTAGTGACAAATTCAGGTGTACAAAATCGCCCTTCATCCTTGCGAAAGGTGTATAC
Source organism: Eremobia ochroleuca (assembly GCA_949629135.1). NCBI lineage: Eukaryota > Metazoa > Arthropoda > Insecta > Lepidoptera > Noctuidae > Eremobia > Eremobia ochroleuca. The sequence goes on along the minus strand of OX451402.1, from coordinate 8,215,436 downwards.
TACGTGAAGTGTTTGTTCAAATTCCAATTACAGTGCAACTCGTGCACAGTGCTATGTTATAAAAACCTCGGTCGCAATTTAAACGAATTGCGGGTAGATCTCATATTTTGCGCTCAGAGCAGAGATCGCAATTTCCCCGTACACTCGGAAAAGCTACAAATGTTCGTGACTCGTTCACGTCAGAAAATTACATTTCATAAATTTTCTAGTGATGTTAAAACGTCGACATAGTTTCGTCTCATTATGTCTCTTTAATTTGTTTAACTGTCGATAATTATGACGTCTTCTAAAATGTAATGTTTTTTTTTTAATAGTCAGTTGCACACATCAACTTTTTAAGATAAACACCTATATTTTTTTTTTCTTTTTTCTGTTTTCCTTCTTAGTTAGTTTTAATCATGATCTGGCAGTTTGAGTAATTTATGCGGCCTACCCAAATGTCCTTTCATTGGTATTGTTCGTCGAATCGTGAAGCTCCTCAAGTTCTGATTTGAGCTGCACGATTTTTGACAAATGCGTGCACTGACTGGACAGGTCCGCTCAATCTGTGTGGTTATTTACTCAAAAGACCATTTCAGACCCCAACCTACATGGTCTTCACATGATCTGACCAGGATTATGTCTGGACTTTAAAAGAGACTGTGGCCTCTGAGTTTGTGTTGGCCTTACTTCTCAGAGTAGTTAGATAGGAAACGCCGACTTCGCCTAGTTTAAAAAAAAATAAAAGTGTTTGTACAAATCTACTTACAGAAAATAAATCATTTATCATTTATAGAAATCAGGGACTGTAAAAATGATGTAAGCCTAAGTTATTCCTTAACCTACAGGCAATCACAGCAAAAACTTCAAAACTGTTGCTATGTTTCATTACGTCAAAACCTCTTTCAATTTCAGTCTCCACTTAAATGGCAAAAACATCCGAAAAACTATCGACAAACCGCGCCCATCCCTAGCGTTAACTGAAGAGCGTTTCCTGGCGCGGTTTGCAGGGATCACGCGTCGTTGGTCGAATCACACGTCTCGTTTCACAAGATAACAATTTGCGAGCGCTTATTTACCCGCGCGTACCTACCCCTGCACCAAATTGGACCGTTGATCTTACTACCCATACCTATGTGCTATGTATCTTTGAATTTAGGTTACGTGATTTTAATGGGCGAGCTTTTTATGTAAAAATGTGCGTACAAAGGGTTTTGGTGTTTTGGGTGGCATGCGTGTGGTTTTTATCCTGGTAAAATGTATGAAGCCTACCAACTTAGTTTGTTTTATGATACCTACTTAACTGTATGGTTAGAGAAAAAGAAAATACATTTATTTAGCACAGACTAAAAGACACACAGTACTTACACCAGAGACATAATTCAGATAGAAACAAATAAAAATCAAAAACAAAAGTGTAAAATCCGATGTAAAAAATTAGCAAAGGAGATTAGGCAAAGGAGCACCTATAATACATCCACATTTCGCCCGTTGCACCCCTGTCTAACCCTTTGGGGAATGCAGGGGTCATGTAGTGTGCACTTAGCTGTAGTTTTGAAATGCCGTCAATAATCTCGTAATCGAACACATTATGGAGTTAAAACGACTTCATAAAATACAAAATAGGCATTTAAAAACCGGTAAATATAACTCAGTATTCAATTCTAAACAGGCAACATCAACCCTCATCTAATTAGCCTAACAAATCACTTAACGAAACGCTTCCGTCGGACTACGCGGAAAAATTTCCGCTTGCCGAAAAAAAAGAACTAAATACGGACAAAGTAACCCTCTTCAGGGTTTTCCATACATCTTGCTCACATTTCCACCGGCGTTTCCTTCACTTGTCTAGTTTATCAGCTACGGAAAAGCATTGCTTCCTGTGTTATCCACCGGACTTTTATTCCGGGGCGTTTTTCTTTATTTCATTGTTTTTTCGCCGATACGATAAGATAGTGTCTTATTTTGTGTTACACATCAACGTCGTGGTCGGGGGTTGAGCTTGTGTGCTTTTATTTGGATTTCCTAAGCCAGTGAATACAGCGTGTTTTTTATTTACCGGCTCCAAATTTTTACAGGGTGTTCTACCCATGAATTTGAATAACTTTCACTATGGAAACAACTCTGAGAAAAAAAAAAAAAGCTGTTTCATACATTTTGGTCAAGTAGGTATTGAACTTTTGTATTAAACAGCTGATTTTGTTTTCGTGATTTCAGAGTTGGTCCGATAGTGAAAGTTGTTCATATTCATGAGTAGAATCCTGTAAAAATTTGGAACCTAAAAAAAATCATCCAGTATATTATATTGCAAATATATTGTCTGTAAGCTGAGGGGCTTGTGGCTAAGTAATAACATCCGTAAGGGTCGATCGATCAGGTTAAGCTACGCTACGTGGATGGGTGACCATCTTTACATACCAAGACCTCTCCATGTCTCTGAAAATACGTTAAATCGTTGTCATTCGTGGATCTTTGACAGTCTTTATGGGTCGTCGGAAGCCCGAATTTCTGATAACCAGTCTTACTAAAGGGTATCGTATTACCCGGTAACTGGGTTGTGCAGTCACTCCATGTAAAATACTAATACTCAGCTACATCCGGTTAGACTGGAAGCCAACCCTAACATAGTTCGGAAAAGGCTATGCAGACGATATGGTCTGTAAGCACTTTCGGGAGTAGTTTAGCAAGTAGCTTGGCTTTAATATCTATCCTAACGTTAATTTTTATAAAATACTGCAGTGATTATAGCACTAAACCACTTGCATTATAGTCCTAACCGTTTCTTTGTAACAACCAACCAATCTCATATTTATTGTTCCGTATTCTTCAAATCATTCATCAAGGATTAGCTATTCTCAATCGGTTGGCATTATTGCCGCCGACGATCATCAATTTCTTCTCACCCATAAATTAACCGTAAACTTTCAATAGGATTTCACCGATCATTGTCACATTACAGAGGACACGCTATTGTGAAATTATGGCCACCTTATACGGTCACGTTTCGACCATTAACGGGAGACAAAACGTTCTAATTCCTGACACCATCAAATATTCACGAACGGACGGCTATCATTGCGCAAAAAAAACGGATAGTGTACCAAAAAAAACGGATGTAGATAAATACACGAAATTAGGCTTTACTAGGCCGGTAATAGAGTGGTAGCTGGGAGCATGTTGGGTGTCACGATGTCCCATTGATCGGGTATCAACAGCTCCCTACTGATTGGCACAAAGTAAGTCCATCGTTTGTTCGGTGATCGGTGAACAATCGCACCGCTGCCAATTGTCCGTGTTTTCGGTTCTGTTTTGTTGTAAAAATAACACAAACAGGCGAACAGTAACATGATATTTGTGTGCGAGGGCAGAGTGGCTCGCAGTTTTCAAAAAAATTTCGATAAAACCGTCACGTACTCGTACCAATATGTAATTTACCTACATGAAAGGGAGGTGAAGTAAAAATATATTATTTATTTCCAAAACTATAAATAATTTATGTATTATTTTTTATTATAGGTAAATGCCTACTTTACTAATACGCAAACTTCTAAAGAGTTTTTTTTCCGTGAAATAAAAAAAATAACTTATATAAAACTTTGTTTATAATAGTATGTTTTCGGTAATACATACTGTTTGTACATAAAATATCTATCAATATTTAAGGAGAAAATCTCGTTCGAATATTGCGAATGTGTAAGGTATTTATGCTCGTGACTGTATCCATTTACTATTTCATTTATGCTAGACCATTGTAATAATTACAATCATGAACCGAAACTTTAAAAATGTGCCGAGAAATAATCTCATTCAAAAATCAATAAAACTGCAAAAACACCTTAATAATTACGTAAGAGCAATCGAATCCTTTGGGAACGAGCGCAAATCGTCCACAGAGGTGCAACCTCACATCTGGAAGCGTTAAAACGGATTAACCAGAAGATTACAAGCGAAAAAAACTGAGCACAGTGCGACAAAGACACCGGCGGCTCCGTCACGGTGACAACCGGTGGGATCCGGAATTATTCGGTTATTTCCAGTATGTTTTTTTTTTTTTATATCATAGATGCTGTTTTTGGTGTCAGATGTAGACCAATGAAGTTATAGGGTGTTTTAAGCTGTGCACGATTGGAATTGGGGTTGATAAACGCGGAACTAAAATACGCAGTTTGGAAATGTGAAATAAAAAAATAGTTGTATGTAATTAGGAGACTATTTTAAGGGAAATAGTAATAAGCTTTTGTTTATTAAGAATACTTCACACACGCTCACGTATTCTGACCCGTTTTAAAATAGAACAACAGTGCAACGTCAAAGTTAGCAACTTGGCATCGGACGCATCAACAATCGCCTCTGCCGAGCTTTCAGTGTAAACAACGCTTAACCTAACCCAATAACCGGTGCTATATCGCATTGCTTTCGGAGTATTTCGTTATTTTGTCTACACGGATGCTGGCGATGGTATACAACCAACCAGTTACATAAGAAACTTCGTATTCCGTTACCATCTTCTTTTCGCGTCTAATTATCGAAGTTTGTGTAAGGGCGAGGGAGGTCTGGGTACGCTGGTGGTGGGTAACATTGTGGCGCGAACGTGCCGTGGCTTCGACTCCACAGGCTATTATTGTTCTGGCCAGCTCAGATGAAATATTGCCCCACTGTGCACGCCCGCACTGTTTTGCGAACACGAATTTGTTGGGAAAAATATTGGAGCAAATAAGAAGCCGCAGAGAGGACTCGTGAGTAAACTTTGCAATGAGATTACCTATACAATATATAGCTGTATGGATGAAGTTTGAGGCCAAATGGAAAAAGCTATTCTGTCGACGCCAATTCTCTGTTTATTTTGTTGTAAACTGCAGAGCAAATCGCAAACAGAAGAAATTATGTGAAGTCCGACGGAATGTTTCGTATGTTATGTACAGACGCCAGCACATCAAGCTACTAAAATCTGTCAGATTTCTTTAATAGATTTTCAACTTTATCGCTAAAGGATTAGGTTCAAAGTTCATTAGGAAAATTTTACAGTTTCGGGTAGCTTGATGTGCTGGCGTCTGTACAACGTTTTAAAAAATACTTTTCTAAGTTGTATAATATAAAGAAGAGATAAAATATGATTAAATTAGTAGGTTCTAATTTAATATATTTCTGTAGGCATAGGTATCTTCAAAAATACTTGTCTAAGTATTCTTTTTTTTACGTAGCTAGGCTACCTGAAAAAATATTTCATCACCACTGCTCTCAAAACGGCGAAGGAAAATATCGTGAGGAAACCGGCATGTCCTAGAACCGAAAATTCGAAGACATGTGACATCTGCAAACCCGCACTGGACCCGCGTGGTAGATTGCACTGTATGATTGGCGTATGTTGCACCTACCATATTTTGTTTCTGCATCACCCTAAGGTTGAATGGTAGAAAATGCCTCAGGTATTAGGTCCGCCAACTCCGTTTTATGCACAAGTAAAAAAAGTAGTGACTTTTTTTACTTCTGCATAAAGTTTTAATAAATAAATAAATAAATTACAGCTCACTCCCTCTCGCAGATAGGAGGCCTGTGTCGCAGCAGTGGGAACATTGTAGGCTGTTTATAAAAAAATTAAAAAAACATTACAAAAAACATAAAAACAATATCTCTTTAACTAAATCAATAAAAAATCACACGACTGTTCCTGAATACGAACATATCCTCCAAGTTCGAATCAGAGGGGAGACCGGGCCAAAGTGACAATGACGGTGAAGCAAAGATAAATTTCTATCACGCCCGGGATTAGCAGGCATTGTGTAACAGTGTAAGATTAACTGATAAGTGTCTACTTGTTAATAATAAGAGTAATGTTTATACAAGACTGAGGGGCAAACCCCTGCAAGATGTTGTCAATATTTATGAAGATGTTTTTTTTATTGAAGTGATAGGTTACCTTGCCAATTAAATAGAGAGATTGGGGAGGGATGGTAGGAAATATTAATCGACTACATTTATACATTTTTGATGTGAAATTAGCTTAACCTGATCGATTAGCCGCACAGGTCGATCGATCAGGTTAAGCTACGCTTGCCGCGGTTGGTATGTGGATGGGTGACCATCTTTACATACCGAGACCCCGCCGCGCCTAAGAAAGCACGTTAAGCTGTTGGTCCCGGCTGTAATTTGTAGATCTTTGACAGTCGTTACGGGTAGTCAGAAGCCTGTAAGTCTGACAACCAGTTTTACCTAGGGGTATCGTATTACCCAGTAACTGGGTTGTGGAGGTCAGATAGGCAGTCGCTCCACGTAAAATACTGGTATTCAGCTGCATCCGGTTAGACTGGAAGCTGACCCCAACTTAGTTGGAAAAAGGCAAGGCAGATGATGATGATGATGTGAAATTACCCTGTCAGTATTCTAGTCATCGCCTTTCTGACTTTCAGGGAAAATTTACTCGTTTTTCATTAAAATACCTACACTATTTATACATCGTAAAATATCTTTTATCATGCCTACTTTTTTTACAACATTTGTTGATATATCAATTCTATTTCCAACGATAGTAGATCGTATGGTGTCAGATGGACCAGGTGTCAGTTTGACAGCTTCTGTCTGTCATCGATGCCGCATTGATTCGCCATTGCGATTATAATGCGTTGTAGGACAAATAAATAGTTCACTTTTCTACGTAGAGCGTGCATTTGTTATTTTGATATAATTACATTTTCGATGAACATTTATGAATCTTAGAAAGCAATTACAAGTATCCATTAGCTATATAGGTACTTGTTAAGCGTTATTTTATTCCGAATTAACAAAATAGTTTTTAGCAAAAATTAATTTAATACCTATATTTTATTTATTAGGGAAAACAAATAGTGACACATTACATTTTGTAGGTATAAATACAAAAAGATACGGCCAAATGTGTAACCATCGACATTTTCCACAAGGTTTTTTTTTTTTATACCTATAAGGTTATCAGCGTAATGATGTAATACAATCATTAAAAATAAGGTTATACAAGTTTAATTACCAAAACTTTGTTATTTCCTCATTATACTTACGTATTGAAATGATTACCCAAATAATTTGTCCGCCACTGTTCGCTGTCACTATGACAACTGCACATCGCATCTGTAGTCTCTTTGTAAGCCGAGATCAGTGCGAAACGTATAAATATCATCAATGGAGGCAATAAATATAGTAACAATAATATTTTTTATTGTTATTATCACAATATGTGGGGTTTGACAGCCGCCTGCCGTAATGAAGATGTAATAGGGCCGCGTGTATCACTAATCCTTTGCCGAAGGGGGTGGCCAGAAATGAAAGGATGTCACACGAATATGACAGATATTTTGACAGTAATGCAACGGATTCGACGCTACTGACTGATCTGCGGACTTAAAATTAACGCTTTTTAATTCATGAGTCCAGAGGATAAACAAAAATAAAATATTAAAAATTTGCTGAGCCCGACAGGGTCCATAATTGTTTCTATTGTTTTTATTTTAGCACCTGTAAATGTACATTATGGATTGCTATAAATGATTTGAGATTTGAAATTTGGATTATGAATTAAATAGTTGGAAAATTTCAATCAAAATGAAGTGTGAAATTTGAACATTAAAATACGGAAAGGGGCTAATTATTTTAATTGTATATCTAATTTATTGATACCGCACTTCAACGCCTTATTCATTAAGACTTAGATAAGAATATTTATTTTGGTTTAAACTGGTTAAAAACAGTGTAATGATAAAAACAAAAAGATGTGCCATAAAAAACCCATAGATGTGCACATAAAATAAACATCATTAACATATTACTCGGGCTCCAACGCTTCCCGGCGAAAAATCAACAGACCCCGATAAATCATTCACGACCAGCCTTTGTAAAGCCCAACCGAACATTATCGATACAGCTTTTTAATTCACCAACGAATAAAAAATTCATAAATACCAATAATAATTAGCGGAATCCATTACATGCCAATTTCACATCATATTTGACAATCGTCCCCACGTTACCCTCTCAAAAATAATGAACAAACCTATAATATTCATAAGTTGATTGACATTTTGATGTGAGATGATCCCTTTGTTACAAACTAGTTCGTCTCATCAGAAATTCATCCGTTTGATTCTTAATTTTCTAAAAATCTTTAAATAAACTACAGTTATTAATTTACGTGTGATTGAATAAGGGTTAAGATACATATTGGTACGAAATAAATAATCATTGATAAACTCTCATCAAAGCCAGAAATTATTTTCGCTAACAACTTTTTAAGATCTGTGAGAAAAATATTTAAACTTTACTTGGAGTGGTAATCGAATAAAAGAATTTTTATTAGCGAACTAAAAAGAAGATGCGTTTCAAGAGATTTCGTGACGTTTTTATTGAAAATAAAAAACTTGCCAATCAAGTTTTCATTTTAAAGTTTGAACACGACGACATCTCTTTTATACAATTTACCGTTAGGTACCTCGGTTTTTTGGTTAAAAAAGTGTAAATTTCTTCAAAAAAAATTGTTGACGGGGGTCACGCCACTACCGAAATTAGGGTATATTGCCAACCTTTGAATGCACTTTGACACGGGATGCTCAAATAAAGAATTCTTTGATTACCCTGATGTTTTTTTTTCTGAAGATTTTTATTGTGATATCGACGTTTGGTAACGGTGGTTAGATAATGTAACCATCACTGATTTAACAATGAATCTAACCCCTTTAAGTTTGCGTAGACATGTGAAATTGCGATTTCAATCATTTTTAAGTAAAAGTACTTTTTAAAATACGGGACGATTTATCGACGGTAACGGAAATTTTTAAGAGAGACTTTCTGCAATTTCGTCATTGTAGAATAAAAAATTATTTAAAGTCTACATTTTTTTTTTATTGATAACTGCAATTGCGATGTCCACAAACTCCATGTTAGGAAATAGAAGCAAAAGTCGTTTATTCTGCACAATTAATAAGACGAACATTATGAAATTAACAAAGGAGCCGAAAATAAAATAATGTAAACTTAAAAGAAATTACAAATAGTAAGAGAGTAATTAAATATTACTAGACTAGCTGCGCCCCGCGGTTTCACCCACATAAGCCTCGCTCCCGTAGGAATATCGAGATAAAAAGTATTCTATGTGTTAATCCTGGTAAAAAACTATCAGTGTGCCAAATTTCATCAAAATTGGTCCAGCCGTTTGAGCGTGAAGAAGTAACAAACATACAAACACACACACTCTCACAAACATTCTCCTTTATAATATTACTGTGATGCATCTTTACCAAATACCATAAAGGACAATGATCATTACCACCATCGTTATTTGTTAGTGAAGCAAGTTCAACCATCAAAGGATTCTTTGGGCACCGGATCGGAAACATGGTCAGCGTTTGTGCCACAACGGGCACCTCTAATGACGTGCCAGAATTGGCACTTTTAACTGACGTCACGTACGAACCAGATCAAGAGACTTGCGGTTGCTGAAGCAAAGAATTCGGAATTGTACAAGAATATAATAGTTCTGACTTGGTTGTTGGTGTTATGTGTGAAATGGACAAGAATTTGGAGTGTGATCTTAACGGTTAAACTGTAATAGTTTTCATGAGCACGTAGAAATAAATAATACCTTACAAGATTATAATATAATGATGAAGACATTTTGCTGCTCCTTTTGTGGTAATAATATTTCCACAGGAATCAATAGCTTGTCAAGCGTGAAGAGTAAATTTAAACGTAAAGTGGTTAAAATATGATTGAACTTCAAAAATCTAAAAATACAATCACCAAGAACAGTGTTTTCCTAAGAATTAGTAAAAAAATAAGTATATCTAATTAAACAAATACACTTGCGTGAAAAAAAATTGGCCCACGCCATGCCATTTTAGAGACAATTTCTCAAAAATCGTAATGAATATAATTTACTATTTTATATTGTGTGAAGGTAGGTAAGGTAGAGTTTATTTGAACATACACTATATTGCTTTTGGTGAAGATGTCCTCGTCACTCACTTTTGCTCGGAAAAAGTGTGTGACTTTTTTGTCAATGAAATTGACAAATGTTAAATGTTGTTTACGAAGTTCGTAAAAAGGAGGTTCTTTATTCAACCTCCATATTTGTAAGTTCCCGATTTCCTCAAAAACTAATGAATCGGTTTTGATAATTCTTTCATTAACGTAATCTACATACTTGCATGATTTTTTAAATATATAATATATTAGGTTATTGTCAGTAAAACTTGTTGAATTATATTGTTTCAAATCGAAGAGCATGGGGTGGGTCGATTTTTATGCACGCAAGTGTACTTAATGAAATACCTACGCTAACAGAACAATCTCATCTGCTCATAGTCTAAAAGACTGGTCGCATGAAAAAAACAAAAAATAAATAAATAAAAGGAATACCTACTCAAGAGATATTTGGTTAGGGACCTACGGATATTAACAATAGGTAGGTACACCAACCTAAATAATAACATGCGTAACAAATAACAGTATTTATTCATCTACTAGCGACCCGCCCCGGCTTCGCACGGGTGCAATGCTGATCACTATCACTACATAGTATAAAACAAAGTTGCTTCCCGCTGTCTGTCTGTCTCTATGTATGCTTAGAACTTTAAAAATAAGCAACGGATTTTGATGCGGTTTTTTTTTAATAGATAGAGTGGTTCAAGAGGAAGGCTTATATGCATATAATACATACATAATATAGTAGAGAAACACTGATAATTTTAGAGCCATTATTTCTCTTAAAAAGTATAGGATAAAAAATGGTTATTGTGGGTTATCCCTAAGAGATAGACATATGCCATCGCGGACTTTTTTGTAGATCTTTTTAAGGTGTACAATACTGTACTACATTATTTTGATCTATCTCGTAGGGTTAAGCCAGCGTTTGCAATGTAAGCGCAAAAAAATGTGTTTATTTACGACATCACATTAGAAACCCCTAAAATGATCAGTGTTTCTCTACTATATTATGCATGTATTATACATATAAACCTTCCTCTTGAATTACTCTATCTATTAAAAAAAACCGCATCAAAATACGTTGCGTAGTTTTAAAGATTTAAGCATACATAGGGACAGACAGCGGGAAGCGACATTGTTTTATACTATGTAGTGATATAATATCAGTTTCCTTATTAACACTGCAAACATACTGTGTGCCTGATGCCTTGTTTTTTGACACACCGGAAATGTAGTTAAAGCTACAAATAACGGTATTTAGACACTTATTATTGCGCGTGAGCATTATAATTTAAGTTTATGAACTGTCACTCTTTAGTTATTCAATAAACTTGATTTAGATAAGATTATTATTTTACTAAACGACTTTGAAAATAAAGATTTAAACATTAACAATTTAAATGCAATTTTAATTGCATTGACATTGTATTTTAATTTTAATTTTTATCTGTGACATTTTTAATTTATATTCATTAATTTATTTATTTTGTAGCAGTGATTTTGTGATAGTTTATGTTTTATGTAATATGGGTCTTGCCTGAATTAAATGATTATTATTATTTATTATTATTATTAAGGGGGTTCCTAAAGTTAGTGGAAGTCTATTTCCTGAGCTCAGCAGGGTAGTTACGTAACACACTATCAGTAGCAATAGGTTTCATTTTGACAGTTCAACAACATTCATTCCGTTATTTACGTTGTTAAGCAGACACATTTTTCGAACATGTGAAGCAATGGATTAGCAATATCCTTCAAAATTATTCAGATTCAGACTGAAAGTGTGTTACGCAATTAGGGTACAGTTCTACAATCTAAGCTACTCTAGTTTTGTAAAGACAACAAATGATTCGCAAATTCAAGTAAAGTTTCAAATTCCTATTTTAAATCTACTGTGCAAATGACAGCACTCTACTCTCATCACAGTTGAGCCAATGTAACAATAAAACATTTCCGTAAATAATAATTTCATTTATGAACAAATAAAATTATTAACTGTTTACGACAACAAAATAGGCGCTTCCACGAAACCGTCGTTTTAATTTTGTCCGCACTGTCATGACAGCTCCATAAACTACTTCATTGTACAAAAACGAGACAATAACGTTGTCTATAGTACTAACAACCGGAACTACATGTCCGTCAGAGGACACAATGCTGTGGTTTGACTGCAACCTTACACCCACAATTCGCGTATGTGCGTTATCTGTCTCGAACAGCCTGACATTCGATAGGCGTTTGCGCATCGCAGCGCTATTATGTCCGATTTGCGTCCGGTCTTTTGTGCTGAGAACAGGAGTTCGCGAAAATATTTTTGTAATTACCTATTTGTTTTTACCTGTTTGTATTTCTCTTTTAAGTTACCAATTGGTATTAATTATATCGTATAAAAGTTGCTATAGTTCAAGATTCGATTTTAACGAGGAATGACAAAAAATAATTATTGTTTTAGCTCAAACAGAAAGGATGTGTCTTCAATAGGTATATTTGAAATAAATAAGTCTAAGTTTTAATTTGATGAGGGCAGACCATTGAAATAATATTAAACCCGTCCAAAATTCTGCACGACACATTGCAAGTAACCCAATACTTTTACTTTACTTTAAACATGGTCGCGTAATCCAGGAATCTGATCCAACAATTGATTTCCGTTTCCTACCAGAGATAAACTCGCCACACCCCTCGCAAAAATCTCTGATGCGTTCGATTGAACAATTTATTTCATTCATCCGACGCTCACGTGTGCTCAATAGATTATCTACAGATAAAGTGAGATTTTGCGGGAATTTTGTTAAATAAAGAACTATAAAAAGTGTAAAATCTAAATCTTATTTAACAAACATAAACTCATCACTTTATAATTTAACCTAATGTGGTGAAAAACCATGTTTTTATCTCATAAATAATTTACCAAAACAGCTAAAAAAACGTGTCCCTATCCAAAAAATGATTTAAAAGTTTGTTCAGACATCATAAGCCCAAACAAATTAAAAATAATGAAGTGTGTAAGTCAGTAAAAGAGTGCACTCAAAAGGAGACGCAACGAACTTAAGGAGGATCAATAAAATCGACACTTTATGGCATCCGTGCTTGACAGAGTTTCAGTTTCGGGACATTATTTATGTACGGACCAACATTTTTGACACTTGCACTTGACCCGAGCACAAGTGGTTCATTGTATATTAACTAAAACGAGGAAGAATGAGTGCTTTGTCATCACTTCTTTATGATAACATTCAGAGTGACATTTGTGCATTAGAACGAAAGCACAGGTGGACCATTTGTGGAATAGTTATGATGGCTGGGTGACTAACTACGTTTGGGTTGAAGTTTGTTTTGATATTTTCATTTGTTTTTTGTGATTATGATGAATGACTTATCACAGTACTTTGGACCGACATTAAAGACAGAACACCCAAATACTTTGACATTGGCAGAACGGTCGATATCGACATTGCTTGGCATATTAAAAACTAGAACAGAATAAAAGAATACTGACTTTAAAAGAACTTACCTCCCAAGCAAATCGCCTGTCCTTCGGCTGCTTCTCCAATAATCCCAGAAAGGGTCCATATTGAGTTCCATTAGCAATATTCACTGTAGCGAAAATCCCTCCACTTTTAAACATCAATGAATGTTGTTGTAGAATTAAATCTATATCCTCTATTCTCCTAACTACATCTAGATCATCACATTTCGTCCCATCCTCATTTTTTACCGACTTTAAGTGATCTAGAGGTCTGGGTAAGTATCCTCTTCCATAGTCGGGAAAGTTATTCGCTAGATATGTCTCTGAGAGCCCAAAGTCTAGAGTACCGTAGTACTCCTTAACATCTGTTGTTGGAGGCATGTTTTCTTGCTTGATGTGAACTAAGGTGGGCGCTGATTCTGAAGTGGCAGAGTCAGTCGGGCTCGGCGGTGGACTGCCAGATTCTTGACTGTCTGCTGCTGTGGACAAAATGCCTTTGATTAGTTACACGTCAACTACTATCAATGACACTGGCGATATATTCGACAAGGTGTAGGAGAGAAATCTGTAGGCCGATGTGACCATTTCCGAAATATCTATACAAATCATCATCTGCCTAGCCTTTTCCCAACTATGTTGGGGTCGGCTTCCAGTCTAACCGGATGCAGCTGAATACCAGTATTTTACATGGAGCGACAGCCTATCCGACCGCCACAACCCAGTTACTGGGTAATACGATACCTCTTGGTAAGACTGGTTGTCAGACTTTCGGGCTTCTGACTACCCGTAACGACCGTCAAAGAACCACGAATGATAGCCGAGACCAACGGCTTAACGTCCTTTCCGAGGCACGGAGGGGTCTTGGTATGTGAAGATGGTCACCCATCCACGGACCAACCGCGGCAAGCGTAGCTTAACCTGATCGATCGACCCGTGCGGCTGTTATTATTTAGATATATATGTATATACAAATACATAGTAAAAAAACAAAGCCGATTTTCGTGTACCTTGTGACCGCTTTATTCTTCTTAACTCACAATGGATGTTGATGCGGTGTTCACCATTATTTAGGTAATTTATTTCGGAAGGTGTACGTGTAAAATAATGAATGTCGTCACATCTGTACCTATATTGCACCCGTACGGAGCAGAGGTGGATTGCTATTAGTTGATAACAAACGTTTAGTTAAAATGTTACTACATCATTACAAAAAAAATATAGTTAGATATTACTCAGTAGGTATTTAAATAATGAATACTATTCTAAGTTATCTTATTTATTTATTTGTTTCTAGGAGAACCAACAGCTATAATAAATGTATAACAATCCGCGAGTTGACTAATTTTTTTTTATTATTTAAGTTGAACCTTTTTTACCTCACTAATAGCTTGGTATAAACAGTTTTTTAATATTTTTAAAAATTGAAAAGATATGAGCGTTCAAAACTCTCAATTAGACAGAGAGGGAAATACTGAATTGTGACGTCATAGTTCAGTATCGCCATATAAATTACATGCAAAACTTCGTTTTGCGAGAAAGAGATAGACTAAAAGTTTCTATAAGTTATAAGTTTTTTATTTTTCGACTGATTTCAAATTTGATTTCGAATTCTATTATTGTATTACATGTGTGGATATATTATCTACTAGAATATATAGTATTCAATATCATGCAACTACCCAATTGTATATCAAGCATAGAGCCAATTACAGGTCCTCACGGGTAAAAACAGAAAAATTAGTAGAAATTTTAGGATCGATAGAAAAGAATATAGCTAGCTGACATATGGCAAATAATTTAATTTAGTGTTCTGTGTCTTGTAATGCTAATTACTTTGCATACCTTGTACTGTATTCAATCAAGTATTTTCTAACTGAACAGACAGCTGTGCTGCTGGGGAGTTTGTTGCGCCACTTCTTCTTCCCAGCGAAAGCACTAGGAATTGGTGAAGGGCGGGCGTTTTGGGGGACTGTCTTTTGTAATTTTGACGTTCGAAAAGTGCTGATTCTCAGCCTAGTTTGAATAAATGACTTTTGATTTAGATTTTTTGATTTATACATTATAAAATACAATAAGCACTATGCACTTTTAAAAAAGTCAGCAATCAGCCGAGTGCGTACTTATTTAGTTGTTCTTCATTGTCTGAACAAAATTTTTAGTGTACCGTTACGATCTCACCACTAGTCGTCACTATATTGATTAAGTTTTAATTTCCAGACACATGTCTGGAAATTAAAACTTAATCACTAAACTAAAACTTAATCAATCATTAATATACGTGTCGTCTACATAGACGACACGTATATTAATCATTAATATTCGTTTGTATTGTGTTCATTACCGTCACCATTTCTAATGTAATCAGACGATTATGGACTACATAGGTTCCTGTTAAATTTGTAAATGTTGCGTGGTGGGCAACTGTCAACTTGATATCAACTTTTATAATAATCAAGAAGGCTAAATATTGAACTTTGAGACTGTTCCAGTTAACTGTTCTTAGAAAAGTATGAATTCATATTTGAGAGTATGTCCTTTTTAGGGTTGCGTATCAAAATGGTAAAAAGGAACCCTTACGGTGCTACTCAGTCTGTCTGTCCGTCTGTCACAGCTGGCTATCTCAAGAAGTACTAATGCTATCAACTTGAAATTTGGAATAGCTTTAGATCACCTTTGCCCAACTATTTTGTAAATAAGAAAGAAATAAATATATACTTATTTTTTGCAACAGGAACTTAAAGGGGCGTCTTAAAAAGTGGGGCTACTAGGGCGTGTGGTGTATTATATGAAAGAGTGCTGTTTGCATATTCTCAAACATTTTTTTTTTTAGGCCCTATAGTTTTCGACTTTTGATGAAAAATTTAAAAAATCCCAGCGAAAATTCGCGCAGTGTGAACGGCGAAGCGTCTTGCGACTAGAACACATGTATAGAAATGTACTAGCCATGCCACGCGCAGCGGCGACCGGCGGCGGCGGCGGCGGCGCGACCGGCGAAGTTTGCCGAGCGAATCTCACGAGCGACTGGCGGCGCAGTGGGCGATAGAAACAAATGTATGAATCGTTACGGTGCATGCCACAGACTCGCGTGGTAGACGCGACGAATAGTGCAGGAAGCCAAACAAGTTTATTTGTATTCGCCGCGAAATAATGAACACCGAAACTTTTAGCCCGTGGCCGTGCAAACTGCACCGCGTAGATTGCCGCGCCGCCAGACGCACCGCCGGTCGCGACGCCCTGTCCCGTGGCCAGAGGGTTATCTCCGAAGTTTGTTTAGAGAAAAATCTGAAATTATTCTATGTGATAGAAGTTTATGTAAAGATTACAGGAAAAATAACAAAATGTCTCTAAACAGCACAATTTTTCAGAAAAAAAAAAATTAAATACTGGTACAGAACCCTCGGTCCGTGAGTCCGACTCGCTTTTTACCGGTTTTGTTTTTAGTTAGAGTACTTAGTTTCCCTCTCATAAAGAGGAGACCTGTGTCCCAGCAGTGAGAACATTATTGGCTGATGATAATTACATAGTTTGGAATTATTTATTTATTTAAAAGCTAAGTATTGGTTTTATGTCTAGCTTAAGCTGCACTCTAATTGCGTAATACACTATCAGTCACAATCTAAATAATTTTGAAGAAGATTGCTAATCCATTGCTTTATATGCTCGAACAATTTGTCTGCTCAACAATGTAAATAACGCAATGAATGTTGTGGAACTGTGAAAATGAAAGCCATGTCTACTGATAGTGTGTTACGCCTTTACCCCTCTGATGCTTCAAAGTTCTCATATTAAATTTAGCTAAAATTTAAACCTAAATCAATTCTTTTCCTCTTGCCTGCCTTTTCTAATTAGGCTACTATTTAACTAAGTTTTATTTTTCTTTAAAACTGGAGAAATATACCAGTTTGTTACATATTTCGTATCTTTGTTAAAACTCCTTGCTTCTGTCCTATTAATTATTAAATTCTTAATTTAAATATCTCCCAAGTTTAAACAACGCAGCATGTCTGAGAGCAATAAACTCACTGGCTGGTATGTTTTATAGTTTAGCATCGAGCGAATTATAAAAAAGTGAAGACGTGCAAGATGTTGATCGCTTTATGTCTGTTTCCGCTGTTCACAAAGAACTTCCGCTTGTCTCTGTCTCTGGTGCATCCCTCTTAAATGCAAATTCACAGACAGATTTTTTTTTTAATTAAAAAAAAAACCGCGGTTCTCTTGGCAATCTTTATTTTGAGGTAGGTTGTGTGTTTATGCTATCAGTATTATGATGTTGTTTGTTATGTTGTTAGTATTATGTATTTTCTGCTTAAATAATGGTGTCATCCTATATTCTACGTAAATCTTGCATGAGCATTTGTTTCGCTTACAAAATTGAACAAAAATAATAAAAAACACGCAAACTGGATAAATGACTTCTGATAAACCATAATTATGTAGGTTTATCCGGAAGTCACTTCTCCAATTTTCGTGCTTATTTATTATTTCAAAGATATTACGTATTTTCTGTGGCTAAGTTTTTTGTACAGACGCCAGCACATCAAGCTACTACAATCTGTCAAATTTCTTTAATAGATTTTCAACTTTATCGCTAAAGCGTAAGGTTCAAGGTTGATTGCGAAAATTTGACAGTTTCGGGTAGCTTGATGTGTTGGCGTCTGTACCTATACCTATTAGTTTAAAATAAATAGGTAGGAAATACATAATAGGAAAAAAAATATATATTTCCAGGAATTAACATGACATTGAAATAATTTCCGCGGTTTGACCTAAATAAATTATTATTGTATGGATAAACTTTACCTGGTCATATGTCAAATAAATGATAACGTTTTTACATATATTTTGTTCCATATACCTACCGGTTAAACTATTGTTTCTAAGCTATTAATGGGAATACTGGATTTGATAAACCATGGTTAAACCCCCGACTATGCTAAGATTATTGAGTAGGTTGTTCGGTTTTTCAAAATTAATTAACTTAATAAACTTAAACATATAAAATATTTATATAAAAAAAAACGAGCGAGCCTTATAGTAGTCGCATATGATGTGTAACATCTGACATCTCACCTTGGTAATAAGCAACATTAACACTATATCCTGAAAAAAATGATTCAGGTATTATTTGAAATGATTTTTCGTAACGAAGAATTTTTAATAAAAATTGTATTTTACTTAATTAACACTAGGAGATTTAAAATTTTATATCAGGGGCGCTTATTGGTCAAATCAAATAGCGCGCGCATCTCCAGCTTCCTGTTACACACTTCCGTTTCTTTTCACGAAATTAATCCCACAGATTGCAGGAAAGCGAGAGGAAAGATGTTACACATCAAAAATATAAAGAAAACAAAACCCACCCCGTGTTTACCGAAGAAGACTAAATTCATAGCTACGCGTGTCATCCATAAACGACCCTTGCACTGTAAGAGACACGCCATTAATCAAACGACCCTACAAAGTATAACTCTAATATACTTGTTAAAACAACCCCTATCTTGTCTTCTATAGCACGTGGCACGGAAAAAAAGGCATAAAATTATTCGAGAAAGGAAATAATGATAACTGCTTTACATTATAAAGTGCAGCGTTCAATGGGCAGGATGTCCATATTGTCCATGCCTTTAGAGTACTTTGAATGTAAGTACATTTGAACCCTGTTGCTAGGCAGTTCACCTGTCGACGGCAATTGTTTTTGTTTTAATTAGTAGCAGGATTTAGTTATAAGTAACAGTTCTTTAGAGTACTGTTATAAGAACGGTTTTGTATTTGGTAGGTATTGTAACAAGTCTTTGGTGAACTTTACTGTTAAAAAGAACGTTTTATACCGAAACTTGTTATAGGATATGAAGTATAAATTCAAGACCTGTTTTGCAAATAAACGATTTATTTATTATTTATTTATTTTATTATTTATTAAATTTGAAAATGGAATTGTCATTTGTTTTAGATATTTTTGACAAATGTGATTAGAATTGGAAGGGCACCCAAAGGTTAATTATTACTACATCTGAAATTTTAATACCATCTTACCTTTTTAGGTTCAACAAAAAAATAATTTATTGACTTTGTAATGATTATAGCGACAAGACACGTATAACCTAAATCACGCCAATATCATTTACAATTGGGAAATCCGTATTCTATAAAACTCTGTAATCTCCTAAATTGGGGTAGTTTCATTCAAAAACGCAAGCTTGAATGAACGTGATAAAACCACGCTGTCTATAGCACAGATAATAACAAAATGATCAATGACAATTCCGTGAATCATCTCGGTCGACGCGGGCGCAAATCGTAGACGTGCTGTCTGCGCACGCGTCTATAAACCGCGCGTTGCTAGGAGACATTTCATGAGCTGTCATAAAAACGCCTTGCCGAAATAGGAACGTGACAAAATGCTGGTTATCTGTCTGTTAAATTTATGTCACTTTAGCTGTTTTTTACGTAAACCAAAACTAATTAATTTGCGTTTTTTAACACGTAATTAATAGATAAGAAAAGCCGAAAATCTAGCTAAGTGGCGTGCAATTAGATAGGTCTAAGCCCACCAATATAATGCCGAAGGTTGGTTTGGTGATGATGTTCAAGCCGTGTTTTCAAATATCAGAATAATTCAATCTTTATTGTGTCCATAATGTACACATACAGGTAGTAAGTATAAATCAATAGAATCAATTATTATGGACCCGTCGGGCACAGAAAATTTTTATGTAGAAGAGAGGAAGAGCACTTATATGGTTTTCCTTATTATTAAATATTTATTATTGTTCTTTTTATCTGTTTTTTTATCTGTATACTCCGTTTTAAGTGCCTGGAGTTGCTATAACAAAACTTCAACGGAACTACTTTCGTACGGACATCTTATACAAATAATACCGATGCAAACCCAGGACGTATCAACTTAAGGAATGGAGTCCCATAAAACTGATGTTCGAATTTCAAATTCAAATTAGCCGTCGCAAGGTCCATTTGTCGCGTTTGACCGCGAACGCTTCGTGCGCGGACAATGCGGACGAGTCGTCGTTAAATCTCTGGTTTCCGCAGAAACCCGCGACAGATTTAAAATAAGAACATGCACAGACATAGAACACGGTGGAGCTGCTAATCCTCTGGTTGGTCTAACTTTTTCTTTGAGAAACGGAGAAAATTACTCGTGTGTCCAAAGCTTTATGTTGATGTTCCGTTAGTTTGTAATAAACGGATTAGTGGAAATTGTTTAATGTTAGAGGATTGTTTGATGTTATTATATTTTAACGCAACTATTCAGCCGTCATACTGCCGTGAAACTTTCCAGCCATAAAACGTCGTGTTTTATTAAGAATAGTGCCAGGACAGAAGATTTTAAGAGCATCTCTTACGATTTTTAGTCCGGTGGACCCCACGGCTTGCCGATTTCACGTGTTAGCCACGCAGACTGACAATAAGCGCGGTTTACGTCGCTCTCTGTCACGACAGTTCACGGCCCGGCCTGTGTTGACTCATAAAACACCCTGAACTCGACAAAAGACGCGCGATAGTCACACTATAAGTAAAGTAAACGCTTTATCGTCAGAGTTAAAGTTGAAATTCGTTTGTGAATTATTTTTAAGCAGGTGAATGTGATGCTAGGCTAACGCTGGGCTAGCTCATCATATTCGGCGGCGTTGAGAAATTCACTTGGCGCGCGGGCCTCAATGGCGAGGCGCTCGCGGAAACCCGTAGGTACTTTCTAACATTACTTAGGTGCGGTACGCTTTAATGAGTCAGTTGTAAGCATAGTTGCTTATGCAAATTTCCACATAAGAAATTAACTGAAGGATGCTTTCAACTTCGTAATTATCATATGAAAAGGTGCTGGTGTCTCAAAGTGGGTGTGTATTCTCTTATGGTGTTCAACGTTATTGCAATCATTCATCGGGATATTAAAATGTTTCTAATATTTAAATATTCATATTGGCAAGTATGGAAATAGGTACGAGTCTAGTTCAATGGGGGTTAGGTTTGTTCTAATTATAGATGTAGTTAATTTGCGGTTACAAACTAACGTAGTTGATTATGGCGTTAATTGAATGTTATAATTATAATTTACCTATATGTTTACCTAATAGTTATGTCTACAGCTACACAAATTGCGGTTACACGTTCCAAATCGAGTAAACAGTCCCGAATAATATCGATAACTCGTTTCACAAAAAAATAAAATAAAATTCGGTGTCGATATTTTCGAAGCAAATCAAACAAGCCAGTATTCTGATTCTTTTTCGCACTGGCGTGATGTAAACAAGATTTTAAACAATGCAAGGTGTGTTGCACAAGAAGCAAACAATCTTCTGGAGCCGGCGGCGTCCGCCAAACGATCACAGCTATCCAACACATAGCTTTTAAAACAAGAAAAAAAATGATTATCATAGATTAATAGAGAACTTTTTTTTTTTTTTCGCACACCCTTGACAGAACCACAGATAATGTTGAGAGCGTAGATAAAAAAGAGACGGTTAGTGATGTTTATTTGCGGTTAACAAGCGAAATAATTTGAAGAGCTTTTGGCCTCCTTGGGCTTATCCTCTTATCTGATTTTACGGTCATTAGATTGTTTGTCGTTTTCAAACAGAATTTGTTCAATTTAGAGGAAGAATAAATTAAATAGCAAGTAATTTAAGTGTTGTTTCTAGATATCAATAGGATTCTAGATTGAAGATTAATTGATTTGTTAGACAGAAAAGTATTTAAAACATGAGTAGCAGAGAATTAATGGCTACGGTAGATTATATAAAATATACAAAAACACTAAGATTTTTTAACTTATGAAAATAACCCTTCTTAAACCCGGTGTCTTTCAGATTTACTGAAAACAAAAGGGCTTATATAATCTTAAATTGGCCAGGTTACTGTATTCAAAATAAAGCAATTTACAAGTTCCTTAAATAACTAAAAGATTGCGGCGGGTTCTGTTACTTACTAGTTTTATGAAAATAAATTATATTTTGTCCAAAGATAATAGTCGTAAATATTAAGCTTTACAAAAAGGGTAGGTGTGTTAGTTTTCATTGCACTAAATATCTAGGTTTTGTTATATCTACCTTAGTACTTGAAATTAGTAAGTACCTATAATCTGAGTCATTTGATTGTTTGATGTAAAATTAAATTAATAGATCAAAATTAGAGAAGCAATTAAAAAAAACACAAATTAAAAGGATTGCTATAAAATATTATTTTCTATCGTTTTATAACTCACCAGACATCTTCATTCTGTAACTCGTATCAAAATTCAGCATTCGTACCAATGTTAATTATCATTGTCCGTAATCACTATAATTAATTTTAATTAAAATTATCGCGTTAATTATAATTCACTACCTAATAGTTGGATTGTCACAAAATAATGTTAGCGAAATTTCTAAACACTAAAGTCTGCACAGCACTATCGGTAAAATATTGAGATGAGTTTATAAATTCTAATTCTTATTTTGAATTAGGTACATTTTCTGTGTAGTGATGTCCTCATACGCGTGTCGGTATACTCGCGTACGATTTGCGTGTGATAGTGAGGCACGGTATGTGCGGCGTCGGCGACGCACTGTGCCAGAATAACGCGAGAGGAAGCGAGAGCCAGCTCATCCCTAGAATCCCGAATCACATACCCTCACCCGGGCCACCCCGCGCTCCCCGCACCCCGCCCGTGTCTTTGTGTTACACCCCTCTCTCTCACACAAACGTTTCGGGGTCGCAATACAAGGTTACCGTCTGAAAATAATCGGCGAGCTTTTTCAATGGACAACGCTTTATATTTTGGAAAATAGTTGGCTGGAGTTTTTGAAAAGGTGCTGTTGGCTTTTTGTATTGATGAAAATCCAAATTGAAAGCTTATTTTTTAGCATCAATTCATCTAGAATGATAGAGGTTTACCCATGTTTTATTTTTGATTTGTCACTATTAGTTTTTTATAGACTCGCATTTATTTTTCTGGTTAAGTTACACCTTTGTAGGTCAAGTTATCAACGAAGGCAATAGACAGAAAGGCTTCTTTTGCTCCTTTAGTAAACTATCCCTCTTCCTGAAACCCCTGAAACCCCATAATTCTTTCATAAAATTCATAACAAGATTACAATAACAGCACTATTACAATATTATACATCGGGAGCGACCTACAAACAATGGCCCTTCAGTTATCGACGCTGCCTTATAACAAATCACTTGTACAACACGACCAGATAACTTAGACCTCTGATATTTCAATTGAATACCTCTCTATATGGATTGAATGTATGGTAAGTGGGGGGTGGAGGGGGTCTTTTCAGCCTGGTCGCTGATACGAGACAAGGCACCGATTAAGAAAACAAACTTGATTGAATGTGAGCCAGCAATCTTGGAGTCTTATCGTATCGTATTCGATCGTTCTGTAATGCTACCGTGCTGTTTTTTGCCGATTTAAATCATCAGGTGATTTGAAATTGTTGCCTACGCGCAACCGCAGTACAAACCTACCTGAAAATTTACGAATTCGTACCTAATTTATCACAGTAAACTAAATTCATAATTTACCTTTTCTCCTTTACACTTTTTTTTCCTATAGGACGGAAGATATTGTAACCAATCAACACAACATAAGATAATTGCAGGATCAGTTAGACCTAAATTATACGTTCCCTCTGTATCAGGCATCGTCATAATCAAATAAAATATCAAAAAAAAATAAAAAAACCTAACATCTAAAAATAACTAAATGAAACGCAAGACGTCCATTCTCTTAAGCGAATAAAATTTCAGTGCACAAATGCGTTTTATTCAGCGTATCTGAAAATAGCTATCGCCGTAGAATGTGCTAAGCGAGACGGCAGATAAACTAGATAACGCTCAAGATCTCCGGCGGGCGGCGCCATTGGTCGCCGCGGGCGGTGGGCGGGGCTCCATCAGTGATGCACCAATGGGATGCGCCTTGTTATCTGCGTCTTTGTCTGTCAGCGGATTCTGTAGTGATGTGGCAGGTGCTTCGGGCATCGAGATCGAGGCCGGCGGTATATACCTACCGACGACGCCGAAAGTACTGAAATTATACAGCTCTATCTAAGTATCTGGCAACGCGGTAATGGCCGCTTGAGCTCGCTTTGTCTTTTACCTATGCCTCGGATAAATAAGGTGTTTTTATTGATTTTAATCTGTAGTATTGGGAACATGATGGGATTTATGTATTTCCCATTTAGACTAACTAGACTGGAGTGGAATAACCACAGTCTACGTATCGTCAGCAAAAGATGTGTTCAGGTAATAAAAAATAAAGATTTCCTATTTCCTGTTCGTTATTGACTTTTCGACAGTTAGTTGCGAATAATTTGATAAATCCCGATTTATGGTGGTAATAAAAATATTACAAAAATGGTAAATTAATAGAGTAATGCGTTATTAACAAGGCTGATACCCAGGTGAATCCACTTTGAGTTCATTAATTCAATGCCATTTCACAGATAACATAGGTTCATAGGTATTGAGCTTGCTCATCATCATCTGCCTAGCCTTTTCCCAACTATGTTGGGGTCGGCTTCCAGTCTAACCGGATGCAGCTGAATACCAGTATTTTACATGGAGCGACTGCCTATCTGACCTCCACAACCCAGTTACTGGGTAATACGATACCCCTAGGTAAGACTGGTTGTCAGACTTTCGGGCTACTGACGACCCGTAACGACTGTCAAAGATCTGCTGTCACTGTTACATAAGAGATTTTGTCCCTCTAGTGTGAAAGGATCAAAAGCCCAAATGTAAGGTGGGTTGGTATTAAAAATAAAATAAACAACAAACGGTCAACAAATATTTAATTGAAGTTGGTTTTACAAAACCCTAATTAGTTTATGGCCAGCCAGCTTTAACCTCAGCGGTATTACTAACGGTCGTGGGGGGTTGGAGATACACCGGTACTGTTCCTTATACAATATGGAGTTTAAAAGTTGTGTATAATATCATAATAATAGGTGATAATATCAAGGCAAAACCTTCCAGTGTTATTGGTTTAATATTATCCTAAATGGGCGCCAGGGACTTGGAAGAGTCCCGGATCCCGGAGCCGACGAAGATGTTCGATTCTATTCCAGTTAAGCGAAGGTGTCGAACCCGGGGTATTGAGCTTGCTATACAGGGTATTAAATTAGCTAGTGAAATTCGGCAGACGTTATGGGTAAAATTAAAATTAAAAAAAAAAGTAGATTATTTTTTTGGAGTATTTGCGTGCTAGTAGTGTTATTAGTTGAAGTTTGAGTTGATAATATCTGTTTTATCGTGTTGAGATATCGATACCCGTCACTTCTGTGAAGCTTAGACAAAAAACCTAATTTTGATTGCTTAAATTATATTAAAGATACATCTACACCTGCGACTCAGGCAGTGTGGTGATGATGTCAGAATCACCAGGATCGGTGATGGCGAGTGTGCACACCCTGTAGTATTTTCCGCATGCTGTGCCCAACTCAATGTTGTTTCCACTGTAGTGGTGGACGCCAGTCTTGGCCAGGAGTGCGTAATACTCAATTTCTGATTTCCTTAGAGGAGGAGCATTCTTAGCGATGATGACCAGCTTAGCTTTGCCCTGGCGGAGAGTCTTCAATGTCTGCTTGCAGCCAAGACAGTACTTGCCAGATTTCATAACAAGGGCCAAGCGGGAGTTGATAGACTCGATGGTCTTTTTCTGTTTCTTGGCCGCAACCATTGTGTTTGCTGTTGTAACTACGAATTACTCTCGTAAAAACGCGTTGCAAAGAAAAAAAGCTTTGAAACAGCTTTGAAAAATTTTGAAACTCATATAATATAGGTGTCTACACACTATCGGCGGTTGATGATCCCATAAAAAACATCATCAAATTATTTTAATTTTTATTTTATCTGTATTTAGATATCGGTACCCATAACGGCAGTCTTCGTTAATTTGAGCCTGTATATTCTACGCATTATGAAAAATAACAAGAATAAATAACGCATTCGAAGATATTATCGTCTATAAAACAAAAGATGAATGCATAATCTCTTTTATCCGTTCCTTCACAGAACATTGAAAGTCTTATTTTATAAGTATTATGATCTTCAATACCAACGGACTATACTTCAGTTAATAAATCTGCATTACCAGCAATGATACCATATCATTATTTTCTATTTTATCG
This sequence comes from Eremobia ochroleuca, assembly GCA_949629135.1. Taxonomy (NCBI): domain Eukaryota; kingdom Metazoa; phylum Arthropoda; class Insecta; order Lepidoptera; family Noctuidae; genus Eremobia; species Eremobia ochroleuca. Next base: position 8,188,913 of record OX451402.1, on the reverse strand, counting down.
ACACAGATATGTATGTAAGTATTCGAGTTTAATTTAAATTTTTATTACCTTTCCTTTGAATGACAAACTGAACACGAAAACGTGAAGGTGACAACTAGAATCGATTTGCGACAGACACGATGGCCGATAATCGATTTCCCGTTTCTACCGATGCTGTAATCGATTCCGCGGTCCTTGTTTAATCGATTGTGTGTCAAGTTTTTATGGAAATTCGCGAACTGTAAATGTTCAAGTGTTAATATGGAAACAGTCGGTCGATTCTGGAAAAATCTCACCGTGATAACTAAGGTGAAGTGAGATTAGAGTGAGCTGTGCTACTACTGCTACTGTGTGTACTGATGCTAGGGATTGACACTATAGACTCACTCCATGCTCACTTCACCCAAGTTTTCACGGTGAGATGGTCACAGAATCGCACGGCAGTGTTTCATTGCATAACGTTACTTTACAGTGAAGTATTTCTAGCTAGTCAAATCATCGTTTACTTATTCATCATTTGTCCCGCCTTTTCCCAACTATGGTGGAGTTTTGGGGTTGGGTTGGATGAGCGACTGAATAGCTGACTTCCACAACCCAGTTACTGGTTGCATGATACCCCTTTGCAAGACTGATTGTCAGACTTTCGGGCTTCTGACTACCCGTAACGACTGTTAAAGATCTACGAGTGACAGCCGAGCCCAGCTGCTTAGCGTGCTCCGAGGCACGGAGGGTCTCGTACCCATCCACGGACCGACCTCGGCAGATCGATTCTTGCAGCTGTCATTATTTAGTCACGAGCTCTCCTAACTAGCTAGTCAAATAAAGTTTCAAATGTTTCAATGAATCAAGGAAAAATGCTATTTCCATTCATACTACCAAAACCATAAAATTCAATTTTACTAGTTTCTAAAGAATATCCCACATATCACATTTACCCTGTCCCACATATGAAAATTTAGCCTGTGCGAGAATATATATCGTTTAATATACGATGTTATGAGTTTAAGGAAGGCAGTAACGTAACCGCTAAATATGTTACTTACCCTTTACCCGTGTGGAAAAGAAATAATAATGTAGTTCAAAATCGAAAAAATTGTCTATGAATGCATTTGGCGTTTGTAAGCTGAAATTTCAGGTAGCAATTTACATACATAATTAAAAAGAGAACATCTGAAACCCATAATTTTAAGCAATACTTTACAAACATTAGGATCTGACCAAGATTATGTCTGGACTTTAAAAGAGACTGTGACCTCTGAGTTTGTTTCAGCCTTTCTTCTCGTAGTCAGATGGGACACGCCAACGTCATGTGATTGACGTGCAAAAGTGATTTGTGCAAACCTACTAAGTAACAGAAATAAAATCATTTATTGTAAATAAAATAATTGAAGGTAAGTTTTATTGGCTTACAAATACTTTCGGGCATTTTTTTTTTTGTTGTACCTATTCTTTCCTAAAAAATATAAATGTCTGTTGTCGAGCCAACATTGAGCGAGAATCGAGGAGCATGAACAGCGCCTCCCTAATTAGTCAAAACGACCTGATTACGTCCCAAATAATTAGCGAATGCTAAAATCATTAATTTTTATCTTACTTCCGCTTGGTCCGGTTGGCTCCGACAGATCTATTATTAATATAATCAATGTGAGTGGTAATAGGATGAAAACGTAGTAGGAGAATACGTTTGCGTAGGATAAGTTGAATATATCTATTACGGAACCCTTTATATCGCATGTTCAAGGAAAAATACGTACTCATATGTCCAGATAAGGTACGAGTATTCATTGATGAGATGAGTCTAGAATTGAGCAATATGTTAATCGTCACGACAATTCGGTTATAGACGTTATTTTGTTGAAGGGCAGTTCGTCTGCTTGAAGAAAGAAAGAACAGGTTTCATTCTGTTTGTAGGTATGAAATTACGTTACAGTAGTAGAAAATACTAAAGGAAGATGCATCATCATCTGCCTAGCCTTTTCCCAAACCCTTGCCTTTTCTTTTTTAACTATGTTGGGCTCGGCTTCCAGTCTAACCGGATGCAGCTGAATACCAGTATTTTACATGGAGCGACTGCCTATCTGACCTCCACAACCCAGTTACTGGGTAATACGATACCCCTTGGTTAGACTGGTTGTACTGGTTGTCAGACTTTCGGGCTACTGACGACCCGTAACGACTGTCAAAGATCCACGAATGACAGCCGGGACCAACGGCTTAATGTGCTTTCCGAGGCACGAAGAGGTCTCGGTATGTGAAGATGGTCACCCATCCACGGACTAACCGCGGCAAGCGCAGCTTAAACTGATCGATCGACCCGTGCGGTTGTTATTACTTAGCCACAAGCCCCTCTAAAAGAAGGTGCAATTACATGATAAAAATGTAGGACAAAATTTATGAATTTCGGCACCGGTCAGATATCATATGTAGCTCAGAGATAATTTCTTATTGGAATAAAAATAATAACATAGTGTAATGCATAGAAAAACACTAGCTTTGAGATTAGGGAACTCAAATTTGCCAAAACAAACAACATTGTTACAGTTCTAAGAATGAAGAAAAATAATCACAATGATATTAATCAACTCTTCAAAGTTGGAACACTTCTATTTGCTGAACACGAAACTATGGCAGCACGTTGAAACAAACCCGTGGCAACCAATAGGATCCGAGCTGAATTCGAAACGACTTCGCTACGTGACACAGAGCGGACCAGGGTCACTTCTGTGGCGACAACATTACTTGGGGATTCGTCCCACCACCCCTCTTTGTTAGTTGCGTGACAACGTTACAGGAATACTTGAGTGAAGTAAGGCTTTTGGGCGGTGTTGTGAGCACAAGATTGCACTATTAGGAAAGAATAGAATAGAATAGTCTTGTGGTAGGTACATCAAACACATTCCAAATATAAATGTAGAACAAGACCAAGAAAAACCGGAGTATCTCATCATAGATCTTGTTATATATCTTCAATCATCATAACTTGTATTGAAGCCCCTAAAACAGGTGCAAGATGTTTCATACTAGGCAGATTTGTATAAAATGTATAATGATGCAAAAATTTCATAGAAAAACAAAACTAAGTCGAAAATAATTTCTTATCGTTAGTTCTGACCTTTTGTTTAATGAGATTTAGTTTCAAAGTCAAAATTTCGTCTAAGTTAATTAGTAAAAAAATATGGTTGAGAATATCAACGAACTATTTACATGGCAGGTACCGACTACACACTTTCGTTACCTCGCTGTTCTACGGCCCTACAAAATTCAAATCAAACGTTTCGGCTCCATACCCATATCATATACATAGATTTTTCTCTACCATCAAGCACCCTCTTCGACTACAAACTTCAAAATCAGGTCATAACATAGAACGATGCAATGAGTTTTAAACCCAGATACTTATCAAGGCAAGCCATCACCGTAGCTCCGTGAATGCATGCCCATTGTGATCGCTGCTATCGGCGTGATAAAGTGCCGCCGCCACTGTCCGAACACTTTCAAAGGATAAACGATGGAGTTTAAAATGTCCCTCAATAGAGCGAGCACAATAGATCGGTTCCTGGAGTAGTGTAATCTTAGTGGGATGGAATGCGAATTGGAAGTGAGAAATTTTGTGTCGTTTGTTTTGAGAATAGCTAAGTTTGTGAACTTGCTGAATGTTTATAATCTAATCTTCACTGGACGTCACGCAAAATTCTGCATCGCGCTTGCAGTTTACCGTGCGGCTAGTATATATACAACGTCCCGATATCAACCGTCGGGCAGTTGCCCACCAGACACGACATCCGTCTGGTCGGCTCCTTCCTTCCCTATGAAGGATCAGTGAACTTTACGCCCTGTTCCTCATACCTCTATAAAATAATCTGTCAAAGCATTCAAATATTCATTATTTTCATTCAACTAAGCAACCAAACATTATTACAATCCTCATGTAAATCAAGATTATCTAATTCTATTAACTCCTCTAAATCAATGTTCCCAAAACGCAACGCCCCACAAGCTACTGTTACCCTGATACAAGCCATTTCACTAACACGAACACCCGACCGTTCAACGACCACCAAAAGAATCACCTTTAAAATGTCCAATTTAAATTGTTCCGACAAAGGGGCGAGCCATTTCAATTTTGAGTGAGGAGAGTTCTAAATCGAAAAGTGCGATAGCCACTCCGTGAGCGCCTCCTGGGGCGACTCTATACAATTTATAGACGTAATAAAATAGCATTAGAAAGTATAGCTGTTGCTCGAGGATAGAGATTACCTCACGATCTTTGCGTAAGTACCCATTTTGGATAAGTGGTATACATAAAAATCGAATTTGATAGAATAAAAAAAATATCCAAAAAGTTTTGAACAAAACAAAAATCCACAGTAACATTGGCAACTGATGGTCGAAAAGATAATGAAATAAAAACAAACCGAAAACTAGTCCGAAGGATACAATCCCACTTAACCTTAATTGTGTAATGGTGGTCAATTTGGAAAACAGCACACGACAAGAACGGAAGCAACTAAGTTAATAATGTCTGAAAACGTTCTGAAACATGATGGAAATGTTTCTCGCATGACGGCCGCGCGTGCTCAGTAAACATCGTTGTTTATTCTCATCATTGGATCACCGGCCAATTATAGCGCTTGATTCAGAGAGATAAAAATTTTGTTCGGTTTTCGAAATAGAATTTATTTATTTATTTACTAGCGACCCGCCCCGGCTTCGCACGGGTGCAATGCTGATCACTACATAGTATAAAACAAAGTCGCTTCCCGCTGTCTGTCTGTCTCTATGTATGCTTAGATCTTGAAAACTACGCTACAGATTTTGATGCGGTTTTTTTTTATAGATAAAGAGTGATTCAAGAGGAAGGTTTATATGTATAATACATGCATAATATAGTAGAGAAACACTGATAATTTTAGAGCAATTATTTCTCGTAAAAAATATAGGATAAAAAATCGTTATTGTGGGTTATCCCTAAGGGTGCGTCCACATCTGGCGAATGCGCCGCGAATGCGCAGCTGGCGAGCCGTTCGCGAGCCGCCCGTGAGCTGCGCGTGTGCATTTTATGTTCGCGCACGTGAGCTGGACGCGCGCAGATCGCGCGCCGCGCGCGAGCAGCGCGCGTCCAGCTCAAGTGCTTACACTTTCGTTTGCCTAGCATCAGCGCGGGGAGGAGCGATAGCGCACGCGCGACACTTGCGCCGCGCGCGAACTGCGCGCGGGCGGCGCAGGAGCGGCGCACGAACAAAAATGCACGCGCGCAGCTCGCGGGCAGCTCGCAATCGGCTCGCGAGCTGCACATTCGCGGCACATTCGCCAGATGTTGACGCACCCTAAGAGATAGACATATACCATTGTGGATTTTTTTGTAGAGCTTTTTAAGGTGTACAATACTGTAGTACAGACGCCAGCACATCAAGCTACCCGAAACTGTCGAAATTTCCCAATCAACTTTGAACCTTATGCTTTAGTGATAAAGTTGAAAATCCGTTGGGTAGTTTCAAGTGCCACCGGCCGACCGCCCGGCCGGTAACGCCCGCATTTTAAAACTGTAATATCTTCGAAAATATTCATTTAAATTACATGCTGTAAAGGGCCATAATGATCTATATGAAATGCACAATGTTTTTAACTTAATTGGATAAGGATTAATGCTGTATTGCCTAAAATTGCTTCTTAAATAAGCCATTATTTCTCGTAAAAACTTAAGGATTAAAAATGGTTATTGTGGGTTATCCCTAAGAGATAGACATATACCATCCCAGACTTTTTTGTAGAACTTTTTAAGGTGTACAATACTGTAGTACATTATTTTGATCTATCTTGAATGGTTCAGCCAGCGTATGCAATGTAAGCGCAAAAAAATGTGTTTATTTACGACATCACATTAGAAACCTCTAAAATAATCAGTGTTTCTCTACTATATTATGCATGTATTATACATATAAACCTTCCTCTTGAATCACTTTATCTATTAAAAAAAACCGCATCAAAATCCGTTGCGGAGTTATAAAGATCTAAGCATATATAGGGACAGACAGACGGAAGCGACTTTGTTTTATACTATGTAGTGATTTATATCCTCACTTACAACTATTTTTACAGGTATAACCCAATGCAATAGTGAAGCAAACTTAAAAACTAATTATCTAAAACTTATTACATATAATGTTATCCTTGTGAATTCACTCAGTGTACACGCAAAAACGTCTATCTCCTCTGCTACAAGGTTAAGGGTGCGAAGCGCCAATTTTTGGTGGCAATGGTCAGTTTGCGATTGCGGTGTTCGTCAATGTCAGCTTTCTGGCTAATTTAGTTTAGTTCAATCGACCTACACACAGGTGGGGCCCGTGACTAAATAATAACAGCCGCACAGGTCAATCGATTAGGTTAAGCTACGCTTGCCGCGGTTGGTCTGTGGATGGGTGACCATCTTTACATACCGAGACCCCTCTGTGCCTCGGAAAGCACGTTAAGCCGTTGGTCCCGGCTGTCATTTGTAGATCTTTGACGGTCGTTACGGGCAGTCAGAAGCCCGAAAGTCTGACAACCAGTCTTACCTATAGTGGTATCGTATTACCCGGTAACTGGGTTGTGGAGGTCAGATAGGCAGTCGCTCCATTTAAAATACTGGTATTCAGCTGCATCCGGTTAGACTGGAAGCCGACCCCAACATAGTTGGGAAAAGGCGAGGCAGATGATGAATCCACCTACACACAGGGGCACAGTCTTTCTTATGGTGAGAGGGAGTGGCCCATAATCCACCACGCGGGCCCAGTGCGGGTTGGTAGATGGCAAATATCTTCGAATTTTTTATTCTAGGAAATGGCGGTTTTGTCACGATGTTTTCCTTCACCGTTTTGAGACCAGTGGTGATGAAATAATGTACACAAAATAGAGCTTTCTGAGCAGCTGGATGAGAGTTGCAGAAAATCGAGTTAAATGGCGTGCAATAGAAGAGGCCTATGTCCAGCAGTTGGCTGCTGAAGACATGATGATGACGATGAAAGTTTTCTGAATAGCTAAATAGGAATAAATATTTTAACAGCTTACAGACATGGATGAATGTGATAGAAGTCAAAATCGAATAGAAATGCCTTATCGACGGCGAAGTGTCTAAACTGATATTTTTCGAGTAATCCACTTTTTTTCGTTTTTATTTTAAAGGCGTTATTCGCATGTTGTAGTGAAATCTCCTAAGTGTATTTTTTAGTTGCAACAGCATTAAATTAAAATGTGGAAATATCTCCCAACTAAACCAACGTGTCTATTTTTGAACGTTTTTCTTTTTTTCAGTCTGTGTAAATTTTTGACCATTGTCAGTTAGGTGTTACTGGCACTTCGCCGTCGTTATACCACTACTTCCCGCGAGCGCTTTTGCTTTTATATTCTCAACTTCCCAACTTAAGTTTGAAATAGATAGGATAAATTAAATAGATCCGACAGGCCTGTTAGTCTAGTGGTCAGTGGCCCTGACTGCTATGCGCAAGGTCGTGGGTTCGATTCCCACCCAGGACAAATGTTTGTGTGATGAGCACGATCATTTGTTCTGTGTCTGGGTGTAATTTATCTATTATATGTATGTATTTAGAAATAGATATGTATGTTTATCAGTTGTCTAGTACCCATAGCACAAGCTCTGCTTAGTTTGGGACTAGATGGCGTTGTGTGAAAGTTGTGGAATATTATTATTATTATTATTATTAAATAGATCAAGTCAGCAGTCAAGAGTTAATTAAGGGGAGCGTACTTCTAAAACACTTGCTGTTAATCGCAGAGCGTCAGAACTGGGGAAGTATCATGTCAAATTAAGTAATCGTAGTGTAATTGAGCCCGGTATCAGAGAACAACGTCGACTCATCAATCAAGCCACCCTACTAGCTGAGTTTTATTTGCGTCCAAGTTCTGAGCTTGCAGCGATTTTCATAGCTATGCAAATTGGTCCCAATTATACCAAAACGATCTACCAATATTGACGGCACGGCTGGCGCAGTGGTTAAGCGAATGACTGCTGCGCTGCGTGTCGCGGGTTCGATTCCCGCACGGAACAAATATTTGTATGACCTACAAGTAGTTGTTCCGGGTCTGACTGTTTGTGTGTGTGAGTTTAAATGTTTGTAAACGCACCCACAATACAGGAGAAATTCCTAGTGTGGGGCAACGTTTTTTTAAGAAAAAAAAAAAATTAAAAAAAAATATCATATATCTCATGTCCCACAGCAGCATATCATCAAATGTGGAGACTCATTTGGAAAATGCCTCAGGCATTAAGTCCGCCTTTGTACAGTACTTTTTTTCTTGTGCATAAAGTTTTAATAAATAAATAAACACATTTGGAAAATTATATTAGTTTGACACAATGAGCTGAATTATTGGGAGATTCAGCCAGATGAGTGGATAACCTACAAAATGCAATAAGTAAGACCTGGATGAGACTTGCAAGAAACAAGCATGGCATTAAAAGGAAGAAGCCTACATGATTACCAAGGGGGTGGGGAACAAGGATTATTATTTGACTGACGTAACAGCGACGTATCCTTGTTATACCCAATCGAAGGAGCACAAATCGTGTGCAAAAGTCCTACTATCAGCAGATGTTCGCCTACAGCTGAATTGACAGTGAGATCATGGCTATTAGTATTACGTGTTGTTGCCTGCTAATCATTACCCTGTTTGATGTTTGTTTAACAAAACGTACTCGTACCTATCTCATTGATATCACAAGATAATTTGACGATTATTGATCGATTGACATGATTCCATAATCTGATATTACGGAATCCCAAATAAGTAGATTATAATGATACCAAAATAATGCTAAAAAATAAAATAATTTCAATTCATTGAAAAAAATCCACTTATCCTTTGACATGACAATGTTTTATAAAAAATGACAGGAATAAGTTTATTCTTCAGTTCAGAATTTTCCGGAATCATTATTACGTCATTTTTCATCATTTGTAATCACGCACCACCCGCTACCGCTTATGACGTGTCCCACACAAACCAAGTAACAGTGTTATCCTCACTTCAGTTTTAGTAGTCATTACAGGAATCTCGCTAATGCGTCTTGAGTTGCGGTGAGGTGCCGTGTGGAACTGCCTTTACGGAAGGGCGAGCTTTAATTTATCACGTTAGGTTTTTTTAGTTGGCAATTTTGATATCACGATGTTTTCGCTCTTTGTTAGCTAATTCACTTGTTTGTTAGCTTGGAAGTTGGACGTAATGGTTTAATAGATTTATGTTTTTGAAAATATGCACTGATATTTTAAGCGCTTTCTCAATCTTTCATGATAATAGTAAAGTCAGTGTTAATTTATCGATAAATAACATGAAGCTTCTCAAACTTCAGGCAGACGTAACGGTATAACAGTTATCCTAGGTTCCTATAAAAAAAAAGAATCGTGTTGCTTACGAAAACAATAATAATATAATAATATATTCCACAACTTTCACACAACGCCATCTAGTCCCAAACTAAGCAGAGCTTGTGCTATGAGTACTAGACAACTGATAAACATACATATATATTTCTAAATACATACATATTATAGTTAATATATTACACCCAGACAAAGAACAAATGATCGTGCTCATCACACAAACATTAGTCCTGGGTGGGAATCGAACCAAAAAATGGTAACATTTTTTTTCCAAACCGGGCATATAAATAAATTCGTAAGCTAATTTTACCTGTGATAGCTACTTCCATATGGGAGGGTTTACTATGCAAAGCTATGAGGTCTTTGAGGTCATTCATTATGACTAATGAGGTCTTTCATTATTAGTAATGATGCAATAGTCTGAATTTTAACCAACGGTCCGTAAATTATAGGAATCGGCCATTAGTCGAAAAAGGCAACCTGCTTGTCTGCCTTAGTGAATATAAGGTATCAATAGTAACTTCTACATTCAGTAGCAAAAAACTTTCAAACTATTTTCTAAATGTTTCAGCAGTGCTATTCTGTAAAAATCTCACCGTGAGAACTTAGTTGAAGTGAGCGGAAAGTGAGCTCCTGTCATTCCTTAATGGTAGGGATTGACACTACTAAGTGCTCACTTCACTTATGATTTCACGGTGAGATTTTTACAGAATCGACCGGCAGATATTTTTTTCAAAACAAAACTTACAGTAGTGCTATCCTGTAAACATCTCACCGAGAAAGCATAGGTGAGGTGAGCTGTCAATAGCATCAATCCACCTAAGTTTTCACGATGAAATTTTTACAGAATGAGCCGGCTAAACTTTGATTTTCATTAATTCTCACGAACCAAAAATCCATCGTTCACCATCTACATCTAAAATTCTGACCCTACGAAGTGTACGTATTCGAGTTGATAACAACGGCTGCGCATTGACTCCAGTACAAAGGACTCTCGCAAATTACACACCAGGCCAGCAATTACGTGCCCATAACAACAGATACATTTGTATGACAATGTTCGAGATTTTTTGCGAAATTCGATATCGTACTCGATGTTGCGACTTTATTGTGAGAAAGAATACAGAATAGTGCAGTTTTGAAAACGGTAAAATTGCGCATTTTTATTTCGGATTTTTATTTTATTCATTTGTTGTGACTTCTTATCTTTTGGGTTTAGTGACGTTTTTCATTAAGAAGTGCCATCTTAATATTAAGATACATTGTCGAGCAATAAATTAGGTTTGGTTGAAAATTCACCAAAGCCAGGCTTATTGCTTGATAAAAAATATGTGCATCGCTTGATAAGATTTGGTGCAAGTACTGACTGATAATAGCTTAGTGCATCAGTTTATCTTTATAAGAATTCGAAATAACGATTACACGTGAAAGACAATAGGGGACACGTCAAGGGAGTCTGGGCTCTGAAACTTGCTAAATTTTTATAATGCTGAGACAGTAGTATCTGTATTATGAGGCAAGTTATTGAAATTATTTTACCGTAAATAGTAACTTTCTATGGAGAGGGCTATGTTAGGAGTTTCCCCATGAAGAGATCCGCAGAAGAACCAAAGTAGCCGACATAGCCCAAAGAATTGCCAAACTGAAGTGAAAAAATTTCTATCCTAGGGAGTTTAGAATCATTTGCTGAATCCATAGTTTAAGTTAGCACGTCGATGTCCATGCCACCCTGTATGAACTAAACACTGAACTACATTATTTTCAAAACCTTCTAGCTAAAAACAGAGACAAACTGCCCTCCCATATTATTATTGTTTTTATTTTTTTGTCGCTATCTCATCTCATAAAAATCTAACAGAAAACGAACCAAGATAAAGCAAAAAAGTTGTCCCCATAATAAACCCCAAAAAAACAAATAAATGCACATCACAACAAAACTCATTAAGTGCCACACTATCAGTTAGATAAACAACACTAGCTGACCTTCCGGCGGTCCCAGAACTGATAACGGCCACCCAGTCACCATTGACTTGACCTTTACACCTTGCATCCTATAATATACACAGAATCAGCATTCGTACCATCTTCTGTGAACCGGCGCTTTTAATGATGTTCTAATTACTAATGGTGATAGGTGTTCACCGAAATGCGATACGACAGCTTCTCAGTTATGTAGAAGACGTGGCTCAATATGTTTTTATTAAGATAAAATAAAGTGGTCGCTGGATCAGCGTGTAATGGAAAGCTATGTTTGGAGTCATGACCCTTGGGGTAGACGTGTTAAAGAGTGAACACCGTGAATCGGTAAACATAAGTAGACTAGAAAACCTTTTTAGGATAGCTGATAGCAGCTGCGTGAGAATTGCCGAGGGTAGAGAAATATATCGTGCGATTAGAATGGCCTATGTTCAGCAGTTGACACCTCTACAACGTGTAACGTTAAATGCGCAAAACCAATGCCCCAACTGATTTTTAATTCAATTGACCTATTTCAGAGAGAAAATAACTCAAAAAAAAAATGTTAAAGGTTTTATGTGCTGTTTTAGTTTTACTGGCCATTCTGATCGTTTCTTGCGCCTGCGACAACGCTTTACCTAGAGAGGAGTCGTCACCGGGCCGCTGCGCCGAGCTGACATTGGCTTGCTTGACCTATTAATAAATAGACATGGCAACGTTTATAATGAAGATTTTTTGAAAAATGTATTTAAAAAAGTGGTTCAATTAACTCTGCTCGTTATTCTGATAAAACTATTTTCAGGTTTTGCGGATTTAACGTTACACGTTGTATAGTTATCCCCTCTTCTTCTTCTTTTCATTTCCCTAGTTCTCTTCTTTGATATCTTATTTTGTTTAAGCCACGTTAATTGCGACATCAGTGGCATTCTTTAAGTCATCCAAGGTGCAGGTGAGCGGCACTTAGGGTACTCCAGCATGTGGGAGATGGTCTGATTAGAGACACCGCACTCGCCCTAGGTATTGGATGGGTCAGTAATGCCGCACTTTGACAAATTGTGGCATACTTGGGTGCGCAATCGATTAAGAGTGGTCTACTGCTGTCACCAGTGATGATGATAAAGTTCTGTAACTTCTTCTACTCTTATTTCTAAGGTGAAAACTTGTAACCGGGACAGAGCGTAAGGAGAGGACATAATAATAAAAAAATGAAAATTATATATGTTGCATGTTGTTTTCGGAATATCCTTGGATGATAAGATAAAGATACCTTATCATTTAAGATTACATTGATTAGAAAACTAAACACGTCTACAGAGATTTTGTGTGTTTATGTCTGGTAGAAACAAATTTTTCATTTGTAATTCAATTGCGTTAGACTTCTAGAAAGATAATAAAATTATCATTTAAGAAATCCAACACAATTGAGTATTAGCATCTTGGTTATGTATATTTTATGTATAAATAATACATAGTTCTTAATCACGCCAAAGCTTGTCTATGGAGTATCCTAATTTGGCAGGACTAAACTAATATTTATCTTCTGTCCTTTTCTTAATGAAATAGAAAGAAACAGATCCACTGAACTTAAATTTAGTTTAGTTTTTGAACAAGATAATCGGTGCCATTATTGTTTTTTCTTCACAAAATCCTGACAAAAAAGTACTTACAACTCGAAACTAGATAAGTGCGAGGTTATGACTCGCTCGCACTTGACCGGATTTTCTTTTAATCTCATAAAATTATAATTCTGTGTATATGTTTAAAACCAGACAACTTCTAGACGACATTAGCCAAACAAAGTACCAAAGTAAGAACCTACTGCTTATTAGCTATTGTTGTTAAAATATGTACTGTACACTTCACAAACATTTTATAAAGTTATGTAAGTATTAAAAAATCACGCACCAACGTTCCTAAAAATAGTAAAAATCAATGAGACAGCCTACTCCCATTTTCGCACAAAACATTTCGCCAATGATAATGGACCCGTCAGCGAGGCGCGAGACGCCCGGCTGTGATCTGTCACCAGTGAATGTGTCAAAGGGTTTTTGTCAAGGCGCGAATTAAATCAGCCAGCGGGAGGCACGGCGCGATTGATCGCCGACTGGTTATATCCGATTCGGGGAGTTTCAACACCCTGTAGGAAGGTGCAGTGAGTTTTTGCTGGGAATTTGTGAATCCGTTTTTTTTTTTTGCTTGTAATTATAATTAGGGTTCCGCACCCAAAGGGAAAAACGGAACCCTATTACTCCCGCTCCGTTGTCCATCCATCCGTCCGTCCGTCCGTCCGTCCGTTCGTCCGTCCGCCCGTCTGTCACCAGGAAAATTTTCTCATGAACCGTGATAGTTGACAGCTGAAATTTTCACAGACGATGTATTTCTGTTGCCGCTATAACGACAAATACTAAAAAAAAAACAGTATAAAATAAATATTTAAGGGGGGCTCCCATACAACAGACATGATTTTTTTGCCGTTTTTTATAGATGACGGTACGGAACCCTTCGTGCGCGAATCCGACTCGCGCTTGGCCGGTGTTTTTTTTATGCTCTATGGCTTTGAAATTAGGTAACTGACAAATGAATTTAGAAAGTAATTGAGCTGTCTTGAATTAGAATGTAACTCTTGGTAAAGTTGTAAATGAAGCTATCAGCTCTCTTCGAGTTCGAAAGTAGTACAACGAACGTGTAATAAATGCGAAAGAACTGTAAATATAGTAAATAAATAAGGAGCATCATGCATCACCCCACGAAAAAGAATTGAAAATGATAACTTAATCATTAATCATTTTCCTAATACAAAGTACGAGAAAGACATTACGAGAAGCGAGTTTCATCTGTTACCCCAATGTGCCGATCAAATAATTACCTTCTCGATAAAATATTGGCAGGGCTTTCCCGAGCGAGCGTCGCGGCGCCACCGCGTCCTCCCCGCGAGCCACAACTGTCGATGTCACCTTAATTTACGGCCTTCAATTATAAATTTTACATTCTACGGACGGCAACAGAACACCAACCCTAAATACAACACAATAAAGTCACTACTTCAATAACCAACACCCAAGAATTTCGTACAAGTTCCACTCCTATGTCAAGGGAACAGAAATTTTAAGAATTACAATCAAACTTCAGTTAAGGTCAAACAATTTTAAATCAAAATTTATTGAAAAGAAATTTCAAATATGTTTTTTTGGTTATTGTTTTAGATGTTAACTTTATCACTGCGTCATTAAAATTGAAAAATAAAGATAAATGTTCATTTAGTGATAAGTGTTTAATGGCGGACACTAACGAAGTTTCCCGTAATTAAAACCGTTTGTAACTGTTATATATGATAAAAATGATGATTAAAACAATATTTTAACGATGGTGTTTTAACGTTACGCTGTTACAAAAAGCTTGGTTTCCTCGTAGGTAACCTCTGACACGAGATATCTATCATCCTGCTAATTAAATATGTCGGTTATCGGCAGGAATATACTGCAACAAAAATAATATAATAAGCTAAAATATACATAGCGTTCTTAATTGGCAACTAAGCGTACTTACCAATAGTGAGGATCATTCAGAAATTTTTACCAACTGTTTTTTGAGGAAAAGGGAATTTACCAGGAAAAATGTTCAGCTTAACACAATAGACATGATAATATACAGCATGATTTTTTTTACAGGCTCAAAATTTTTACAGGGTGTTCTACTCATGAATATGAACAACTTTTACTGTACAACCAACTCTGAGATCATGAAAAAAAAAACAGCTGTTTCATACATTTTGGTCAAGTAGGTATTAAACAGCTGATTTGGTTTTCGTGATTTCAGAGTTGGTCCTATAGTGAAAGTTGTTCATATTCATGAGTAGAACATCCTGTAAAAATTTCTAGCTTGAAAAACGCATCCAGTATATTTTTAAATCAATTTTACGATCGATCCCTAGTCATGATCATGAGTCCACGACGACTTTACGTTTATTTTACGAAATTATAACAAATATTATAGGAACATATTACGTAAGCTAGTATTACCCAATGACTTGATTTCTCCAAACAACAGATAAGCAATTGGCAAATACGTTTGTATTTTAACTGTCTCGATCCGTAGTCTATTTCCTCAATGTCGTTAAAATTTCGCTTTCATTCATAAATGTATGTTTCCTTTAATAGGATTTTGTGAGTTTTATTGAGCATGTGTCATCTCATATCTTTAATGCATTTTTTAGCTAGAACAAAAAGGACGACCAAAAACAGACACAATAAGGCTTGTGTAAAATAATATTTTTAATTTCATTTTCAATTATTAATTTCATTTTTTTCGTTTTCCTTTTGTTACCCGTCTTATTTATGTTAGTCTGTTTTAGTTTATGTATATTTTAGTTTTAGTTTAGTATATTAAATTTCAAGGCAGCAAAATATTGTAATATATGCTATGTACACTGTAATTGTCATGTAGGTACATTATTCAATAGTTATTAAACCTTAGTACAAGCTACCATGTAACCTAGCTAGGATGCCAGATTCAATGCCACTCATTCAATGCCATTCAATACCACTTCAGACACCAATCTACATGGTCCTCAAAAATCAAAGATTATATCCGGATTTTTATATACACATTGACATTGATGAATTTTATATAAACAATGACATGGATATTTACTTTGTAAAGTATCTTATTTTTTATTATTATTATTGTGAGTGTGAAGAGTATGTGGGTCATTTCTTTTTTCTGTTTTCCTTCTTAGTTAGTTTTAATCATGATCTGGCAGTTTGAGTAATTTATGCGGCCTACCCAAATGTCCTTTCATTGGTATTGTTCGTCGAATCGTAAGGCTCCTCAACTGAGTTGAGCTGCACGATTTTTGACAAATGCGTGCACTGACTGGACAGGTCCGCTCAATCTGTGTGGTTCTTTACTCAAAAGCCCATTTCAGACACCAATCTACATGTTCTTCACATGATCTGACCAAGATTATGTCTGGACTTTAAAAGAGACTGTGACCTCGGAGTTTGTTTCGGCCTTTCTTCTCAGAGTAGTCAGATAGGAAACGCCGACCTCATCTAGTTAAAAAAAATATGATTGACATGTAAAAGTGTTTGTACAAACCTACTTACAGAAAATAAATCATTTATCATTTAATGCTGTCTCTCTTTATGATTTTTCCCTAAATTGTAAAATAATATTTATGGTAACAGACTACCACACTTTTTTGAAAATAAATATATTATTATCAAAATTATTAAGATTATTTCTAGGGTAAGTGATGTGGCTGTGTTTTTTTTCAAATACATACATAAATAAATAAATAATACAGATGCTTTAATCAGTTGTTCTAAAATGGAAAATAATAATACATTCTACATTACATAGGTACCTAAATATAGTCCTACGAAAGTAAGTGACCTCATTTAAAAAACTTTAAAATTATAAAACAGTAAGTAAACTCAAAATAAAGTTAAATTCGAGTGTCTAGACATTCCCATTAGAAACACAAAGATATGATTAAACTGTCAGAAGCCGCGCTTTATTTTATAAAATAAAAATCATTTGACGAGGGTCGGCGGCCATTAATTTCGTCGACAATGTGATAAATAATGAGTTAGGTGTAATGCGAGGGCTTCATCCCTCTAAAATGTCGCTATGATGGGCTGCTTCTGAAGTTTTGACGGCTCACATCCTAATTTTCTTTCTGTTGGTACCCCTGGCGGTTGCCAGTTTTCAATAAGAGTTTCTCTTTGTGACAATATTTCAATTTCAAGTTTTTGTAATGGCTTACGTTTGTGTTAGATCGGTGCTGCGTTGTGTTTGGATATCTGGGTGGGCTGATTTGTGGGTAAGCAGAAAAATTACGTGATTAAATTACTGGATCGATTGGATAAGCTTAACTCATCGAATGCCGTAATTAGAGACACAATAGAAAGACAATTGCTTATCTCGAACTGTGTAACTTAAGACATTCAAAAGGTTAAAGCTAATTAACTCAATTTAAACTTCACATTAATGATCATAAAAAGGTTCAATATACTTTTTAAAGTTATTCAATAACGTATTTACCCTTTGAATATTTTTATGAAATATTTAAAATAATATTTCTAAGTTCTACTTTTGTAAACTCTGGTTTTTTATTTGCTACGCTAAAAATAATTACAGCTGCGATTGACCTTTTTTTTCAACTTTACACTTTTTTTGTATACAGGTTGAAATTGAAAACATGCGACAAAACGAAATGAGAGATTGTACTCATCATTGTGAACAACTTTTACTATGAGATAAAACCTACATTTATCCCTACATTTATGTTCGCATAACTCGTCAAAATGTAGGGAACAGCTGATTTTTTTTTTCAATTTCATGTTTGGTCCCATGGTAAAAGTTGTTCATAATGATGAGTACAATCTCCCATTTCGATTTGTCGCATGTTTTCAATTTCACCCTGTATATATTAGCTGTCACTTTTTGAGAGGAGCTTGTGGCTAAGTAATAACAGCCGCACAGGTCGATCGATCAGGTCAAGCTACGCTTGCCGCGCTTGGTCCGTGGATGGGTGACCATCTTCACATACAAAGAACCCTCCGTGCCTCGGAAAGCACGTTAAGCCGTTGGTCCCGGCTGACATTCGTGGATCTTTGACAGTCGTTACGGGTCGTCAGTAGCCCGAAAGTCTGACAACCAGTCTTACTAAGGGGTATCGTATTACCCAGTAACTAGGTTGTGGAGGTCAGATAGGCAGTCGCTCCATGTAAAATACTGTTATTCAGCTGCATCCGGTTAGACTGGAAGCCGACCCCAACATAGTTGGGAAAAGGCTAGGCAGATGATGAGCTGTCACTTTTTGGTCTATCAAATAAAAAATCAGAGTTTAGAAAACTTTATATTTCACGCAAATCTAAATATTTTTCTTGTTTTTTTTTTCTTTTTGTCTCATACCTATACAACCTACATTCAGTTAGTAGTTAGTTAGTAATACCAATTACAAAACAAGAGCCTCTGTCTCTGGCTAGGACTTATCAAGCTAATTGGATTAGTGGGTGTCGTGTGACGTCAAACGGCGCCTGTCGATATGATCAAAGGACTTGTCACCATCGAACATAATTGGCCACGTCAAATCATGCAAAGGCTATGTGTATAAACTTTACAGATAGGTCATGGTATTTAGGTACTTATTCATTTTGCCTAAATAGTATTTATGTGTGAAATAAGATTAGTAGGTATCTATACTTTTTTGTTGAGTACGCCTGATAATATGAAAACGGTGTCAATATTTCCATTGATGCATTTAAATAGTCTACAACTAGCCTAGCTCATACTGTATTTAGATAAAGTTATATTTTTTCTGCCTAAATCCTATCAATTTCCTTTATAATACGTATTTAATCATATTTTATTCCAATAAAAGTACTTTATATCGCACGTAACCGCATATGTGGTACGTTAGTGGAATTTTGGTAAAAACCATTGATTTCCTTTTTTTAATACATAATTGCAAGGGAAACTTGAGTGATGTTTATTTCAAACTCTGAGGGAAAATTTCCGTATTTTTAAGAACTTTCGCATTCTAATCTCAAGATTTTTAACGTTTTTAATGACGAGAATTAGCGTTCAGAATTTTGCGTAAAAGCACTATAGATTGAAATTAAAATTATTCTCCAAACATCACTCCGTAATACGAGCATCCATAGAGAGGGGCAATTCTCGTAATTTTTGAGAACGTTCATAGTATGATCTCAGTCTCAATCTGTCAAAAATACCTCTAATTTACCTTTTTTTTTTAGGCTTCGCACGGTTTTTGCATTCAGCCAATGTCACGTTTTCTTCTTTATTACAAAAACGCAAAGGTAGGGAAACGAAAACTAATAACGGAATTAATTATACCGGGATTTAGTGATATATTTTTTTTTTGACATTTGTTTGTCGCCGAGATGAGGCTGTGACTAGATTTTGAACGTTTTAAATTACGAGAATTGGCCCTGTTCGAATTTTGAAGTCGAGCAATAAATTCGCGAAAACAAACGAATTCTATTCAAACTTCTGTGCGGCTGTCCCATTCGGCTGCGCGGTCACTATAGTAACGTTCGAATCCAATTTGGACCTTTCAGAATACAATTTCTGGTAAACGTGATTTGCATTGCATATGATGACTTTTTATCACATACGGAAATATTCCCAGTGTTTACTGTGACCACAATGAAAAGAGTAAAATCAGTATTATTGTTATTAACTAAACTAATATTTATTCACAAAGACACAACAATTACAATATATAAATATAAATATATATATTATATATATATACAACGTGTAACGTTAAATGCGCAAAACCTCAGATACCCCAACTGATTTTTAATTCAATTGACCTATTTCAGAGAGAAAATAAGTCATTAAAAAAATTGTAAAGGTTTTATGTGCTGTTTTAGTTTACTGTTTTAGTTTTACTGGCCATTCTGATCGTTTCTTGCGTCTGCGACGACGCTTTATCGAAGAAGGAGTCATCACCGGGCCGCTGCGCCACGCTGACATTGGCTTGCTTGACCTATTAATAAATAGACACGGCAAGGTTTTTAACGAAGATTTTTTGAAAAATGTGACCTATTTTAAAAAGTGGTTCAATTAATTCTGCTCGTTATTCTGATCAAACTATTATCAGGTATTGCGCATTTAACGTTACACGTTGTATATAATTATATACAAGTATATAACAAAAAATAAAGAAAAAAGGCAGGAGCTCATTGGGCATCAAAAAATACGTCCGCATCGCTGTCAATGGGATAGTTGCCCAAAAGGCTGGCAACATTACCAAGTTGGATGGCAATGCTGATTCTTTGGGCTAATCATAGGCCACGTGAAGAGTCAACCAACCGCTTGGCGATGAGCACTCGGACCCCAAGGCCCTATGTGAATAAAGTATGAAAAACCAATCAGTAATTCATTGAAATTAATGAGAATTTCCAATTATTTAAAAAGTACATAAGAAAGCGACTACAAATGTTTTTAGTATTTCTAAAAATATTGGGCTACTTTAGGCTACTCTAGACTGCTACAGACTACTTTGATACCTACAGAGTAGACATTTCTTATGTCCATATTATTATATTTTACATAAATAAATTTTGCCCGCTATAAAATTTTACGTAGTGAGGTACCTAAATAACAAGAACAGAAGCATTTTTTTATGAATGATAAATCATTGACTAAAATGATTATTAAAGTAGGTACGAACATTCCAATCACAACTAAATAATATCTTAAATATTAGGTAAAAAGTAAACAACTTTCCACCGGCTTTTC
This sequence comes from Eremobia ochroleuca, assembly GCA_949629135.1. Classification (NCBI taxonomy): domain Eukaryota; kingdom Metazoa; phylum Arthropoda; class Insecta; order Lepidoptera; family Noctuidae; genus Eremobia; species Eremobia ochroleuca. The sequence goes on along the minus strand of OX451402.1, from coordinate 8,168,325 downwards.
ATAAAAAAAAAAAACTATTTTATTTTGTGAACAGTGGATGGGAAGCCTGACATTGACTGCCTTGTCATGGGGACTGCCACAAAAGTGAAAACTTAAAACTATGAAATAACAGGGTGTCTCTTTTAAATTTTCAAATTCATTCTAGTAAAAAGTCATTATTTTTTAAATTAAAAATATTAACATTAGTCTGGTTTTTACATCTGTAGACATTCCAAGCACATCGGCACACAATATAAAGTCATACTCAAAGCTACAGATATACTGTTAAAATTAGCATGTCAGTGACGCGTACCGATATGATTTTTCCCTATAAAAAATCGTTCAACGCGCCAAAAGAAGTTTTTACTTAAAAAAAAACATTCACAAAAAACAATTCACTAAAATATACGCATGCACATCCCTGTACATGTACACTAGTGTGCACGCTCCTCACATGTGTGATACAGCATTAACAATGCAATAACTCAGACAGATATCGCACACATTTGGCACCAGTAAATCAAAATTTAAACTGAGCCTGGTGCACGCGTGATCCGTGAAAAATTGCTTATTTTAAAACGAAATTTTTTCAACGTACCATAGGGAGGTGCGTTGTGTCCTACCGATGCTGTGTAGCACACAAATTAAGCAACGGTTCATTTATACAGGTTGAAATTGAAAACATGCGACAAATTGAAATGAGAGATTGTATTCATCATTGTGAACAACTTTTACTATGAGATAAAACCTGAAATCGCGAAAAAAGAAATCAGCTGTTCCCTACATTTATGTTCGCATAACTCGTCAAAATGTAGGGAACAGCTGATTTTTTTTTTCGCAATTTCAGTTTTGGTCCCATGGTAAAAGTTGTTCATAATGGTGAGTACAATCTCCCATTTCGATTTGTCGCATGTTTTCAATTTCACCCTGTATTAAGTTAATAGGAAAATCTGCCTGTAAAACGTGCTGATTAAAACACAAATGACACCCAGTTAGTGATTTCTCGCATTTTCGAATACTAAATTATTTTGGATAATTTGAATGAAATTACAACTGTGTTTTTTAATAAGCCCGGTAACGTTTTTAGGGTTCCGTACCCTAAGGGCAAAACGAGACCCAATTACTAAGACCCCGCAGTCCGTCCGTCCGTCTGTCACCAGGCTGCAACTCATGAACCGTGATAGTTAGACAGTTGAAATTTTCACAGATGATGTATTTCTGTTGCCGCTATGACAACAAATAACAAAAACAGAATAAAATAAATATTTAAGGGGGCTCCCATACAACAAACATGATTTTTTGCCGTTTTTATAGATAATGGTACGGAACCCTTCGTGCGCGAATCCGACTCGCACTTAGCCGGTTTTTTTTCTTTTTACCCTGTTTTAAAGCACATTAAGAAAAAGTCAGTTCCTAAGTATTCTTACAGGTATTCATCCAAAGAAAACTCAAAGTCCGCCCTACAAACTCTTCCCAATCCTTGGAATTTTTTCATAATTTTCATCACAGTTTTCGAAACATTTTCTTCGACTAAAATGATCTAGTTACTTCTTCTTTCCCGTGCTAAGTAACTAACTAGCTAGCGACTTGCCACTAAAATGCATGACTAAAATACTTCATAAAATGTAAACGGTGTTCACCCTAATTTGTGTAGAGCTTCGTTCGCAGCGCTTTGCAGTCCATATATCATGCGATGCTCATCACGTTTTTAATAAAAACCTATGCAGACGTACCTATTTGTTTTACTTTTTTTTTGTACGAATCACATGGCTGCGGAGTTTTGTTAATTTATGAATTGATTTATTATCATGGTAGAGGTGTTTCTGTGACTGTCTCATTGTAAAGAAAAGGCTTCTTCTCTGACAAACAAGGGGCGAAAATTGATTGATGTATTTTCACTCCTTATTACAACTGTAAATAGATACTTTAAATACGGACGAAAATATTGACGGCACGGTTGGCGCAGTGGTTAAGCGATTGATTGCTGCGCTGCGTGTCGCGGGTTCGATTCCCGCACGGAAAAAATATTTGTATGACCTACAAGTAGTTGTTCCGGGTCTGGCTGTTTGTGTATGTGAGTTTAAATGTTTGTAAACGCACCCAAAATACAGGAGAAATTCCTAGTGTGGAGCAACGATTCTCTAAAAAAAAAAAAATACACTAATAATTTCTTATTAATATGGTTTTTCACGAGGACAAAGCTCATATTTACTGACCTATTTGAGTAACCACCGTTAAAGAATGAAGGAGACTTCCTTTTTCGTTTTAAATAAGTTCTACACAATCTCCCTTTACATACAATAGGTACATAATAAACATGTATGGACATTTATGTACTATAAACCGTTTGAGATTTCTTCATCTGCCTCCAAATTATAGTAATTATAAACCTCGGGAGCACTTCAAACCTCTCAGGTTGCTGTCCAAATATACGTTGGGGTCCGTTGTGGGTCTTACAATCAAAAGAATTCTGTCCCGGTCGGACCCCATATCTATTCTTTAGTACCCCTGCTTGAGGTAACATACAATCAAACAAAATTCTATCTTAGATGATAGAAATAGAGTTCATATTAAATTGTGTTGCACTTACGGTACATTAAAGTCGAGTGTCTGCTAAAGAAATCGTCAATAAACAAAAGTTTTAGTTAAATTAATGCTCTACTTCTTAATTTTTATTACCCGATATACATCATGTTCTCATTTTGAATTCAAATATTGCACAGAGTTAACTATTATTAAGTAATATTTACGCCAGAACATTTAACACAAAAAGCAGATTACTAAATTGCTAAGTAAAATGAAAAAAAAAATAATCACAGATACGTGCCTATTTTCTTTCCCAGATGTTTCCAATTCCTTTTTAGTCTACCTAGTAACCGATTAACAGTACCCGATAACATATCAAGATAAAAAAAAACCCGCATCCTACGTAAATTCCCTTTGACAATTGTTTAGCCATTCACAGACAGAACACCATGTAAACGAAGGGAAAACAAAACGTAAATCACTTGATAGGGCCCTCGAAATAATAAAAGCATCCGGACATTGCCGAAGTCGGTCGGGCAAGTTCGCATGAATGTTCTCAACCCCTGAACGATTGCACGACAATGCATCTGATATAAATCCGTGTGCGTATACCTCATTTGTTCTATTGACTTGTATTATTTTTGTACGCCGCTACTCGTGAAAAGACAATGACAAACCGTTAGATGAGGCTTGCAAACTTTCGATGGTTAGAATTCTATTGAGCGGACGTCTTGTTATACTGATTATTGAGATTGCTTTTCTGTGCAATAAAATTGGAAAATCTATATCTATAGATACATATTATAAATTGAAAGTCGCTTTTCATGTCTGTTTGTGTGACTGCGTTGTTCTTCTAAAATAACTATGCAACGGATTTTGATGCGGTTTTACCAAAATCATTTTTGTAAAATATTTTTGTATCAATAAAGCTTTTTTATTATTTTTTTTTATTTACAAAAAATATTCTGGAAGGTTTATGGGTATAAAACACTAATATTAAACTTACATATACTCGTAATAAAGAAATCTCCATATTTAGTGAAGTCGTAAAAACGATGCGAAGCAGGCTAGTCATATATTTTTCATCACACTTGCCCGTAAAGTGTCTCTTAATGAACCGCTTTTAGGTCCATAATGCAGTGTATTAAACACGCGTGCTTTTTCTTTATGTTACCGCACTAGTGCGGTAACGCCACAGAAAACTATTTACTAGTCGGAGATGTACGCTTTTTTAATCTCCTCAAAGAGACTGCATGCCAAAAGGAATCCGCGTGCCAATTTTTTTTTTTTTTTAATCATCGGAATTTTCCTTGCTCCCAAAATGAACTAAAATACATTTACCTTAAATTGTCCATGGTCCCGGAACCAAACGGAAAAGACCCTAACTGGCGTTCTATTACTGCGGATTCTCACTGAAGTAATTTATATTTATTTATGCCAATAGTACTTTCTAATTCCATGTAGTTTAGTTAAACTACATTTTAACATACGACAACACTACGATCAGTCTAAACATTATTTTGTGTTTATTAAATTTTTTTCAAGGTTTTGTCAGTGCCTTCATTTACACCTGCGCGCGCATCGCCAGCACGCCGCGCGGAAAAACAAAACCACAGCGCGCCATTTTCCATAAAAGTTAATAACAATACAAGTCTGTTTTTTTCCTCGCAAGTGTGTTGAAAAACGTCGTATGAAACGCGTGCGCATTGATCATTACACACTCGGCTTCCTTATCGCGCTCGCCTACGACTCGCGCGAATAATACCGCCTCGGGTACAATGATCAACATAGTACACATGTATCATAATGTACTACTATTACTTATGTAAACTGACAAGTTTTTAAACGTCATTAATCATGAATTAGGTACCAAACACCATAATAAAACACGCATAAGTATCACCTACAACATAAACCTATTTGGACCATCATCTGCCTAGCCTTTTCCCAACTATGTTGGGGTCGGCTTCCAGTCTAACCGGATGCAGCTGAATACCAGTATTTTACAGTCGCTTCATGTAAAATACGGGTATTGCCACAACCCAGTTACTGGGTAATACGATACCCCTAGGTAAGACTGGTTGTCAGACTTTCGATTTTTCAATTCTAGAGCATTTGAGGGAAGCAATCAAAGAGAAAAGACGAAAAAAATTGACGAAAGGCGTCTCGCTCTTGCACGACAATGCGCCTGGTCACAAGAGCCGTGTTGCCCTGGCTGCCCTACACAAGTCAGGCTTCGAAATAATTAACCACCCACCATATAGTCCAGACCTGGCCACCTGCGATTATTATACAACGTGTAACGTTAAATGCGCAAAACCTCAGACACCCCAACTGATTTTTAATTCAATTGACCTATTCCAGGGAGTCATCATCATCTGCCTAGCCTTTTCCCAACTATGTTGGGGTCGGCTTCCAGTCTAACCGGATGCAGCTGAATACCAGAATTTTACATGAAGCGACTGCCTATCTGACCTCCACAACCCAGTTACTGGGTAATACGATACCCCTAGGTAAGACTGGTTGTCAGACTTTCGGGCTTCTGCCTACCCGTAACGACTGTCAAAGATCTACGAATGACAGCCGGGACCAACGGCTTAACGTGCTTTCCGAGGCACGGAGGGATCTCGGTATGTAAAGATGGTCACCCATCCACAGACCAACCGCGGCAAGCGTAGCTTAACCTGATCGATCGACCTGTGTGGCTGTTATTATTTAGCCACGGGCCCCTCGTAATAAACCTATTTGGACCGATTAATTAAAATTATCAAAGTGTGGAGTTTTTCCGACCGAAAACAATAGAATCCATTTGTTTCCATTATCTTTCGTTAGCTGATAGGTATTTATTGTAGGAGAGCTAGGGCAAACGCCTATTACTTTTACCTATATAGACTTCATTTTATTCAAAGAACTATAAAAGGCAAAGTTGAACGTAAAATAGGAAAGTTTTACGTTTTGCATACGAATCAGATAGGTTGATATAAAATTAGTTTAGTTTAGTTCTGACTCACCTTTGTGCTCCACATAATTGATTAGAATTTCATTTCTATGACATTGTTTTGATTTTTTTTTACATTGTATTTGATAGTAGTTAACGTTTTGATTATCTTGTTCTTGTTGTTGTTTTATTTATGGTTTCATTTTGACATATTGTTCTAATACTCTTAATTTTGAATTCTTTGAAATATTTGTACGCTGGAAACAGCAGAATATTATGGACATCATATTGCGTATAACACCTTTGGAACAACAATATTCTAACAAATAAATAAATTTATTATTATTTTTTTTTTAATGATCTTATTTGATTACATTTTTAAAAAATATTTGTTACTATTATTTTTTTTCTTAGCTCTTTAGCTAGTTTCAGCTACATTAACCGGCCTAAACCAAGTCAATGTAGCGTGTGTGGTGATGTTTGTCACGAAGAATGATGTTATGAGGAGATTTCATGTTCCTCAATCTGCATGAACTTCCTCACTATTCTGCAGGTGTTATGTAAATTGAGTCTTTCAGGTCTATTAGTTTGAGGCTGTGGTGGAGGTGATTGGGTATAACACCCGTCGTGGATACAACAATGGGTACTACGTACACTTTTTCTTGTCTCCAAATTCTGGTTACTTCGTCCTTCAGTTCAGCGTATTTACTGACTTTCTCAACTATTGTTTTTTGTAAATTATTTGTATTAGGGAATGCGATGTCTATAAGGTATTTAATTTTGTTAACTTTATCTTTAAGGGTCTATTATAGTAAACGGTCGTATCGGTTAATATTGCGCGATCGTAGTAGAGTTTGTGTGTGGTACTTTCTAGAACTGTTTTTGGTACTATTATTATTATTATTGTGATATTGGTGACAAAACGACTAAGATCACACACAAGAAGTTATGTATTAAAAAAAGCCGTTAAAAAAGGGATAAGGTGCAATCAAAACATGACATGTGGGGGGTCACGCCATGACATTACCCTTTCGTCTCCCATAAATTGCGATAAAAAATCCCCAAAACAGCATTTTTTTTGGCCATTTTTTATTTCGCTTTTTCGCCTTTTGTGTGAAATTTCGCACGGTTCGTTATGGTTGTCACGCGGATTTGAATGCAACTAATTTTGGTTTCCGAAACCCTTTGATACAACAATGACTTTGCTATCTTCGGAAGGGTTCTGCTTATCTCCTACCTGTCTCCATAAAGGCGTGAAGGGTCGATCCTTTCCTTGACCTTTTGACAATTTGTTGGGGTTCAATTTTTTTGTGAAATGTGTGAATTTAAGTTTGGTTTAATCAGTGAGTATTGTTATTTCTCCGATCATCTTTTTGTAGGTGAATTATGGGCCAGTTAAAAAGATTGAGTTATCTTTTTCATCTTAATTTTGTGCCCTTTGTAACCTTGAACGACTGATAATTTTGTCAATAGGTTACTGTGTCATAAAGATCACACCTATATTTTTATATTTTTTTAACGGAACTTACAGAATCTTTGCGAAATATGTCCGTTATTTTATTAGTAGACACTTCTGTTGAGAAAGGGTTACCAAACAAAAGAAAAGGTGCGCTGGTCAGAGTTAAAAACCCCTTCACATACATACAACTGACCAATTCAATTTCTTGTAATATTTAATAAGTACTTTCAGCCCTACTTCCTAAGTACGTACCGCCATCCTAAAAGATTTGTCTCATACATTTGGATTATATTATTTCATTCAATATCTTCATTCAAACTTTTTGACTTCACAAATAACATGGACATTACCGAGTACATTTGTAAGGACACCTGCTGAGGCCCTTAGGTGTCCACATTTATATTCAAACTGCCAAAAAAAAACACGGAAAACTCAACCTTATTTTCACACAAATAAAGTTCAGTTTGAGTGTTGATGGTTACAAAAGAATCAGTAGCCACAGGGCGTATCTTAGTTAAGGTAGTCATGTGAATAATTCCACACAAATCCTTTAGCTGATTATCATTTGAATGACATAAGTCATATTATAAAGGGTGTTTACAATAGGTGGTACAAGTACATAATAATCACGTTTTCGACTAAACAAACTATATGCAACATCTCTAAAAGAGAAACCATACAAAAACGTTGGTTACTGTTCACATATTATATTATGTAAATCGAAATATGTCGTTTTAGTATCAACTTTACACGTAAAGACATGTTATATGATGGCCATTTTAATGTCTACCTGTAAATATATTTATTATTATAATAAAGTTATTATGTATCATCAACTATTATGTTTTAGAGGCAATAATATACGTAAGTATTTATAAAAACAGACGTGCAATACTCAGCAAGTCATTATGATTAGCTTTTTTAGCATTGATAAAAATATTAATTCATGGGCCCAATCATATGTCATTCAAAACATTCCACGCATTTAGATACAAAAGTTTACGAGAAAATAGACAAGATACCGTAGTATGATTCTAAAAAAGTGCTACGAATACCGCCTACGCCGCTACGCCGTAGACGTCGTAGACACAGATCGATCTGCGGCTACAAGTGACAAAGTTTTTCAAGATGGCGCGGGGGAGAGTGGGTATAAAGGGGGATGGCGGGATGCTCATATTTTTTACTGTCGTTCGGGGTGAGCACTGGAGCCGATCGCTACACTGCTCTCCACTCACTCGGCCTCTTAAAAGCCTCTCTTCCTCTAAGGGACGTTTCTGAGAAATACATGTGCCGTTATACACGTAAGTGTCTATGTGGCTTTATGCCAGGGGATCTGTAAATGGGCAATCTGTGTGAGAGTCGGTACTTTGATAGCGGTGCGTGCGGGGAATGAGATTTGAAATAGGTAAGTGGGCACATAGGTATAGTAGGGTGTGATGATGAGTTTATGCCAAATGGAAGTACATCAAAAAATCATTAATGGATCAGAACTGAATTACAATTTAATGTTCTGAGACGTTTTGAGATAAATATTAGAATAACTGTACCTAGTCGTAGTATTTTTATGTAGTAGACTTGTCAATGAAATTGAATTTTCTCTCTTTCCAATTGTTTTGTGTGAAAGGTTACGCAGCGAAGCTTTGTTGCTGATGAGGAAAACTGATTTAAGTAATCTGATTAAAAGTACGGGTCTAGGTACTAAGACTACACCTTTGCCTTTCCGTATTACAAGCGTGATGTTATGTTATGATAGCAAAATCTTTGAAAAAAAATTTTTTTTTTTCGGGAAAATAGTTCATGGAGGGACTTAGGGAAGGGCATTTTTTGCCCGGCAGTGTGAAAGTATAGGCAAAATGAAAAAAAAAGAAGTTTATTTTCTTTTAAAGTTTCACCACACTTACGAAAACTATGAATGAACTGTAGGACTGTAGATGTAAATCATGCAGTGTTGTGATTCTTACGAACAATCCCCAGCACAAAACATAGATATTGTATTGTATCTCTTTCTCACAATCAAACCAACAAAAACAAAACACGATCACAAACCAGTCCATATTGTTGACTGTATACTGCAACGTTGGATAAAGTAACATTAGCTAATAAAAAATGTATGAGTGAACAACATTAGCCGTAGATAAACGCCGGTATCTGCGGATAATACGCGCTGTGGCCGGGCAGAGTCAACATCCTGCTCTCTGTGTTTGCTGCCGCGGTCGAGTTGGATAGGGGAGGAAGTGAAAACTGGGTGGAATCTTGTTAGAATCGTATAGATTTCGTTGAAAATGAGTTTCGACAGTTTTGGTGATGTTTCTGCGTTTTTGTAACTATGACGATAGGTGAACAAGTTATTTTTTTTTTAATAATACCTTTATATTCATATGATACTTTTACGATTATTTAACTCTAAGAATCGATGGATGGACCGAATCAAAGATGATATTGGCTAGGAAGGGGGGTGGCTACCGAGATGTCGACTAATAGAGAAGTATGGAAGAAAAACACATTTTGCGCGGACCTTAAATAAATTGTGATAAGGGGATGAGTACGATGGTGATGACAATCATTTAATTCTATTGTACTGCGAATATTAACATAACATACATTTTCATTGTTTATATTTCACACAGGTAAATATTATGTGGTACATGAATTCAGCCTATCGCAGTCCACTGCTGGACATAGGGCTCTCCCAGACTGCGCCACAACACCCTGTCCTCCGCCTTCCGCATCCAGTCTACCCCAGCCACCTTCTTTAGGTCGTCCCTCCCTCTAGCTGGGGGGCGTCCCACACTACACTTGCCGATACGCGGTCTCCACTCCAGGACTCGTCTGCTCCACCGGCCATCGGCCCTTCGACAGACATGGCCAGCCCACTGCCACTTCAGTTTACTTACTCTGCAAGCTATGTCGTACACTCCGATTCTTTTCCGGATTTTTTTTTTTATTTTAAATAAATCGTAGATATATTATTCTACAAGACAAAAGATAGTATTTACTTACCTTTTAGAGAAGCTTACTTTTAAATTAAATGTTTATTTCTGTAACTAGATCTCTTAAGACACTTTCACGATTACCATCATCTACCCATACTTCTCCCAACTAAGTTAGGGTCGGCTTCCAGTCTAACTAGATGCAGTTGAATACCAGTATTTTACATGAACAGACTTCGACAACCCAGTTACTGGGTTACACTGGTCAGACTTCCGGGCTTCTGACGACATGTAACGACTGTCAAAAATCTAAGAATGAAAGCCACAATTGCGAACAGCAACATCCGAAATTCACAGATACCTCTCTATTACCCGGGTATCAGTACACAGGCAATGTACACAAATCCTGCAGCGTACTTGAAATTAATTTCATATAGCCGCCGGGCTGTGGGGGGTTAACCCCACCCCACCTCAGACACGTGCGGAGCCACGGATAACCCTGTGTTACCGCGTCGCAAATAGCCTACGGCGATTTTGATTAATACCCGATTGAATAAGTTAATCATCGTTCTCATTCAGATAATTGGATGAGGCAAGCGATGTAACAAGTGGGGGTTGTCCTACTTTGTTTTAGGGTTAAAAAGTAAGTAAACAAAATGTTGATGAAACTTTTCAACCTTTGTTCTGAGATATTCTGTGTTTTCCAATAGCTTTGAAGTGGTCATGTCACTAATATGTCATACGTTCAGATGCTCAATATCATCGCGTAACATTTGTAGAGATGGTGATCAAAAAAGCCTTTACACAAAAAAACCCAGGCACCAAAATATGTTCAAATGTTAACCTTTGTTGTTGTAAATAAACAAGAATCCATTTAAAGCCGATTCAGGCTAAACCAAAAGTCAAAGTTTTATTTTTAGTATGACGCTATTAATTTAGGAATTGTATTAATAATATATTTTAATTCGTTTATAGTTATTTTAATTACTAATAGTTATCTATAAGGTGGAAAACACTTAGACTGATAGAAGAAAAAACAATAGAATATCGTTTATCATTACATATCTGAATTTTATTTAAGTTTAATATAAATGTTTTATACACATAATTCTTCCCGAATAAGTTCAAACCGTAAAGAAAGTAAAAACTGTCGCGCAGTTTAGAAGAACAACGTAGTCACACAGACAGATACGAAAAGTGACAAAAAATATAATAATTATTTATTGCTAAAGAAGAGCCAGAAACAATTAATTTACACGCGATATATACTACTAATTATTATTAAAATTTATATCTTTTCCCTATCAATGGTGCTCTGCACGTTGAAAAGGGGTAAAACAATAAAAAAGAACAAAGACCCAGTACAATGGTCACAGTTTAATATAAGAGTTTGTTCCCATTATGTCGGAATATGGGAAGAACTGAGTGGATGGAATCGTTTAATTGAACCCATGTTCATTATTATACTCTTTATTCTAACGAACGAAGTTTTACTCATCTACTTTGTTCTAAATAAATGCTATTTAGGTATAATCACTTTCATTTGTGACAATAATTCCCACTAAATTCACTAAAACTTCACTTTGTCATATAAATATATGTGTATGTATATTTTAGCATTATGTATTTATTTAAGTATACTTAAATGTTAATTTTCGCATTATATGTGTAGGTATAATTAATATGTTACTTTTAGACTTCACACATTCATATTTTTCTCTTCATGTTCTCACACACTATTGTCTACATTTCTTTTTTAATTCTCCTTTCGCAGGTCTGCTGGAACAAATTTCTTAAGAAATAAGCAGTACATTTGTACTCAAATTATTACTATGTCATATGCATATGTTTTTTACTGTGTGTACATAAATAATAAAATAAATAAATAAAATAAGGTTTAAACTGTCTAACTGTCAGAAGGAATGGACAAACATACCTTGTCGTTTTATGATGTCGTTTTATGATGTTCACTACTGTCACTTTTACGTCATAATTGTGAGGAAACCGCATTGAGATGGGATATAACAGGAGATGCCCTGTTATTCTATACACGGTTGTAGGTAGGTGCCAGAGCAGCCATCTTTGTCGCCAAGTTTCGTGGTAGTTCAGCTGTCAAATGGTTGTTTATTTTTTGTATTATTGAGATTTACGAGAAAATTACGAGGACTTTACCTTTAAAACTGCATGTAAATGTTGAAAAACAGCAATTCAACATGCCTGTGTGTTGTATTGTGAAGTGTGGTGCAAGGAAGAATGAAAATCAACCTCAACTTTCTTTGCACAGGTTAGTAGCCGGTTTTCATGCAATAACACATACAATAATAGACATTCGATGATATAATTGTAACGCGATCATGAATTTATGGCTAAAGTATTGATATTTGGGTGAATTTCCGTATAACAGACCTTTTTATTATTTTGTTAATTCATTCGTTTGTTTACAATAATATGTCATTATAGAATAGTGTTGTACCGTTGCCTAATAGTTTCCGGAACTAGTTCCTCCGCTGGAACGATATCGGTATATTCTGCTATGTTAACATAAATAGTCCTGCGTCTTATTAGCTCCGATTGACCTTGCTAGGTCCGGCCCGTGGTTCACAGCACCAAAATCAAAATATTTTCTTTCACATAAACCTACATGGGCACTTATGAAACGTCAGAAGCTAGATGCACGGTTCCAAATGGTGGTTTCCTATGCAGAAGAACCAGCGAGAAACTCCACGGTTACTCTTTTAAAAACAATCGGCTTTTACAATGTCTTCTATTTTTTTAAGTACCTGGTACTTGTTGACAGGCCTACACTGTCCTCCCCTACCTATTAACATTGTAAAAGCCAATTATTTTGAGTAACCGTGGAGTTTCTTGCCGACTCTTCTCCATAGAAACCACCAATTGGAACCGTGCACATAGCTTCTGACGTTTCCTATTGATTTTAGTTTCATATGCTAATATAATATAGCTGTAACCAAAATTATTTATTGATAAAAATACTTGCACTTTTTATAGGTTTCCTAAAAAGGAAGGACTAAAGAAAAAGTGGTTAGAGGCTATTGGTGAAGAAAATATTAATCCCCGACATAAAGAATGGTACCTCTGTTCACTTCACTTTGAAGAAAGCTGTTTCAATAGAACACTTGATGTAATGAGATTACATGATAACTCTGTTCCCACAGCATTTCTGATAAATGTGTATTAAAATGATTGATTAATAATAGCCTGGCGTTTGGCCTGAAATAAATAAATAGATATATATTAATTACATATATAAAAATAATAATAAATAAATAAATCATATTCCACAACTTTCACACAACGCCATCTAGTCCCAAACTAAGCAGAGCTTGTGCTATGAGTACTAAGACAGCTGATAAACATACATATATATTTCTAAATACATACATATTATAAGGTATAATAGGTATAATAATAAAGGTATAATATGCGAAAGCACCTGTTTTTGGGCATATGGATACATATCTCTTCACGCTGTTTTCTTTCACTTTAATACGTAAACGTGATGCAATTAAAAGGTGTTTTTTAATTCCGAAAAAACACTTGGCATTAATTTTATTTTCAGGGAAGAAAGTTGATTGCGATAATTTGACAGTTTCGGGTAGCTTGATGTGCTCGCGTCTGTACCTATCGATAAATAGTTCATATGAGTCTTTTACGCATAACAAAAGATTAGAAATAAAGTATTTTCGCATACTGTATTTTTATGCAAAATTATAAAGTACTAGCGACCCGCCCCGGCTTCGCACGGGTGCAATGCTGATCACTACATACTAAAATTATCAGTGTTTCTCTATTATATTATGCATGTATTATACATATAAACCTTCCTCTTGAATCACTCTATCTATTAAAAAAAACCGCATCAAAATCCGTTGCGGAGTTTTAAAGATCTAAGCATATATAGGGACAGACAGACAGGGAAGGACTTTGTTTTATACTATGTAGTGATGTTTATCGAAAATAAACTAGGATACGTTACTATAAAGTAGGCAACCTTAGTTAGAACGGACTATAAGTTAGTATACTATATTATGATCCAAACGTGATAACTAGTACGACTCGTATTTAGTATCGATACTCGTTATAGTAACACCAATGTTCCTTGATTGATACAACCCTAGCAATGGCAGCCATTTTTTGAGACAATATGAGTTGTAGGTAGGCACCCTTTTTTCGTAGGTATTTCCAGTCCATATATATATGTCTATGGGAAACCGGCATATCTTAGAACCAAAAATTCGTTGACATGTGACATCTACCAACCAGCACTGGGCCCCGAGGGGTGGATTACGGCCCACTCACAGACAGGAGGCCTGTGTTCCAACTGTGGAAACATTATAGGCTGATTAGACCCACTAATACCATGGTTACCGCAGTATTTTGTCATTGGTATATACGTGGGTGGATCAAATATAAACAGGACTTAAGTAAAAAAAAATACGCAGGTAGCGTTATAAAAAAAATGTAATATATTTTATTTTTCTACATAAGCTCCCCTTCTATTAACACATTTTTCCCAGCGCAGGGGAAGTTTCTTGATGCCATTATCGAAGAAGGTAGTCGGTTGTGCCTTTAGCCAATTGCACACAAATGATTCCACTATCTGGTCAGTGTGAAAACGGCGTCCTCCACTTGAAATTTTTTTTGTGCTATTCATACACTTGAGTTCTTGAAAACGTATTCTTATTAAACTGTAGAGTCAATCGATGACAAATTTCGGAAGGTTTTATGCTCTCCCGTGTTAAATTTTTATGATAAGTCGTTGCTCAACAGACTTATGTACCTCCTGCTTAGACATGATGCTACTGGCGCGCAATAAACTATAGTGAGCCGGAGCAGTATTCCCCCCCCCCTCCCCTAGATGATCCCCCCTAACACATGCAACAGCACCAAGCGCGTCAGTTCGATCAGAGACCAGTAATAAAAAAAGTCCGGTTTATATTTGATTCACCCACGTACTATATACTACTATACTATATACTAAAAGTGAAATCTCAAACATTGTCACGTTTGACAACACCCACGAAAGATACGAGGTTGCCTTTTATCAGGGATAATGAAACGCATATCTTATACAAATTACTTCTAAACTGTGTATTTACGATAAAGAAAATACTTGTATGTATATGAAATTCACAAATCGTTTTATCTAGCTGCAATATTAGTTCAGGGAATACGTCAATTATTACAATTTCACGCAAACACATTAAAAGACGTACGATTCGCCAATTGCCAGCGTAAAAAATACGACAACACACAAACGAACGGAAAAATTGCTTACTTTACTGTCAGTATTGTCATAATCGCGCACGCTGTTATGATCTTTAGTTGTTAAAAGTTAAAGCTGATATTAGTGTAAGAGTATTTTATAGTGTTGCGCGGTGTGTTTAATTTTTTTTTTTTTATTCGCTCACGTACTGCGGATATCTAAATATGCGGATCCTATTAAATCAGAAATAGGTATCCAATCAGTGCTCTTATGCTTCACTGCCTTTATACAGTCGTTAGGTACTATAACGTTCACGATATTAATACATCGGTAACCCTCCATTGCGACTGGATTCCTGCTTATTTTAAATCTTACGGTACGTTGGCTAAACTACCAACCTTTGCCTTACATATACCTTTGTGAACGACTATCAAAGACTTTGTACTTGTTTTTTTTACTTCCGCGATTGGTTTTACGTAGGTGTGTCACAACATTACATGAAGGTTTTATCAATTTTATTGATGCGTATCTGTACTGAAGATTAGATTAAAGAATGGTGAATAACGTTTTGTAATGTAAAATATAGCTGTGTCATAACGCACGCTCAAAAAGTTGATGCAAAGTGCGAATTATCATGAGGGTACACAAAAACTACTGAATGCATTACTTTCACGTCCAGACATACATCTGGCTATACACGTAGTTGAGAGTAAGTACTCTCATCTGCAAGTAACCGCGTATAATAAGTACTACGCATCTGTCATTTTTGAAGGGCATAACCTTTAACATGGATATAAGTATGTCCTTCTGAGTATTGTTTTCAATACACTAAAACTTTATACAGTCACTTATCATCATTTCAGAAACACACGGATATTCGTTTCGTAATCGGATACTACATAGTACTGCACATAATGTTCGACAATTTTCCGCATCCCTGCGCTACCTTATTCAAGGGTTGTCAAAACGAAACACGCTCCCCCACGATTGACAAAATAGCTGCGGCGTACAAACCAACCAAAACGATAGAAAACTCCACAAAAGGCTGAAGGTACTCGACGACTCTCGACCTAAACGCTTTAACTATATTCCAACCCCATGCTTCAGGATTGCTCACTCCACTTGTCTCCAAAAACCCATGAATATTTTATAGAATTTTGTGCCCAATGGCAGGGGAGGAAGAGTTAGCTTCGCGTGCGACAGCCGAGATAATGATGCCACTTCAGTCGCCGGTTTTGATATTGCTTCTAATTGGTGCTGGTCCTCATATAAAACTGTTGCACGTGCCACCCCTATATACCATGTAAAGAGCGAATATATACCCATTATATCAATTCATAACGATTTAATGTCATTTCAAATTTTCAAAGATAAAAACACAACAAAAGATATGTTGCCGTGGGTTATTGATATTTCCGAGTTTGTTTTGCCTATCAACAATAAAGGAGGACAGTTGGTATCTAAGTAGTGCACATGTACTTACATAATTCAAGTAAAACAAAAAGTTGTTAGTTCCTTATTGGTAAAAATATCAAGAATAGGGTTCAATGACCAGAGGCCGATCCACCTACAACATCCTTATAGTTAATGGTAAAAATAAGAGCAATGAACCTTTGATAAGGCACACAACATTTTATAATACTTACAAACAATTAGTGGAGGGGTAAAACCAACAAACAAAAGAAAATCACAGTATCAACATTCTAGTAGTCAAAGGACTAGGAAAAACTAGTAGGTAACAGGAATTTTGAATGGTCTATGTAATATATCCAGGAAACATTTAGACGACTTGGGAGCAACTTCAGTCTCCTCGCCGAGATTTGCAAATCTTACCTAACTAATCTAACTTAGGCAAATAATTCCGTATACGTTCATATTTCTTGCAAGAGAGCCGAGACAACGTTCGCATATTTTAATTAGGCTCCGCGACGAATGAGGCTTCAGAGCGATGCAGCTCTGCAGCGATCGTAATGCGGAGCGAGCGAAAGGAAGCGAGGACGCGCTTATTAGTGCCGATACAGACGCCTGTTTATCGGACCTGTAGTGTTGCCAGGTTAATTTTAAATTTCTATTTCTGTTTTTTTTTAATTACTTCTTTGTGATTCATGAACAAAAGTGGTAGACGTAGGATGGCGGTAGATGTAGTTTAAACTTTCGTGATCATTTTTCATCAAGATAGAACGTCAAAAACCAAGAATTTATGTAAAATTTTCGCCTTGACTTTCCAAAAAAGGCACTTAGCCGACATTTTTCCCAACAGACTCTTCTTCCAATGTTATCCACACAATTTTCAAAGAAAACTTCCCAAGCAACAAGCATGGCAACACCAGACAGAAGCCGGTTTATCGGTTGCGGGCGTGCCTCGCAGCGCATTCCGATCGCCGCGACCGCGACCGTGGTTTACGAGCGACGCTTAATGACACACGGTTACGACCGGGAAGAGAATCGATTCACGACACATTTAACTATCGAACTATGAAACCTACAGTCTATTCAAATCCTTGTTGCCAATTGATGTTATTTCCTCTTGAACGAATATCAACTTTATGGAAGTCTAAATTAAGTTGATTTCAGAGCGACTAGTACTATTTAACAAGTGAAATAAATTATTGAAGTGGTAGGAGTGTCACTATGATAAAGGTTTTTTTTTTTCAGATCACATATTTGTTTACATGTTTGGAAACTTAATTACGAACGCAGTATGCGCATTCCTGTTACTCATCATTAATTCCGTCACCCATCGAGTTTTCATAATTTTATTGTTATTTGTAATTGGGTTAATTGTTCTTTGGAATGGTTTGATTCCTCCATGACCGTGTCCTCTCTTAATATGATGAATTTGTATATTTATTGCTGCACATTATCGTTGATAATCTTTACAGATTTTATAACAATATTTAAAACGCATTTATTTGCCTCGTTGGTCTAGTGGTCGCAAGCGCCACTGCTCAGCATGAGGTCCTGGGTTCGACTTCCAGGTCGAGTAAAGTGTTATTGGGTTTTTCTATCTAGAATTTCCCAGTGGCAGCCCGGAGTTTGGATCTATGCCCGCCAATGGCACTAGGCTCGCCCCCTGGTAACATAACTAATAATAATATTCCACAACTTTCACACAACGCCATCTAGTCCCAAACTAAGCAGAGCTTTTGCTATGAGTACTAGACAACTGATAAACATACATATCTATATATTTCTAAATACATACATATTATAGATAAATTACACCCAGACAAAGAATGATCGTGCTCATCACACAAACATTTGTCCTGGGTGGGAAACGAACCCACGACCTTGCGCATAGCAGTTAGGGCCACTGATTGGTTAAATGCCGTGTATTACAGGTACATCTCTGCCTAACCCTTTCGGGAAACAAGGCGTGATGTTATGTAATGATATTTTATTTTGTTTTATGTTATGATATTTTATGATATGTTACGTTATGTCATGATAAAGAAACTATCGTAGAACCTAATTCGTTAACTTCCAACCCATTTTCTGGTCAAAGTTTTCGTACACCGTGCACCGTTGTACGTACATTTCAAGGAAAATGTTATCATTATTTATTTATTTATTCTTTTATTTCAGGCAACTAGGGCCCATAGAAAAAAATAATACATACTACTACAAACATAAGAATACTTATAAACTAATACATACAAAATTATGAGAAATACAATACTATAATACTCGTAATAAAACTTAATAATACTAAAAATACATACAACATAACAAACTTATACTACTGCACACGAAGTGTTGGCGTCGTGTTTCGCTGACTAGTGTCATGTTGGTGTGCGACGAAACCGACATAGTACTATTTCAGATACGGCAACCTAAGAGGCGCGTCATAAATCCCATTAAATAATAATAATACTAAACTCTTATTTAAGATAACTAAGATCCAATTTGCTAGTAGTATAACAACTTGTAGCTAGTGTTAGTAATACAACCTTAATCTACTCGCTCCCTGCCTGACCCAGGAATCGAAGTATCAATACTAATATGAGCATTAATACATCGACCCATCTACAGACAGTCAAGTCTACTGGCTATCATTCTTAAAACACTGTTGCGACTAGCCCGTACTCTGCTCAGCATTGGAATAACAAGATAAATGGTAAATTATTGCCAATAATATCCTTTACTCACCTCTTATCAGTTTATCAAAAACCGTATAATCAAATTACTTGGCAAGCAATATTTATCACAATTCATATCTTTGCACTTGGAATCCTTCTGTATCTAATAAGGCGTACGCGGAAAACCCAAAAAAATACGTAACACTCTCAAAGTAATTTAGTAAAACTTTGATTTCCTGTGAATTCGTTTCTTTAGTAATACTTAGTATTAACAGCAGGGTAATTGCGTAACACACTATCAGTAGCAATGGGTCTCATTTTGACAGTTCAACAACGTTCATTGCGTTATTTATGCTGTTGAGCAGATACATTTTTGATCATATGGAGCAATGGATTAACAATATGCTTCAAAATTATTCAAATTGAGAGTAATAGTGTGTTACGCAATTAGGGTGCTGGTCGCAGACTGACTGGATGGATTTAAATGAATCCTTATTAATTTTGCAGTCGACGAGTACACCCATCACCACACTAAGCTAAGTTCCAGTTTTCAGGATTCACATAGATCTTTCAACCCGCGTGGTGGTTGTTATCACTACCGTTGGTTATAACAAACAATGGTGTCACAACCTAATTATTCGTATTATAAAGCAGATAAATATGAATTTAAATTTTTAAACTGTTGTCTGAACAGAGAATCAGTACAATTTGGACTTGAAATTGTATAAGGCTTCCTCAAAACGCCCGTCTTTACAAGCATTTATTAAGCCTTGATTTCTAGTTAATTAATACGTCTAGTTAGGTACTCATTTCAGCCTGTCTATTCTAGAACATACAGGCTATTATTTCTTAGAAATCAAAATATCTTTAAAAGATATAAGAACCAACAAAACGTGACCGTTATCGACATCGATTGATAACATGCCACGTTTAGTCACACCTTTGGTTAGACCTAAAGATTAAGCCATGACTGTGTGTAAAAATATATACGTAGTATACTTATTTGTCTACGTATAAGTACAATAATTGAAGCGTCATTTTTCTTTTAAAAGATTAAACTAACGTAAGTATTTCCTTTCAGGAAATAACATTTTTTCAATGAAAACTAACAACTAGAATAGGCATCTGCCAACCCTTTGGGAATTAGAGACGTAATGTGACGTTGTTTTATCGAACTACATCGCCATATTATGAAATATACTAATACATAATATGTGTGGTTCTTTCCTCAAAAGACCACTTTAGACGCCAATCTACATGGTCCTCAAAGATTATGTCCGGATTTTTATATACACATTGGCATTGATGAATTTTATATAAACAATGACATGGATATTTACTTTGTAAAGTATCTTATTTATTATTATTATTATTGTGAATGTGAAGACTATGCGGGTCATTTCTTTTTTCTGTTTCGTCTTAGTTAGTTTTAATCATGATCTGGCAGTTTGAGTAATTTATGCAGCCTACCCAAATGTCCTTTCATTGGTATTGTTCGTCGAATCGTGAGACTCCTCAAGTTCTGAGTTGAGCTGCACGATTTTTGACAAATGCGTGCACTGAATCGACAGGTCCGCTCAATCTGTGTGGTTCTTTACTCAAAAGACCATTTCAGACACCAATCTACATGGTCTTCACATGATCTGACCAAGATCATGTCTGGACTTTAAAAGAGACTGCGACTTCTGAGTTTGTTTCGGCCTTACTTCTTAGAGTAGTCAGATAGGAAACGCCGACCTCAACTAGTTTAAAAAAAAATATGATTGACATGTAAAAGTGTTTGTACAAACCTACTTACAGAAAAATAAATTATTTATCATTATCATTTATAACTTAACTTTTACATAATTATTTAAAATGGCTTGTTAGGGTACAATAAGCCACTTTCACACAGCCTATGCGATAACACGATGATACAGACTTAAACTCATTAATTGTAGAACAGTATAGCATTAATTTTACCACATAAAGCGTACTGACTTAGCTTTTATCATGTTTAACGTCTTAAAATATTAACTTTGTTTGTCTCTGTCTGAGGCCTCGATACCGAGACCCCTCCGTGCCTCGGAAAGCACGTTAAGCCGTTGGTACCGACTGTCATTTGTGAATCCATGACAGTCGTTAGGGGTAGTCACAAGCCCGAAAGTCTGAGAACCAGTCTTACCAAGGGGTATCGTATTACCCAGTAACTGGGTTGTGGAGGTCAGATAGGCAGTCGCTCCATGTAAAATACTGGTATTCAGCTGCATCTGGTTAGACTGGAAGCCGACACCAACAGAGTTGGGAAAAAGCTAGGCAGATGATGATGTCTGTCTCTGTCTGAGGGCTATTGAACTAGCTTTGCTATATACATGATGATGATGAATGATTGCCATGATTTTTATTTAGGTTTACTTTCACTTTCTGAAAAGCCCCTGTATTATATCTCATTCCCGTATTGAATATTAAGTAAAAATAAGCATGAATCAAAATAAAAAAATAAAAACAAATCAGATATATTGGAATTATTTTGTTCGGGAAAATATAATAGTGGAGAATTCCACTATTTTGGCATCTAAAACCAGCCCTCATAATACCTATTATGGAATAAATTCCATTTAAACTACCATTAGTCATTCGGATACGAACTTCACTTATCTAAACCTAATTCAATAAATCCAAACGGCGTTTTTAATACAAATTAAAATTACGCATAAGTTACGTAGTCAATGGATGACAAAATATTTGGATTTGAAACATAATGTTTTAAATTTCTTTAAACTTTCATGTGTCATGTAATAACAAAAGTGTCGTGTAAAAGCAACAGTAACTCTGTTTGGATGAAATTTGGTACAAGGACAGACCATACCCTAAGTTAAGACATAAGAACTTTTTATCACGGTACCTTCATGTGGGATAATCTCTGGCAGAGCCATGGGCAAAAGCTAGTAATTAAAAAAAAATTAACAAAGACTAATAATTTATCAGTATTTAAACACTCACCCGGCAAAGATTTCCAACTGTAGCCGCACGCACTTTCAAACACCCTTTACCGTAACAAATCAACATCCACAGCCTACTAATTAAACAACAAAAATCCTTTATATATAAAGAACAACAAACGAGACACCTGTCCACTTTCAGCAAACTTTTCATCACTGAAAAAAATCGTCAATCACATAGACAGTGATAATTCAAGATTAGACGAACTCTGCGATATGTAATCGTCCATGTCATAATCGCAAGCGGGAGCCTTGTTGGGCTCACAATGTGATACTAACATCTATAATAAAGAAGAAAACATATTACAATGTTAATGAGTATTAATAATAATAATATTCCACAACTTTCACACAACACCATCTAGTCCCAAACTAAGCAGAGCTCATGCTATGAGTACTAGACAACTGATAAACATACATATATATTTCTAAATACATACATATTATAGATAAATTACACCCAGACAAAGAACAAATGATCGTGCTCAGCACACAAACATTTTTCCTGGGTGGGAATCGAACCCACGACCTTGCGTATGACGAACCACTGACCACTAGATCAACAGGCCTGCCAAAAATAATTACTTTATTATTGATAAACTGAAACTTTTGCGTTACGGATGTTGACAACCATTTTTTTTTTTTTTTGTTTCGGGGTGGAAAATCCTCATGGATGTCCGCCGCCCTGGGGCGGGCGGCGGGGTCTGTCAGACTCTTACTGACTAAAAACCACACCGATGTTCCCTCTCTCACCTACGCCGGGGGTCGCGGGAACGAACGATACTTCCGCAACCCCCGGCTGGTGCTGGCCCGCTCCTGCGGGCCTCTCCTCGTGTCAGGGGGGGGAGTGAGGTGTTAAACTCCCCCCGCGACGTCTAAGAGGGGCGCGCGTGGAACACTACGCGCCGCCGCCTCGGGTCCTGATGTGTGGGGGGCGACGGACGTCCCCAAGTCCGTCGCCCCTGGACCCATTTAGGGGGGCTGGAAGAGGGCGTTATCCGCCCTCCGCCGACGCCCGGTGCGCCTGCTGCGGGCCGGGTGAGGGGACGAGATCTCCCTCTCCCTTTCCGCAGCCTCCTTCTGCGAGACGACTGTTTCGCAGAAGGAAACCACCGCGTCCCAGGACTCCTCGCTGCCGACCATAGACTCGACCACGGCCGGCAGCGATAGGTCACTGCCTACTCCTGAGATGAGGGCACGGCGCGGCTCCTCCCAAGCGGCACACTCTGCCAGCGTGTGCCGCGCCGTGTCCTCCCGGCAGTCGACGCAGTGGTGACACCGGGCGTCCGGCTCCCTGTTTATGCGACACAGGTACTTCCCGAAGCAACCATGCCCCGAGAGCACCTGCGTCGCACGAAACGACAGGGAGCCGTGCCTCCTCCCGAGCCAGCGCTCGAGCACCGGCCGGACCGCCTCGATGGTGACGAGGCCGGCAGGATGTTGACAACCATTTTTTTTTTTTTTTTTGTTTCGGGGTGGAAAATCCTCATGGATGTCCGCCGCCCTGGGGCGGGCGGCGGGGTCTGTCAGACTCTTACTGACTAAAAACCACCCCGGTGTTCCCTCTCTCACCTACACCGGGGGTCGCGGGAACGAACGATACTTCCGCAACCCCCGGCTGGTGCTGGCCCGCTCCAGCGGGCCTCTCCTCGTGTCAGGGGGGGAGTGAGGTGTTAAACTCCCCCCGCGACGTCTAAGAGGGGCGCGCGTGGAACACTACGCGCCGCCGCCTCGGGTCCTGACGTGTGGGGGGCGACGGACGTCCCCAAGTCCGTCGCCCCTGGACCCATTTAGGGGGGCTGGAAGAGGGCGTTGTCCGCCCTCCGCCGACGCCCGGTGCGCCTGCTGCGGACCGGGTGAGGGGACGAGATCTCCCTCTCCCTTTCCGCAGCCTCCTTCTGCGAGACGACTGTTTCGCAGAAGGAAACCACCGCGTCCCAGGACTCCTCGCTGCCGATCATAGACTCGACCACGGCCGGCAGCGACAGGTCACTGCCTACTCCTGAGATGAGGGCACGGCGCGGCTCCTCCCAAGCGGCACACTCTGCCAGCGTATGCCACGCCGTGTCCTCCCGACAGTCGACGCAGTGGTGACACCGAGCGTCCGGCTCCCTGTTTATGCGACACAGGTACTTCCCGAAGCAACCATGCCCCGAGAGCACCTGCGTCGCCCGAAACGACAGGGAGCCGTGCCTCCTCCCGAGCCATTCGTCGAGCACTGGTCGGATCGCCCCGACAATAGCGAGGCCGGCGGTAGGGCGTAAAAGCCTGTCCCGCCATTCCGCCACCAGGACCTCGCGGAGCTGAGACCGACGCAGCTCCCAGTGTCGCAGGATGTTGACAACCAACCCCAACCAAATCCGTGTTACCGCAACACATCGGTGCGACTGAGTGTCAGTGATTGTGTCAACTGTTTCTGTGTTTATTAGGTACAGTACCGTATGCATTTGAACATTTGCACCGACTTCCTCAAAATTCCGGTATTCAGCTGCATCCAGTCAGACAAGAAGCTGACCCTGTCATAGTTGGGTGACCCTGTCAAAGTTGGGAAAAGGCTAGGCAGATGATGATTTGCAACGAGTTTTACATTGTCAAACAAATGGAAGTGAAAATCTTAGAAGTCCTTATATTATATGAACCTTTAGATGTCCTTATATTTGATGATGAGCTTATTATGTGAGATGTTTGTCAATAAAAACTTTTTTATAAAAAAAAACAACCGACTTCCAAAAAAACACTACAAAGTGAAAAAAAAAAACGGAAGTCGGTGTCGTTGGTTCCGCATTTTCGTTTTCCATTAGAGTTCCGTTGTCTGTCTCCGAAACTCATCACCAGATCTTGACGAAATTTAAATGGGACCATTTCGGAATAAATCTAAATGGAACAAAAAAAGAATTATGCTAATCGGTCCATATATGACGGAGTTACATACATTAAAAAAAAATATATACAACGTGTAACGTTAAATGCGCAAAACCTCAGACACCCCAACTGATTTTTAATTCAATTGACCTATTTCGGAGAGAGTAAATAAGTCATTAAAAAAATTGTAAAGGTTTTATGTGCTGTTTTAGTTTTACTGGCCACTCTGATCGTTTCTTGCGTCTGCGACGACGCTTTATCAAGGGAGGAGTCGTCACCGGGCCGCTGCGCCGTGCTGACATTGCCTTGCTTAACCTATTAAAAAAAATAGCAAGGAATGTGCGCGATTTGGATGGAGAAATGGCACTATTGAGCTAACGCTGTGTGAGCGTGCGTGTTCCACCGCGGCCCGTTCGATGTCCACCACGCACAGGATGGATGGAAAGCAGCACATAAGTAATTCTTTGCTCCGTTGGTGTAATTGCTGTATGGCGTTCCAGTAGGAGGATAAATAAATAAATAAATAAATAAATAAATAAATAGACACGGCAACGTTTTTCATGCAGATTTTTTGAAAAATGTGACCTATATAAAAAGTGGTTAAATTAAATAAATTAAATTAAATAAAAAGTTAAATTAAATAAATAGTTAAATTCTGCTCGTTATTCTGATCAAACTATTTTCAGGTTTTGCGCATTTAACGTTACACGTTGTATCGGTAACGTTAAATGCGCAAAGAAGTCGGTTAAAAATAGCAGTGGTAGCCCACTTGAAGGTCGTGGGTTCGATCCCAGGCAGGCACTTTACTTTGTCTGATTTATTTCATCACCACTGCTCTCAAAACGGTGAAAGAAAACATCGTGAGGAAACCGGAATGTCCCAGACGCAAAAAAATTAAGACACGTGACATCCACCAATCCGCACTGGGCCCGCGTGGTGGATGACGGCCCGTTCCCTCTCATAGAGAAGAGGCCTGAGTTCTCGCAGTGGGAACGTTATAGACTGATTATGAAGCTACAGTGCTATTCTGTAAAAACCTCACCGTGAGAACTTAGGTGAAGTGAGCGGGAAGTGAGCTCTGTCATTCCCTAATGGTAGGGATTGACAATATTAAGTGCTCACTTCACTTATGATTTCACGGTGAGATTTTTAGAGAATCTCGAACATGTGTAAACAGCTTGCATAAAATAATTTGGATGACATTTGGTACACAGAGGTAAAGTCTACAATTCTTTACCCAAAATTCCGTTTCCAGTAAAACTCTATGTACAAAAGATAAGCACATACCTATGTATTAGGTACATCAAATTAAGTAGGTGCATGTGTACATCGTTATCGATAACGTTATATATTTTATGTAATTACAGATTGTATGAAAGGTTTTAATCAAAACTAGCCTTTATTTCTATAAATATAGTACTCACGATTTATAACGGATAATAGGCGTCGATAAGCATATCACATAGATAGTAGACGGGACCTTGATCTACGTAAAAGTAGTTATTAAATGATAACAATTTAATACAATTTTATGTTTTACCTTATCAATATTATGTTGATAACATCGATAGCTATTCTTCTTCTGGCGATCAACGTTTTAAGTAAAAATAATAAATTATTTAATGGTCTAAAAACTTTTATTTTGTGTACAACTACTAGCTTTACACTGCGGTTTCTCCTGCATAAGTCTCGATCCCGTGGAAACAAAAATATTTTACGTTCTAATCTAGATAATGGTTATCCATGAGCCAAATCCGTTCAGCCATTTTAGTGTGAAAGCGTAACAAACAAATATAAAAATACATCAAATATTTTCTCTTTATAAAATAAGTTTAGATAATATATAAATGTGAGACCCATAAACGGGCTCCACAATAACTTGAAAGACCTCAGGCTTAATAATTTGTGAAAACAAAAACAAAAGAATGCTTTCTTCGAGATAATGGACCCTGAGGAATGAAAAGAAGAAATATAGCAACAGAAATAAGGGTTGCTGCAGCTGTTAATAGGATGGCTAGGATAGATGAGGCTAATGCTAGACAGTTGACTCACCTGTATTATCATCGTTCGCTAACGGTTCTCCATCTTCATCAGCTCCTGAAATGAAAAACAAAAATGTAAATGGAATATTTCAGCACAGTTTTATGTATTACTAGTGACCCGCCCTTGGTACTATCTACGGAAATGGCCACAAGCCTCCTCTTTTAGAGTGGGATTGGGCTGTTATTTACCCCGCGGGCACAAAAACGGGTTCGTTGATATCTTCGAATTTTTGATTTTACGACATGCCGGTTTCCTCAAGAGGTTTTTTTTTCTTCACCATATATAGAGTAGTGGTGATGAAATTATTAACACAAAGTAAAGCATCTGCTTGGGTTCGAACCCACACGGCCCTACAACTAATAAGTCGGAGCCGTTACCAGTAGACAGAAACTGCTCCAAGTTAAATATTCTATGTTTTATACACCTAAACCCTCCAAAATTATCTCAACGATGGTGAAAACTACACCAAAATTCATTCTGTGGATTAGAAATACTAAGCGATCAGACAGACAGACACAAAGAGCGACATTGTTTTATCATTGCACGCAGCAGAAATAGATATGGTGAACTTTCCATGACGAGCTTTATCACAAAGAGCCAAACTATACTGCGATACCTATCCAAAATTTCTTCGTTAAATGAAAACACATGGTTCAAAAAGCAAGCTTATTTTACCTATGTGTATTGTCTGTTCGAGTGCCCTCGATGATGTGCCGGCACCGACAAGCACTGAAGAGGGTTCCGCACAGGATATTAACCGGATAATTATACTAAATTGCGAACGTAATGGATCCCTAAACGATTTACCACGAACGCTTATGTAGACACGAGCTGTGTAAGATTGTCTTTATTAAGGCAAGGCAAGTAAGTATGGCAGGATTGCATGATCGAAGAAAAGACAATGTTCAATTCACAACCGAATTTACAAACACACATATCATCATGCGTTGTTCTCCGAAGGGTTAGAAGTATGGGTGTAACCTATACACACCCATATTTTCCATTTATGTTTAAGTTGCATGTAGGTAATAAGGGCAAGTCTGTTGACTTCAACCAGGCACAAATCCAGATTCCTGACTGCTACTGAGAAATTCTAGATGGAAAACAATCGAATTAAATGTACATGAAAATAAAAGACACCATTTAATTCAGTTCTATTCAAATAACCTTTATTCGCAAAGCTAGTTTTACAATACATTTGTATTAAAAGTATCTCCAATCTACAACATTATTTTTAGTATACTGCAAACCTGAATATAATTTGTTCAGAATAAATAACTGAATCGATTACAATAGTTTTTACACCATGTTATATTTTGTCCCAAAAATATTTAAAAATGGTAACAAGTTGGACACCGAGCGACACTAAGTACATTTCCGCAACCATATGCGCACAACACAGGTCACAGCCAGGCGGCCGTCGGCGCGTGTGGTAACCAACTTTTTGTACGGACAATCAGGTAACATAACAAGCTTGTAACTTCGTGAGTTTCCATTATATAGTTTTGAAATTTTGTACATAGATTCATTACATAAAAATACTAGACACGTGTTTCAGGTTTGCCATATACTAAAAATAATGTTGTATATAATAGTCAAGCTTAGGTAATCTCCAGATTTCAATATAAATATTCTGTGAGAGCAGCGATTTCTTATGAAGGTCGGGTCTACGACCTTGTTCATTTTTTCTAAGACATATTGATCGAAACTTGTATGTTCTCTTTGAACAGAACAAATCCTTAGCCTCCAAAAACTTGCCTTGTTGGGTACAGAAATAATAAGTAAGCAATAAAATCATTTTTACAGAACTTCATCTATAAAAAATATTATATATTATTTAAGGAATTTAGCTATAATTTTGTTCATCGGTTATATCAACTATGGTGTTATCTATCTAACGCTATCGTCATATAAATCTAAACGTCAGCTGTTTTTATACGTAATTTGGTTGAAATAAAAAACAATCTGTTCGGCAAACTGTTTATTATTTGAAAATATTATCAATGTTTGTCAAATGAATTCATTTGAAGCGAATACATTCGCTCCCATGACTTGTAATCTCTAGCATCACGTAGAGTAACAGTTCACTTCCCTAAGTTTTTACGGTGAGATTTGAACCGACGGCTGCTCTTACGTACCTATGTAACCCACTTACAACTCATATGTTACTTCAATGAACTTATTTCAGACACAGCCATTGACAGAGCGTACCCGTTACTATCATTTATGAATTGGAAAACAAATCCTTCTCAAATGACAGACAAAATCCATGTTATCCTTATCTAAGCTCCTTATCTTAAACATATCAATGCACCCAAAACTGAGATAAACGAGTTATCTTAATATTGCGTAGCATTTTTTTATTTTGTACTTAACGGCTAATGATGTCACTTAACGTTACTTTTTTCGATGCATGAAGAGGCCTCCTCGTGTAGCGCAGTTTGTTCCGCCAGTTACTCAACTGAACCAAACGCTCGGCGCATCCTGGACAGTCACACCCAACACCTTATTTGACTGGCCCCACCGGAATCCGGCGTCAAGCAGCCTGCTGTGTTTCGTCGATGCGTGGGAGTTCCAGTGCCTTAGGCATCTTCTGTGGACGCTCGTTCCATCATAGACCTCATCCATTGCTTTCCAACAGGCGTGATCGAGGTCCAGAGCGGGCCCATTCAGCAATAAAAATAAAAAAACTTTAGTTTGTGTGTTTTCGAGTAAGTAAGCGTTTTTTGACAGTCAAACACTGTTGCCATCGTTTTCATGACGGCCGTCAACGCTATTTGCTGACGAGGAAGCAACTAGCTGTCAATGATTTGCTCGCTCAAGAAACATACAAAAGGGTGTTACCATTCGTGGCAGGTAAACAAAACCGATCTATTTACGATACGCAAAACAATTTGGTATCTAGGGTGCACACTACCTTATTTATTCGATCAATAATTATTTTGTAATATATAAGAACTAGGTCTTGTAATAATAAAGATTATGGACAGGCTTCAGTTAGTTTCAATCACTGCGTAATATCGGCTTAGGACATGATTGACTTTACCGAAAGTACACCTGTTGGATAGACTACATAAATGTATGATTTTTTTCAGTCGTTGGTGACGGGCCAAATCATAGGTACCTACATAATTATTTATGTATATGTAAGTATCCACCGATTGGTATTTCTATCTCCTTAGCGTGTCGATGGCAACCTATTGTATATAGAATCAGCCCAGAATTTGGCTAGGAGCTTGGCACCTGCAGTAGCGTCCATCAGCTCCTGTAGCGTGCAGGCAATAGAACACGCTGGACACGATATTAAGCGCCCCATTGTTTGTAGGACAGCACCACATTTACACACAAAGGCGGGGTCATCTGTGAATCTCCACCTAAGCAGATTTTCTTTGCTTCGGCCTACCTGAGTACGGAGTCTATTTAAAGACTTCCAGGTACGCCAAGGCAACTCATGTGTAGGTGGGAGATAATATTTCTATAACAAATTATGAGCAAATTATAAGACCTTTCTACCCTGCTTCTCTCTGTGTGTTTGACATAGGCACAAATGTTACAATAGCTCATATCTTGATTCAAAATTTAAAATTCGCCAATCAGCAAGGAGGAAGTAGGGCTGACGGAACTAACGGTTCTACGAGTAGATTACCACACGTGGGCGCTTTAGGTCCCAGAAATAGTTTTTTTTTTTTATTCTATGTAACCATGCAGTGTTGTAAGTGCGAGTTTTTACTGTTACGTCATCATAATTACTATTGTTATCAATATTGTATTGTTTTTAGCACTGAATATTATCGTTATCTTAGGCACGAATACTGATATCAGCTCCCATTCTAACAAGATTCCATTTAATCTGCGTTCCAATCGACAGCCATTTGTACTGTGCTACCCGACTAAGGATGTCGCGAGAACATACATATTATAAGTTTTTTTAACATGCGTACTAGTTATAGTCATCTAATTACGTGGCTTCGGCATCAACCCTCGCTATCAAATCAAAACATCTTGAGACGTTTAACGGTATATTACACGAACACCTTTCCACCTACTTAGTCAAATAATACACGGAGGCACGCGACAGGAGACGGGACAAAGGCGCAGCACTACCGTCTACAAACCATCATTACGAATTGAAGAAAAGAAGTCAGCCAGCTGCCTCCCACTTCCTCTCCATACAAAGTCGTGTAACACAAGATGTTCGCATTGTACGGCGGTTTATTTTAGGGCACATTCATTACGCCACTCGAATTGGCGCGTGTTCTTATCTTTGTGTGTCTGTGTGCTTGTTGCTAGTGTGTCGCGTGCCTTAGCGCAACTGTCGGAAATCAACTTCCGAATTTGGAATGGGCGATTGAGACGTCCAAGTAAAGCTGGATAGTGCAAAGTATGTTGTTTTGGTGAAAGTTTAATCATCGTTTTGTACTATACAAAATAATAGTTTCGTAGTAACGAATACCTACACTGATATAGATAACAATGTTTTCTTTATATGTATTTACATAATAGCAAAATTCGATCACGTGGCTAATTTTCGATCATTATGTATTTTGGATAAGGTGAATTTGTAACGTTATCCTATTGCCAAAATAATCGATGGAATAAAAACACACAGGGCGATAAACTTATAACGAAGTAGGTACCTACGTTTTTTAGTGTCTCGAATATTCGCACCAACATGGCAACAGCGCCTGATAAAGCTGCAATTTAATACTCATGAATATTCTGCAAAAATAATTCCAACCGAAAATATGCAGCGACACAATGATTTAAACACAATAATTAACTCTAAAAAAGCTGGTCTGTAAAGACACGTGGCATCTCAAGATTTTGAATAATAACAGCCCTAAAATCTGGGGTCAATAATACCGCGTTTATTAGAAACCAGTTTGAACCAGTTTCAAGTTGGTAGGAGCGCCATCTGCGGAGGGCGGCGTCTTCCGCTGCATTGTGATCGAACACCGGTCGGCGCACGCGCTATGCAACGATAGTCTTCCTGTACGGTGTCAGATGTACTAAGGTCATTCTTTGTAGGGTCAGAGAACTTAGAACAGTTTTTTGGGTTTTATTTTAATGTGATTTAGTTTGAAATGTCTGGAATTGATAGCTTGAAAAAGGAAAATGATATTATTTAAAGTGAACTCTGCCTTTGTCGTGAATACAAGATAACAATTTCCTATAAAACAGCAGTCCCTAAAACTCGAGCCAATAATATTTTTATGATATTTATTTAGCAATATTAGCGGCATATTCGGAGCTAATAAAGAGTAACCCTCAAACGCGCGGTGGTATCATTCGGACCCGGCGCCCTTGTTTGCAAGGAAGCTAAGCTGCGTAACGGTGTTTGCCCGAACAAATTTATGTGTGTCGTTACCGTACTGTCACAAATCTACTTATCTACCAGAACCACGCCTTCAATAATACGAGCTTTAGCGTTACGGACATCTGCGAGCCAGTGTAATTTTATGAATTACCGAAAATAAACATGATGCGTACTCACTCGTTTGCAATCAAATTTAGAACACGATGTTCTTCATAACTTAGCAAATTATAAAGCTTTTGTATTCGAATTGGTAAAGGAATGTTCTATAACATTAAAGTTAGACATAAGTTAGGAGTATTGTTAGTAGAAACCAAACAAACACACGTTATGCAATATAAAACACATATCGACACGCACACAGACAGACGTCAGATGAGTGTATTCATCGTATCGGAGGTACGGGCATTGTCCATTGTGTCGACGCCTTAGTCTATTGTTCCACCTTGTGTATGTACCTATGCCAGCCACATCGATCGGCTTACATATACACTGTTATGACTTCCACTACCTATGTACTGATACAGCCACACTAGAAACTACTGAAGGAAATCTGGATGTGTAAACACAAACGCTAGTTTCCACAGAATGCTTGTTAGATGTGAGTTTAAACAGAATGTTCAAGTAGATTTGCGTGCAGCCCTTTCCTGAGTACGACAAATCCATTTTCCCCCTTAAGCAAGGAGATTTACAGTTGATCATATGAGTAAACTCCCCAAATGTAATATTTTTCGGGGTATAAATTGTCATATTCTTGTAATTCTAGTAATAACCGCGTGTTGCTGTCATGTGAACAGTACAAATCCACCCATGGCAGTAATGCGGCCCAGGATGCGGAATTCGTATTTCGTCACCAAATTACATGATTTATTGTCATCGCGGATCGTACAAGGGCGCGAGTATTCGCACGGGGTGATTTTGTACATTTAATAATGTCATACTTTACTTCAAATCTAATTTCTCAGTTGCAATTAGACCTTGTAATAATTATCATTGGCTTTAAACATCTCAGCACCACTTTTTATAATAGGCATTTTTAAGTAGTATAAAAAGCTAGCATTGGCAGTAGGTATTAGGAAAGCCGCAACAATAATTATAGTTTAAAAAAATAAAAATATAAAAAACCCTCTTTCTTTTAAAACCAAACTATAATAAAACTGACCGCTATACAAATCCAGCAGTGTGTAACGTGTAAAGCTACTGAGGGGAAATGAGGGCAATATTGAACGAAAATATTATAATAAACTATGAAGCTATATTGTGAATGTGACAGTCCGCGTGTCACGACCCCCGCACTACGCCATTTAAGGGTTAATACAACGCCGCCTGACAGAGGGTCGTCTTTGTAAACTGAAAGGATTATTTAGAACAATAAATCCCAACATTTATCACTTTTGTTCACGCCCGATGTACTAATAAAGATTAATAAAGTTGTGACAATGTCTTCAATTGGTTATGTTATACCTAATTTTGTCATAGGTTATTTTGTTATTGATTGATCAATTAGTAAAGTTATATGTATTGTTAATAACCTTGATATTATTCTTTTACAAGTTTTTATTGAACTTGCATAGTTAGTTAGTTAGTATGTGTAGGTCAAATCTTGCAAGCTGAATTAAAACCACTTCTTCTTATCCTACGGAGTTGAATTTTTACATGTTGCTTCTGTTTCAAAGACAATGCATTTTGATAATGCATGATTATCACTCTTGATACAAAATAAAATGCTCGTGTACTAAAGTGAACATTTAGGGAAACCAAGCCGTCTCAAACAATCAACTCAACCAATTGCAGTCCACTGCTGAACATAGGCTTTTACCTCCTGTCCCTAGCCAATATACTGTCACTCATTTGAACTGCAATATTTTCGCTTTGCTTTGTAGGTATCTTTTTAAAGCACTTCTATGCCATTCTTTCACCAACCAAGATCCTTGAGATCATCACTCTCTCCGTATATTACAAAAATGTGAACAGTGTAAAATATCGACTGAAACACATATTATTAATTACAAGCTCACCGCTACAGTTTTCCTTCCTCCCCCACTGATAAGAAGTTCATAAGAAAACTGCATTTCCTGTAACACGTAATAAAGCGACTGCAGTGACACCAAACACGAATTAACTTTCAACTACCCTCCGTGGCGCACTATCAATCCTAAGACACGGACACGATCCGTTAAGTGGTCGATCGGACCCCGCGGCGATTTAATTCACTTCTCACGCGACGCAGTAGGCGGAGGGTTAAGGGATTACTTGCCACGCGCCTCTACAGATATTGTCGATTTGGGGAGATGAGACGTCCCGAGACTCCGGAGTAATGATGCTGACATAATAGTGTAGAGGATTTGAGTCCAACTTCCATTAGGTAAATTATTTTAAAAAATCAACCGACTTCAAAAATGAAGAGGTTAATTCAGATGTTAATAAATATATATATTTTTTTTTTATGTATGTTCGGGCATAACTCCGTCATAGGTATATGAACGGATTTGCAAAATTCTTTTCTCGATAGAGGTTCATTACGGAATGGTCCCATTTAAAATTCGTAAAGATCTGGAGATGAGTTTCGGAGACAGACAACGGAACTCTTCTATAAATACCAGTAAAACAACCGCGATTGCTGCTATCGCATATGTTTGTATTGTTTACGCAATCGCACAACATAGCATCACGCCTTTACCCTATAAACGCAAATGCAGCTTCCTGTCACTGATATTTACATAGCAAATAGTGTTACCTATATGAATTTGTTTGGGGAGGCCCCAAACAAATTCATATAGGTAGGTATAACTAAAAAGTGCAAAATTAAAACTTTTTTATAAAAAAAAAAACAACCGACTTCCAAAAACGCACTACAACGTGAAAAATAACTTTAATTTCCTAAGTCGGTGTCAAAAAACGAAAATGCGGAACCAACGACACTGACTTCCAAAATTAAAGTTATTTTTCACATTGTAGTGCATTTTCCAAGTTGTTTTTTTTTTTTTTTTTTTTAATAAAAAAGCTTTTATATATTTTTTAGGTTGTCTAAGGACACAACGGCCACTGTTTCTAGATTTTATGTAAGCTTTTGTTTAAATGCAACGTCAGTATAATTGCAGACTGGGTGGGGTCAGTTATGCTGGCAAATACCCAAATCATCAAATTGTTATCTCAGGGAACAGTCATAATCTGAGACAAAACTGAAATTTAGTTTAATTTAACAAATTCAGTGTCATGACAGTATCGCTAAGCCACATAAATATAATTTCGAGATAATTTACAATATACTTTTTATTAGATTAAGCAAGACTCACACAGCGGCGAATCACGCGCGGGTCTCGAGACGCTTCATACAACTTCTATGAAGATTGTACCTGCCCCCGTCTCTCGTCCTGCGCGGAATTCGCCGCAGTTTAGTTGAACCTTTAAAGCGCTGCAATTTAATAACTAAAAATTAAATAACTAAAAAATTTAATAACATTCATGAACATTCATTCCGCTGACTCTTATTTTTAAAATAATTAAGTAGCCACGAGGAAATATTTAAATAATCACCATAGAAAATTAATTAGCCAAATATTAATTTGTAGTCTGTTTTTCAGTCTTATTTAATTTTTCAAAACATGTAAAAGATAAAAAATACAAAACAGAAATAAAATAATAACTAATCAAGCCAACATTAATTCGCGGCGGGCACATTATCCTCTATTATAGAGATGTCATATTTTTTCATCTGCGCGCCGTTCGGCCACGGGGATTTGTCGGCATCAGTCGGCGTCACTCCCCCATTGCGCAAACCAAATTAGCGAAGCATTGACGAATTTAAAGCGATATCATAATATTGGGGATTGAATACGAATAAGTTTTGACGATGTTAGAAAGATTATTGAATAGCTACTGCGTTTGAAGGCAAAGAAATCTTGTTTTAGATTGACTCCGAAGCAAGGGTATTAAAAATCAAGCAGTGTTCTAAAAACTGCTTGATCTTTGAGGAATAATGAACAGCTTCCTCACAATCGTTTTAAATTAAAGCGGTCAGTAGCGAAATAGGACTTTCATACAAAAATATAAATTCTAAGTATACATGGAATGGGCTGAAGATGGGAAGTGTGAACAGCCATCTATGAATATCTACAATACGAATAGTAAGTTGCTGATTCATTACTATTGTTGTTGTTGTAATTTGTTGTGGCCGCAGAAATCCACTGAATGCGAGAAGCACAAAACCGTTCGAAGTGGCGGTGCTTCGTGGAGGCCTGTTACTAGCAGTGGACGTTTTCCGACCTAAATGATGATGATGATTCCTTGCTGATGGAATATTAAAGTACCTAGGTATAATTTGAGTCATTATGGACCTTTAAACCGAAGCACAAATAAAAACAAATCATTCAGAAAACAATTAAGAAGACTAATCATGACCAACCATAATGGTATACATTCAGGTCCAATCTCTTTGATTGATCACTCATATATGTACAAGTACATTTCAGAAAACGTGCTAAGATGCACGGAATGATTTTAAGAAGCGTATCCGAACGCAGATCAATTAGTTCATCTGTGGGGTTCCGCAGCATATGTCTCGTCCCGGCTAGGGGTGCACCCAGTGGTATATTTCACGCAATTGAGGGCCAAATCCGGGGCACAATGAAATTATTGAGTTACACATGTCCCGCTAGGGCGCGAATGAACAAATACAGATATGAAATAAATGGCCGCTAACCATTATCTGTAATGACCCCATTACTACTGCATAGGAGGTGTTAACGTTTCTTTTTTGTAACGATAATTTGTCATTTTTATTGTTTTATAGAAAGGTTTTTTTTTTTGTTACGGTTTTTTATTAGTTTTTATGATTTATTTCTATTAGGTCATCGTCATTATCATTGGATTTCTAAAGCCAGAACTTGTTTCTGATCCATAATAATATGTGTGATTTTCGAGTAAGATTAGCCAATTTCATTGTGCCCTTAATGGATGTCTCGGTGACTCGAGATGATTGCCAATCCGTTTGCCAAAGTTGGTGTTTATGGCTAAAGCCGTATGAACATTCCAAATAATATGAATTCTCGATATTCATTTCAAAATCTTGTAAAGTCAAAGATGTTTTCCTGTCAATGTTGTAATTAGAGTTTAGGCGTATGATTGGCACAGTTTGGGGCGCACGTTTTTAGTTAATTACCAGACGCATATTTAAGTCACACAAACAGACTGCCACATTTTAATAATCACTCTAAGAAGATTGTTCACTGCACAGTACTCATTGATTTCGGTAGGTCGTGGGTTCGAATACAGTCTTTACTTTAAGAAAGTTATTTCATCACCACTGCTCTCGAAATGGTGGAGGAAAACACTGTGAGGAAACCGGTATGTCCTAGAACCAAAAGTAAAAAGGCATGTGACATCTACCAATCCGCACTGGGTCTGCGTGGTAGATTACAGCCCACTCCCTCTCAAAGAGAGGAGGCCTGTGTCCCAGCAGTGGGATTATAGACCGCTTTATACAGTGATTTCAAGATTTTCGTCCTCTGTTAACCCCTTCGTATCTTGAAGACCAACTTATTAAATAGCACGTCACTTGGAATATTCCATTCTCTTAAGATTACGTACGGACCATACCAATCAACAATCATACAATTTCTTAACAAGTAGGTACTGATACCAATACAATATAGGTGGTCCACTTCACACGAAACTGAATAAGGACAGATCTCAAAACACTTCTTTTTTTGCGCCATAAAGTCGGAGACACACGATCCGTCATCGTTCGTGCGTTTTCGTCGCGGCCGTCACGTCGATCGTAAAGTCTCGTAAACTCTCGGCTTTACGACATTGGCTCATGATCTGTTAGGACTTGCCCACTTCATAATGTTTTGCTGGATTTAAACACATTTCGACAGTGTTACTATTATTGGTTTGAGTGATGAGACGTTATGAGTGAGTTAGTTTTACATTTGGTAT
This sequence comes from Eremobia ochroleuca, assembly GCA_949629135.1. Taxonomy (NCBI): domain Eukaryota; kingdom Metazoa; phylum Arthropoda; class Insecta; order Lepidoptera; family Noctuidae; genus Eremobia; species Eremobia ochroleuca. The sequence goes on along the minus strand of OX451402.1, from coordinate 8,130,047 downwards.
AGTAATTTTGTGATTATATTGGAGGAACGTGTTTTGAAATATATTTGGAGTTGTTAAATGGTTTTAAATTAGCGTTTAATTTCAATCAGTGTAATGGCCAATGGTTTAAGAAACGAATAAGCAACAAATAGTTTTACAGAGTAGCTTGGTATGTAGGTAACCAATCTCAATGGTAAAGTTTTGAGTATTCATTTCTTTTTCATAAAAAATAAGCTTATGGCATGAAAACATTGCGAATAATTTTATTCAAAACTTTAGAAGCTCTTTGATAATTCTTTTTCCATTGTCAAAAAAACCAAACATCTACAGCTACCGAAACGTGTCTAAAACATCACAAAGAAACAGAACGTTTTTGTTCACAATGTGATGGAAATAAGCAACAAAAGTGTCACCTACACATTTCCAAGTAGCACAAAGACCCGGGAAGCCCGCTAGGTGGCGCCCTGTCACACGAAGATAAAACAAAAGAACGTTTGATCTGCACCCTCGGACACTTTACAGGTATCACGCAATTTACTTGAGACAAGTCCCACCTTTGTAACCATAATTGAGACGCAACTGTGATGCAACGCCCGAAAGATGTTCGTCTGTAAGGCTTCTTACTTTCTATTGTCATCTTAGTTCGTTTTCAAGTTTGAGTGGAAACCTAAATAAGTCGTAGCGTAATTTTTTGTGTTATTATTATCATATATATTAAGGTGTATTCACAAAGTGGAATAAATCGATTATTTTACAGCTATAAATCGAATATCGTTTAGTATTGACGTTGTTTTACAGTTCGTGTAATAATCTGACAGATTTATATATTCCTGACACGTCGCCATATGCGGCTTGGTTATATACGAGGAGAAATACAACACAGGTGCGTAATCCGCATGTATTTTCAAGTACTTTTTGTATTTTCAAGCAGCGGTACTCAAAGTTAAGTCGACGGGCCGCAACTGACCTAACGTTATGAAATCTGACATCACCTGGCAAGTTCCATGTTTTATTTTTTAAATGTTTTATTTGTTTTCATTCAAATACTGGGCTTTAGGCGTTAGCATTACCGTGTATAAAAAAAAAAAAAAAATTATGTGTAGTATGTGCGTGGCGTAGTATTAATGTGCGTTTTATTTTTAGGGAATGAACTATTTTTCAAACGGTCACGGCCGATCTCATTCTTCCGGTGAAGCGGCCAACCAAGGTTATCAATGGCCAATACTAATCAAATATTTATGCAGCTCAGTTGCCCCATGAAATCGCGCTGCCGGATGATGACATGAAGAATAATGATGATATTCGATGGATTTGGCAGGCCTGTTGGTCTAGTGGTCAGTGGCCCTGACTACTGTACTCAAGGTCGTGGGTTCGATTCCCACCCAGGACAAATGTTAGTGTGATGAGCACGATCATTTGTTCTTTGTCTGGGTGTAATTTATCTATAATATGTATGTATTTAGAAATATATATGTATGTTTATCAGTTGTCTAGTACTCATAGCACAAGCTCTGCTTAGTTTGGGACTAGATGGCGTTGTGTGAAAGTTGTGGAATATTATTATTATTATTTATATATCAGTTGTATAAGTATTTTATAACACGTAGTAGTATCTACTATTTATTTGCGCAGTAAAATAATTATGTACACCTGTCTTCCGACACTTACCCAACAGATAGATAGATAGATAGAATATTCTTTAATAGACGGGCGACAGTTGCGTCCAAACCTGCGGACAAAAAAGTCTCCCAGCTGTCGCGTCGCTACATGCGCGCACTTTCATACGAACCCATAGACTTGATGTGAGAGACAAACTAGTTGCGGACACAAAAGTTGCTCGTGGGTGCCCACCCTTAGATACCACTATCATCTTCAAAACAGGATGTTCCTAATAACCTAAAAGACAAACAAGAAGATAGGAAGATACCACTGATAAGTTTGAAGATATACTTATCTAATAATTCTATAATACTCATTATCAAGCTTATAAAACCTATATCAGCTAGATAGGTAAAGACTCTGCAGTCCAAAAGGCAGATGCTCCAGCATGCCATGTGATACATGTATACAGTTTTACTTATTAATGTATGAAAAACCCGATAAGCACGTGTCGGACCTCGCAAAGTCAAACGTTCCGTAGTTTAGAAATATTCATCCCAACAACACGTACCCAATATAACATTTTACATTTTAGGCTTTCGTAAGTATAATTAGGTACCATTATCATCATAAACACCTTATTTTCCTGATTACCTTAAAGACAAATAAGGAGATAGGAAGATACCACTGACAAGTTTAAAGATATTAATTACATTATTATTATTATATTAGTGATATTTATTTTAGAAGTATGTATGAATATTTAAGTATGTTTATGTATGTATAAAATAAATCAGCTGTTCCCTACATTTTGACGAGTTATGCGAACATAAATTAAGGGAACACCTGATTTAATTTTCGCGATTTCAGGTTTGGTCCCAAAGTAAAAGTTGTTCATAATTACGAGTGCAATGACCCCATAAGAGTTTGTGCGTTATTTAAGTTACACCTTGTATATGTATCTAATAATAGATTTTTATCAAGCATATAATCCGTTTTATATGCTTGATAAAAATCTATTATTAGATACAGCTAGATAGGTAAATATTTTGCAGTCCACAAGGCAGATGCTTCAGCATGTCATGCGATGTACACTTCTGTACATATTATAAATTAAAATCGTTTTTGTGTATGTCTGTGTGACCGCATTGTTCTTCCGAACTATGCAATGGATTTTGATACAGTTTTTACCATCATTTAGATAATTTATTCCGGAAGTTTTGTGTATAATACATTCATATTAAACTAACATATAATAAAGAAATCTCGATGTTTTGTTGTCCTCGCACAGCAAAGACTTCCCTATTCGGGATGAATATATTTAGGTATTCTCAAAAACACTATGAAAAACTAAATTATTTCTGCGGATGTAACCAAAAACATCCTATAAGTAGGTATATCTGAGTTAAATAAAAAAGTCACTTAGAAACATCATCATCTTTTGACTATGGGATCTATCAATACACGGTTATCTGCGTTGAATATTTTCTTTTTCATCCGGTCACATGTACGGGGAGTGCCACCCCAATTATTTTTTCGTAATATAACCACACCATTGTTTAGCGGTGAACAGAATACACTTTCTTTGCAATATTTATAGATGTAGTGCCGATAATATCCAAGTAAAATAACTGTGTGTCATCCGATCAGAAGGACATGACGTAATTGCAAGGGTTTCGGTTTTGTCATTTGGAACTCTGCACTGGAAAAGGCTGGTACAGATAGTAAAAAAATTTGGAATTTTATTAAAAGTGTAACGTTTAACTCGAAACAGAATCAGTCATCTTCAGGTTTATTACAAGCACACTCATCACAGTTAACATCTGCCAACATTGCAAATAATTTCTTTGTTAATGTGGGAAAGTGTTTGGCTGAAAAAGTTCGGTGCCAATCACAATATTTAACGAGCACATCATTTACATGTAGCACTATTTTATCATCCTTTGCATTGCTAGACACTGATGAGACTGAGGTAGAAACGATAATTATGAGTTTGAAAGACGACTGTGCAGTTGGCTGGGATAACATTTCAAATAAAATTATTAAACGGTTCAAGCACATTTTGGCACCGCCACTAACTTATATTTTCCAAAAATGTTTATCTACAGGTGTTTTTCCCGAATGCCTAAAAAAAGCTGTTGTTGTCCCCGTTTATAAATCAGGCAGTAAAGATCAAGTCACAAATTATAGACCTATTTCGTTACTGCCTTCTATGTCTAAAATATTAGAAAAACTTATAAATAAAAGGCTTTACAAATACTTGGAGGATAAATTAATTTTGTCTCAGCGGCAGTTTGGATTTAGGCCTAAAATGTCAACAGACGATGCCGTACACCATCTGACTGACTATCTAGCACAAGAACTTGATAAGGGTAACCACACAGTAGGAATCTTCTTGGACCTCGCCAAAGCTTTTGACACGGTTTCTATTCCTATTCTGTTGCACAAGCTTGAAACCATAGGTATCAGAGGCACCCAGCTGAAACTATTTAAGAGCTATCTAGAAGATCGTACCCAATGTGTAAGAATTGGAGATGTTCTCAGCGGGGATAAAAAAAACACGTCCTTCGGAGTCCCCCAAGGAAGTATTTTAGGGCCTACACTATTTTTGATTTACATAAACGATCTTTGTAATCTAAGTCTAGATCATGGCCAAATTGTTTCTTATGCTGACGACACTGCTCTTCTATTCTCGGCTGACTCAGAAAAAAAAGTCTACAAAGTTGCGCAACGCGGATTTAATATTGTTAATAAATGGCTTCAACTTAATTCACTAACACTAAATGCAGACAAGACAAATTATATTAAGTTTTCGATGCGCAAGCAAACATCAACTGGCACTAACTCAACATTATATGCTCATTCTTGCACAATTCCCGCAAATAACCAATGTGTTTGTCCTAAAATTAAAATGGCAAATACAACAAAATACCTTGGTGTTATAATAGATGAAACACTTTCGTTTAAACAACATATAGAAGCCTTAAATAATAGAATTCGCAAGTTGATATTTGTTTTTAAAAAGTTACGCTGTATTGCTGACCCAAAAATACTTAGACAGGTTTACTTTGCTCTATGTCAATCGATCTTAACTTACTGTATCACCACATGGGGTGGAGCGGGTAAAACAATGTTACTAACCATCGAGAGAGCCCAGAGGGCGATTCTCAAAGTGTCTACTTTTCGCCCTTTCCTTTTTCCTACTAACCTTCTGTACAAATCTTGTGAAGTATTAACAGTTCGACAGCTATTTATCATGGGCATTGTATTAAAACAACACAAAGCTCTACCCTACAGCGCTACATATACTAATAAAAGACGTAAAGATATAGTTTGCCCACAAATTTCAACAAAACATGCTTTTATATCCAAATTTTACCTGTACCTCGGACCTCTCCTGTATAATAGACTAAATTCGAAAGCAAACATTTATTCTGTGAACTATACAAATTGTAAGAGAATCCTCAAGGATGCTCTCCAAAGTATGTCTTATGAAGAAACAGAAAATTTACTAACTGTGTTAAAGTAAATACAGGTATACAATTTTCACCTATGTTAAATATTTACCAAATATAGATAGTAAGATTTAAGCTACTCAACATATAATTATTTGTCCATTTTCAACTTTTGTTTATTTATTAATTTTAAAAGACTAGTTTAGCTCTTCTCGCCTGAAACACAGGATTACCTAGTTCAGGCACGTAAGTCTTAGCAATACAATTTTTATTTAAGCAAAACTGTACTAATTTTCATGCCTTATAATTTTTGAATAAATATATTATTATTATATTATATTATTATTATTTATTGACTAAGGAACCCTAAAAACCACATCGAATATAATCAATACAGAAGATAGGTAAATATGCCAAACTCTTTGCGGAGTTCTGGGTAGACACCATTTAGGTTACTATCATCACGCTAAGTAGAAGATAGGTAGGGGAGAAAAAAATGGTCGGTTTCCCATCCACGGACTGACCTCGGCAAGCGTAACCTTCGATCGACCTGTGCGGCAGTTCATTGATCATTTAGCCAGAGCCTCTCGGAACTCAACTACCATGGAAACTAAAACAAACAAAAGAAAGACTCAACCAGATTCATAGCCAAGTTTAAAACAATAAACGGAGTCTGACATAACATTTTGTCACGACAAATAATATTATTTCATCCGAGCCGGGTTGTTCCAGTTTCGCAGACTTCCATTGTTCCAATTATCCGAAACAATTAAACTTTATTCGAATGAAGACTGTCGAGTGTTGATTGTTGGTTGGTGACGTCATCTGCGACAACTCGGCGAATTATTGTTATTAATTAGGGAGCCCTTGGATTAATTAAGTAGCGCCAATCACGTCGTCATCCGCTCCTTACTGACGCCCGTCTTGCTGAACGTCTTGACTATAGACTTATTGAACGGTAGAATGAATTTGTATTTTGAATTGGAAGGTTTGGTATGGGTATTATTTTTCAACTTTCTAACTAGAAAATTGTTTATTCGTTTTTATTAGAACTTCATTTGATTGAATTTAGTTTTTTTTTTTATATACTTAAGAAAGCGTTGTTATTGCTGTATTTACGTATTGCTTATTAAGTTAGTTGGATTTTATCTGAACGACAGTTGGCAGTCTCTCTGTTGAAAATATTTTTTTATCTACTGACATTTATTAACCGTTACAGGATAACCCAATGCGATAAATGCGCTTATACTAACATAATATATATAACAGCATCTATTTCGGCTCGTAGAAAACGCAAAACCATTAACAAACGGCTAGAAGACTTATGGACGTAGAAATACTGCCAAGCTATACATTTTAACAAATACAAACCGACTCACGAATATCGAACAATTTGAGAAACAAACGTCGTCCCATTCAAATGACGTCTCACCGGAATAAATCACCCCGACACCACGAAACCAGTGCAAACACACAACAATGTACGAAACCCGCGTCATTTCTACTTATACTCAACTCTACATCGTCACTCCCTCGATAACCGAGTAGGATAATTTTAATCGTGCGCGAATTGCCGAGCGTAATGTTCCCACCACGTGGCGCGCACTTCTGAACTACACTCATACCACGACTCCCGACGAATCTTCGAACTCATCGGCAATTATAACATTAACTTTATTAAACATTACGAAATATATTCTCAGTGTTTATGGTCTAACTTGGACAGTTAAGTTAAAAACTGGGGGAAGATCTTCGAAGGAAAATTTAATTAGAAGGAATTTTAGATTGTGATTATGCTTTAATTTATTTAGTACCTACTCGTAAGATTTGGACGACTTTATTAAAGTTGCAGCAAATTGTTATAAACATTGTTTCTGAACTCGCATAAGAAATAGTACAAAAACTACGTACATCGCAATACGTGAAAGGAACTAACATTTAAAAAGATTTCATAGAAATGCAAAACTTTCACGGAAAACAAAACAATGTAACCAAAAAAATATACACAAGATCATACATAATTCAAGCATTTCTATCTGCCTTCGAGTCATGTGAATGCAACCAACCACACACGCCTAATGACATAACACAAACCACAGAACACCTCCCATTCGTAAAAAACATCACGACATTTCCCCTCCCCTCCACATAGGCCGACCCATTAATTCACAGGAAGAACGGAAATTCTTTAATTCCTTGTGCAATTAACATCCGAGGCGGACCTGGGCCGGAGCGACGCCAAGTGTCATCGTAAGTTTCAAAACGCGTCATTAAGGGCATCTGCAGCGCGCTAAATAACGAAAAAAGGCGCCGAACAGGGGTAGAGGTAGTGGGGGTAGATGAGAGATTTTATTTAACAAAGTCTATATTAACCCGATGCAATTAGAGAACGTTAACGAGCGACTCGTAATGACTGGCGGGTACCTATTCTGGAGTCAGTCGAAAGTCGTTCTATGGTGATATCGTACGTTGCTTTGGAACGAGCTTGTTTACTGGTGGGCGATGAAGAAAAGTATCGTGGGTCCATCTGTACTAGTAGTTAATAAAAGTGTTAATATAAGTCTGAAATCGCCGTCTTGAGCAAGCGTGGTATCAATGCTTGTTCCTTCTCTGTATGAGAAGAGGTTTTTGCCCTGCAGTGGGACAATAAAAGGATGGTTTTGTAGTAGTAGGATGCTATTCAAAAAATGTGATTTTTGTGTGGTTTACTTACTCATATGTTTCCAAGTACAGCTGTTGCTACCTAGCACCGACAAAGAATTTAATCAATTTAAATACTGAGATATCAGATTAAATTCTGATTAGAAAACCAGTAAAAACTAGTTTGAGTCTCATAGGAACAACACTTCTACTATTTTGCGTAATATTTATACAATAAATAAATATGCTTTATCGTTATTTAAAACAACCTTATCATTTTATCATAATCGTTCACTTTAAACGTGTCCAATATTATGTCACAACTCACAGAGCAACGTCACGATCGTTCGAAACCTTACAAAGTTGGCTTAGAGAATAGGTGCCCATGGCTCGCGCGTTGACACATTACCAGAGAGTGATGCGAATTCAAAGCTGCGACTTTTGAATATAATAATCGTTAGGTCGGCGAGCGGGGGTGAGGAGGGGTGGGGGGTTATACGGCTATTTATTGTTTAATTAACCCCCGCCTCGTCCAGCCGTTAAGCCACGATTACAGCACAGCCCGCAATTGTTTATGTAATCTCGAAGCGGCTAAATTGGAGAAGTTGAAAAAATCTCTCTCTGTGATATAAGAGATGTTGTTTATTATTTGTTTAGAGACCCCCCATTTCTTTGGGCGAGTTTACATTTTTCTTGCGAGTTGAAACCCACGCAGTAAAAGTTCATTTTTGTAAAACAAAGGACTTTTTTGGTGGATAAAAATTGGGAGGAAAGTTTCGTCATGGTTCATTCATTCATCCATGATCAAGTTAACGAAATTAGGTACTTTTTGTCCCTGCAGTCATAATAAATACTCAGCTTGTTCTGCATAGTCAGCCTATAATGTTCCCACTGTTGGCCTCCTCTCGGTGAAAGGGAGTGGGCCGTAATCCACCAGGCGGACCCAGTGCGGGCTGGTAGATGTCACATGTCTTCGAATTTTTGGTCCTAGGACATACCGGTTCCTTCACGATGTTTTTCTTCGCCGTTTTGAGAGCATTGATGAATACACAAAGTAAAGCGCCTGTCTGGGTTCGAACCTACGACCTACAACTCGTAAGTCGCCTCAATTACCACTGGACCACCGCTGCTCTCCCTGCTCTGAGGACTAGATAAAAACCAATGGGACAAGATAAAAACCAATCTCTTATCTTGAAACTATACTTTAGCTCGTTATGTCAACGTGACCAAAAAGAACCCATCCTTTCCGGAGGAGACGGCGGACTACGTGGAGATCTTTGTTGCCGTGGCGATTGGGATGCTCAGAGGGAGCCGTTATTTGATATCCGTGTCGTAGACACTGACGCTCCTTCTTATATTGCACGCCTCTGTACTTAAATCTGCCGAAGAAGAAAAAATAAGGGAATATTCAAACGCTTGTGAAATGCGACATGAGACATTCACCCCCCTTGTTGCATCTGTTGACGAAGTCTTCGCCCCACAAATGTCTACCTTCGTAAATCATCTTGGGGCTGCAATCACTGACCGCTGGAATAGATCTTTTAGCGTAGTGATGGGCTGGCTAAGATCAAGAATCATCATCGTGCCACTAGTATGTGCATTCGTGGCACAAGGCATAAATTTAAACCAATAGCAAAGTTATTCGACTTCGATGATGGAGCAGCCCTACCTAGACTGATGTGGATGCGGCCAACGAACTGAGAACACGTCAATTACAATAAATCGCGATAGAAAAATAAACTTGCTTTATTCGTTAATCAATCAATAATTTGACAGTACTATTGTAATGATTGTTTTGTATTGTTTACTACAGCACTGTCTAGTGATTTGACATGAAAATTAAATGATCAACTCAGCCTATCGCAGTCCACTGCTGGACATAGGCCTCTCCCAGACTACGCCACAACACCCTGACCTCCACCTTCCGCATCCAGTCTACCCCAGCCACCTTCTTTAGGTCGTCCGTCCATCTAGCTGGGGGGCGTCCCACATTACGCTTGCCGATACGCGGAATTAAATGATATTTGATTTATTTACAAAATCTCACATAATTATGATAGTAATGTCAATCGTTAGTCAAAATGGTTATTTTAATTGTTGATTTTTCATAGCCATCTCCCTTCTACTCACTATTTACACTCGTCATTATAATGTGACCTATGATATAAGCGCACGTGTAACTAAATGTTTCTTGAAGAAACCTTAGAAACTACTCTAATGTTACAACTACCTTTGGAAACATTCTAGTTACATTCTAGTAAGATCTCATTAGTTCTAACTTGAAATTCATGATTTTGTAGTTCAATAAAATAATCTCGAATATTATAGTGAAATATATTAGAATGTATTAGAGCGCGTCTCCTTTTTAAAGAAATTTCTCGCCGGCTGGTCGACACTTCACGTGACCAGAGGGCTGGGTCGTTCTTTGGCCAAAGAATTAGCATTGCCATTCAACGTGGCAATGCTGCCAGTCTTCTGGGCACGTTTCCGGATGACAGCGATGCGGACGAGTACTTCGACGTATATATTTTTGTTTTTGTATTTATTCATATAGTTAGCTAGTTAGTCTTTTAATTTAATACCTAGTGTAAATAGTTAAGAGATTATGCAAAAAAAAATTATTAATAATTATTATTATAGTTGTCTTCACCAATATTTTGATGCAATACATGTTTCGATTCGATAATAAACATTATCCATCACTATTACTGTTTCTTTAAAAAGTAGTTTGACTCTGCTAAGGCGAATGATAGGTATCCCCACACAGAGGATATCCGTGGTAGTTTTAAATTAAGTTATTGTCAACGTAATAATGGTGTCTAATTTAAAAAAAAATCTATGATGATTTCCTCACAGGAAAAAGGTATGCCTAAGGCCTGGTCATATTACTATGTTCTTTATGATCAAATCCTTCTTTATAAGTTATTCCTCCTTAACTGAAACCATTATTTACAAAGGAACAAGCCTTCGTACTGGTACCATTAGTCCAAATTGCTAAGGATAGCGTGATCTATGTCTACCGGCTTACTCAATTAGATACGGAATTACAATTGGACTAGAATTCCACCAAATATGTGTGGAAAGCAAACTGCTTTTGTTTGATGGAACATCTATCCAGGTAAAGTCGTTATGGATGGCTAAGGGGATTCTATTGATACTTTAAGTTATAGTAAGAAAGGCAACTAGTGATTTTGACAAGTTTCGTCATCATCATTTGGCTTCATGTAGAGCTATCTTGTATTTTGATTTTTTAAGACAGTTTATCAGCGAAAGACCAACACTCGTAAATATTTTACTGTTCCAGTTGCAAAGGAAATCCTGGTAAGACCGTATTTGAGAAAATAACGGGTTCTTATTTTCCAAGTCCTACGGTCAACAATTACTGTTGTATTTTTCATCTTATATATTGTTATTGCTGTTATCACCGATCAAAACATGACTAACCTTACGTTACCTATAATATATCATATCTATCCGGACAACTTGAATTATGATATTGTTATTTCCCTCTATCAATAACTGCAGAAATTGATGTTATACCGTAACTGATCCTTTTGACTCCTAACCTCCTAGTAGATCACCAGTTTATGGGGACCTACCCTCCCCCCCAAAATGCTTATAAACCCACCATTTTTAGGTGCGTTTGGTTGAAATGTGGGAGGTCAAAGTTAGTTGGTTGGTGTAGGGCTGCAGTAAATGACATGCGCCATCTGGTGGACGTTATAAAAACTACCCTCTTGTACCCAATACTCGTGTTACGTGTTAGTTTCTTGTAAGGGGTTCGAATTGCGAACTCATATCATAGGGTTTGTCGTAGTTACGAGCATAAGTTTCATAGAACATTTCGTAGAAGGAAATCTGCTGATGTGAAGCGTTATGTAAGTTTTCGACATGAAAGTGATAAGTACTTGTTAGTCGGGTTTCGCGGAAAACTTGCGATGCGAGGCCTTTGAGGCGTGTTGCTTATTCCGGGAAATTTTATTACGCTGACGGTGAATATTAATTTTATTCAAATGGCCTTTGTGCAAATGTTTGTTTAATATCTGTATAGGTATGTTAATAGTTTTATTGCTTCATTTGTTTTTTTTTTTTAAACCACATATAGTTTTTGTTAGCAGTTTTTAAACGCCACTAACGCAACGAATGCTATTTTACTAAAAAAGACTACAGATTGTGCTACAAAAACCGTGACAGCGTTTTTTTAATACACATTCTCGTACCTTCCTAAGCTCACACACCAAAAACTACTAAACAATACACCTACGTGAACTCTTTTTTGCCTCTCCCAATATCTTCCATTCTTATTCTTCAGTAAGCTTACAAGAAAATAATTCAAGAAATTGGGTCCCACTAAGCGCACGACGCCACCGCGGCAGACCAAAACGAAGATGGCGGGACGAGCTTGACTCCTACTGTGAGGACTGGCCGGCACTCGCAAAATACAAAATTGTATGGAAAAAGGAGAAGGATTCCTTTGCCCTACAGTGGGGCAATGCATGCTAGTAAGACTAGATTATATTATATTATACTAGCGACCCGCCCCGGCTTCGCACGGGTGCAATGCTGATCACTATCACTACATAGTATAAAACAAAGTCGCTTCCCGCTGTCTGTCTGTCTCTATGTATGCTTAGAACTTTAAAAATAAGCAACGGATTTTGATGCGGTTTTTTTTTAATAGATAGAGTGATTCAAGAGGAAGGTTTATATGCATATAATACATGCATAATATAGTAGAGAAACACTGATAATTTTAGAGCCATTATTTCTTGATCTATCTCGTAGGGGGTTACTACGAGATAGATCAAAATAATGTAGTACAGTATTGTACACCTTAAAAAGGTCTACAAAAAAGTCCGCGATGACATATGTCTATCTCTTAGGGATAACCCACAATAACCATTTTTTATCCTATACTTTTTACGAGCCAGCGTTTGCAATGTAAGCGCAAAAAAATGTGTTTATTTACGACATCACATTAGAAACCCCTAAAATGATCAGTGTTTCTCTACTATATTATGCATGTATTATACATATAAACCTTTCTCTTGAATTACTCTATCTATTAAAAAAAACCGCATCAAAATCCGTTGCGGAGTTTTAAAGATTTAAGCATGCATAGGGACAGACAGCGGGAAGCGACTTTGTTTTATACTATGTAGTGATGATGATTCAAGAAAATACATAAATCAAAAACTCCCATTACAACAATCAAAACTCACATAACAACAACCAAAGCCACACAAACAAAATAATTAAAAGTCAATATTACTTAATATCCATAGCGTGATATATATCTCTAAGTCAATTAAGGACTTAAGAATTTCATATAAAACCCTGTCTTATTCCCCTTAGCGGTCACTATCGCAATATTCGATCTGACTTCGCGGTCAAAATTACCCCCCTTTTATGGATATCTCACCCCCCGGGGGACACTTGACCCCTCAATCTGGATACATCATCTACCCCTAAAATGAACTAATGGCGCAACACATTAATTATGATGACTGGAAATGTCATAAAATTGGTTATGTTGTTGTGTTGTGCAGGGAGCTATGAAGAACTTTGTGTGTTTGTATTGTATTTTCAAACTATTATAAGGAACTTTCTCTAATGCTTAAAAAACCTATGCCTATAACAAATGTATTTATATTATTGTAATATTTTACTAGTTTTGAAAAGTAATGGAAATTATTATTACGTATTTTAGATGTAATTGGGTACCTACGTTGCTTTAGTATTTTCAGAAGATATAATTATTTAGTTTCAGTAAGTAGATGCTCGAGTTACTCTGTCAGTTACTGAAATTTGATTATTTATCTTACAATTAGATCTATAAAGTCTTATAATAAAATGAATTAAACAGAGATTAATGTGTGACGTATACATAGATGCAGTACTTCTTATTAGGTTTCCTTTGTTTTTATTTTTGTCAAAATCAAACTATATGCATTCCATTAATGTAATTATGTTATCAATTTTAATCTCAATGACCTCTATAAATATTTGTACGCCTTCGGGTATGACATAGCGCGCTTGTAATTTTTAATAACAACTATTTATTGTACCTGTGTTAATAAATGAATAAATGACTTATGACTGACATAAACTACGCTTAGTTTTATGAAGCGTCACTCGCTTACCGCTTCTAGTAACAACGGTACATCTGGGAAAGTTCATATAATCACAATTCACAGTCCACGATTGGCGTTAAGTGGCTATTCTAATAAAACATAGTCATCGTACTGTGAGATTTATTTACCGATAAACGAATCTTATCTACGAAATATTAAGTGAAATCATATTCTGTACAATAACAGATTACTTATGTAGGTATAATTTTGTTACTTTCATCGTGAGTGGGTATTTTATTCATTCGTTATTTCAGAATAAACACTGAGGGGTAATTCTCGTAATTTCTTAAATAATTTTCTCTAAATTCGTTACATTTTTGACAAGTTTTTGACATTGATTGTCGCTGAGATGAGGTTGCGATTAGATTTTGAACGTTTTTAATTACGAGAATTGGCCCTCAGAGTTTGTCGTGTTGACAAAAAAAGGTCGATCGCAACTGTCCTTTAGTCCAGTAAAAATCAGAGTTAAGTAGGTACCTACCTAGTTCATTCAATCAACATATTGATTAAATGAACTACTAATCTACGACATACGTAAATAATTCAAAATAAATACTAAAATACAGTTAATCTCTGATTCAATTGAATGCTACCAGTTTGAAAGTAGGCACTTATCTAATTCAATTTCGAATCAGCACTTTTAAATTATTATTTTTCTATTCTTGGAGCTAATGTTTAGCCATATCTATAGAAACTAATTAGTGAAATATATTGTACTTAACCATGTGAAGTTAACATTTAACTCAATACATATTACGTTAATCTTAACACTTTATCTACTAGCCATGGTCAGCACTAATTAGTCCATTTTTCACCAAAAAGCCTACCGGTCCATGATAATTCAAATTTTTTTCAAAGCATAAACACGGTTACAAAAATGTCACCCGGCGGGGTCAACGACTTACATTTTTTGTTATGGAAATTATGAAAATGAGCTGACGTTGAGTCACGAGGCGCGTGAGTCCAATGTCTGTCTAAGAACGCAACCCCTTTGAGGTCTTTAACTTTGTCTTTAAGAACAGTAGACATAGCGAGATAGCGCATAGCGCTGTCTATATATCTTTATCTACATTCCTATCGCAGCTATGCCTGAAGAGATTTGTTTATAATATTATTTGTTAATTTGTTTATAATTAGCATCACCTTTATACCTACTTTTCTGTTCTTTTCTCTTGTCTATTTATATAAGTGTGATTAAATAAATAAACAGGCGATAGTTTTGTATTTATTACAATTTTATTTTGTTTTTATTATTTTCGAACTCTTTCCCGTTCGTTATCCAAACGAAAGGGTTTGTCTTATCACTTATCTCACATAAGCATTCCATCCAAGTGCCAGCTTTTTTCATCAAAACACTTAAAGATTATCGTGCGCTCATTTTCATTTATTTACCAAAAACATAAACGAATCGCTATGTTTTTCTATGAGATCCGCTTTTTTTCATTAAATAAATATTAGAGCCGTCAACATATTTGATTATTTCTACTTTCCTTCAAAACCTCACCGCAGACAGCCCAAAACCACAAAAACAAAAGAATCCACCAGAAACTTTTGAGCTCGCATGACACTTCAAGTGGAATGCCAGGAATGGCTCGCGAGGATATCCGCCAGTACTAGTGGCCACTTATTCATAGCCACACTCATTATCATGGCTAGGATACGAGTGCCACAAACGGTGCATATATTAACGCGAATAGCCGCTTATGACTGCTATTTGTCAGCGAAATTACTGGCAGATAACAGGTAGAGGCGAAATTAAAATTGAAATTGAATGGTGCTGGATTTTCGTTCATTATTTTTCGCAGACTAATGTTTGGCCATAAATAATTTAATTATACCAAGCATTTCGTTTATTCTTAGAACAACCCAGTTTTCAAGATGTGTGATCAAATTCAGTCGAGTAAGTAATAAGCTAATAACTAATAAGCCCTTGCGCTATACATTGGGAAGACCCTGAAGATAGTTTGACTATTCCACACGTCGCTGTTTTTCTTTATTACCAAGTCTGACATAAATAATCTTCATCGTCTCTACGAATTTGTAAGTTGTCTTTAGCAAAACTATTGATGGGGCATGGCCGCGGCTTAAATTTTTGCGGAGAACGCGGAATTATTTAATCTACACTAATATTATAAAGAGGAAACATTTTGATTGTTTGTTTGCATTGAATAGGCTCCGAAACTACTGGACCGATTTGAAAATCTGTTTTAACATTCGAAGCCGACATTATCCCTGATGAACATAGGCTACTTTTTACCACGGCATAATGCTTAATCCCTACGGGAAAACGGGTAATAGGATTTAAACGGCGGGAATTCCGAATTCTACGCAAACGAAGTTGCGGGCGGATGCTAGTAAATAATATAACTAACATCGCTTTTAACATTCACTTCCTTGAAGCACAAAAGAAAACAACAATAACCAAGCCTTCAAATGAGCCGCATAATAAAATGCAAACTATTTTAAACATCATTACAAACTCTCTGTACAACTAAGCCACACCCAATTAAAACCCGTAATGAACAATAAGCAATGGGTGGTACGCGGCCATGCGGCCTACAAAGCCAACTTATATGCGGCCTGTAAAAAAGTACATACCATGTAATCTGGACCTATAAAGCGCCTGATAAATCCTCCGATAGTAAAGCAATTTCTGAACGACACAATAATGACACCTATTACAGGTCTGGTCGACATCCTGTCGCATAATGGCAGCATGAAGGTAGGCGGGGCTCGATGGACAACCTACTTTCAGTGGACGGCTACGTGGCTGTCGAAGTGGGTTGTCGTTTTAAATAGTCGGCAGGAATTTATATTGTCATTGTAGGACATGTTTTTGGGTTGAAAATCTTTGTAAATCCACTTTCCTGTCATTATACCAATTTATTTGGGGTCGGCGAAACATGTCTTTTTCTTCTATACTTTTCTATTAGTCGTCAGCTATGTAGTCTCCCCCTTTCTAACCATGTCATCATTCACACATTCCATCCTTCGTTTCTTCGATCTTCCCCTACTCTCATAGCCATCGACATTCATACTCAATCTTATCTTTGTTAATATATTCGAATAAAACAATTTTGAATTACCTATTTTATTTCCTCAACTTAAGCAGATAGGAAAACACATGCCCGGAGCCGAACAAAGTCATCCCAAGATTGTAAGCTTTGGAACTAATCACACATCTAGAGGAAAGAATTATTAATAACTTCATATTACCATATACATAATTACCGGCTGGGATTTAAAGGGCGAACTATAAAAATTGTCGAGTACAAGAACTAAACATAAAGTTATGATTCCTTATAACTGCCCATCTATAATGGACCTTGTTAATTCATTCACGCGATATCTCCATAAGCACGAACTAAGGTTTCGAATCGGCAACATTTTTGTATAAAGCGACCAGTGAGTGCTCGAGCTATCAAAATATTTTAATCATCTACTTTATATTGCGTCCAATTATAATTAATCTCTCACGAAAGAGCGACTCTGATTGGTCAGGTGTAAGTAAGTCTAGACTCTAATCTCAGGTGAGATCTCATTCTAAATAACTCCATAATTAGAGCGGGGACAATAAAACCGGGATCCGTGTGTTGTCGTGTGAGCGAAGGCGTTCGGGTCGTCGCGTGACGGGCGCGCTGTCGTGTCGCCGTCGTCCGACAATAAAATTATAAGTCCACCGCAGTGACAATCCAGTGATTTACGCCCGCACACACGCGAATATTCTAATATGAAAAGAGCTTTACTGTGGCATAGAAAAAACTCAGGAGGCGGACAAGTTAATGAAGAAAATGTGTTCGTTGGTAGATACGCGCCGAAGTCCGCGACATGCGTGACCAGCTCCGCCGCTTATTAATGACTTCGCCTAGGTTTTTATGGCTTGACTTAGATTTGATTATGACTATACGGGCGAGCAGCATTGAAGTACCTACCTACTTTTATATAAAAAAAACTTTATAGCAATTATTGAGAGTCAGATTAAGCTTCAATGCTTTCTGATTTCATTCCCCAATTAGTATTGCATAGTTGCGTTTTCACATGGCGATATCTAATGTAGAAGTGAAGCCCTGACTCCAGAGCTAGATAAGTACCTAATACCAGTAAGTATTTCAGGAGTCAGTTTCTTCCTACCCCTAATTAGTAAGTAAATGTACCTAATTGTACCAAAGAGTCCAGCGGAAACAATTCAATGAGTAAAAAGGAGCTCGTTGGTGTAATGGTCGCAAGCACGACGGCTGTTCATGGGGTCCTGGGTTCTATTCCCGGGTCGGGTAAAGTATTATTGGGTTTTTCTATCTGGAATTTCTCAATAGCAGCCCGGGGTCTGGATTTGTGCCCGGCTGACAACAATAGGCTCGCACCCTATTACATGGGACTCAAACATAACTGGTGAAATGTGTGTACACATCAAGCTACTGCAATCTGTCAATTTTTTTAAATAGATTTTCAACTTTATCGCTAAACCATAAGGTTCAAAGTTGATTGGGAAAATTCGTGTAGAATCTCATGACCGGAGTCCAAAGGACTACTTACAAATTAGACATAACATACCATCACACGTGTATCCTCCAAAGGGATAGCCAGAGAAGTACCTATAGTACAGACGCCAGCATATCAAGCTACCCAAAACTGTCAAATTTCCCCAATCAACTTTGAGCCTTATGCTTAAGCGATAAAGTCGAAAATCCATTAAAGAAATTTGACAGATTGTAGTAGCTTTATGTGCTGGCTTCTGTACTTTTAGAAACATTCTGCAGCCCATAGTTTTAAAGTCTTCTAACATGTTATCAACTAGCTCTCAGTAAGATTATTATCATAACTACCACAAAAGCAAACTTTTTTAAGGAATATGGGTATTTTTCCTTTATTTTAGAAGATAATGAATAGAAAAATCATAAAATCAATTTTAGGGCAAAGATATTTTTTTTTTTTTTTTTTTTTGAATTGTGAATCGGCGAATAATAAAAACCGCGATGCAAAAGGCAATTTAGCAACGTCACGAGAACGGCTCACAAATCTGTATTTCATTCTTGGATATGAAACCTTGATTCAAACTTTCAAAGTCGACCGAAGTCTGTTTTCTTTTAAATTAACCCATAACGCACAATCTCTTACCAATTTCGACAGGTCTGCAATAACTTCCCAATAAAGGCAAGACTATCAGTTAGATTACAGTAATCCGTTCCGTACGATGGGGGTGAGTGGAACGGACGTCCTGATCCGATAACACGGTAAGTGGATCACGGCCTTCCTGCTGCAGACATGCGATGTTTGGCAAGTGTATATCTATTCTGTGGTTATTAATTTTGGTGTTATTGGAAGTAGGTATCGTTAAATAGAGCTGCCGGTCGATTCTGTAAAAATCTCACCGTGAAAACTTGCGTGGAGTGAGCTGTCAGTGTCATCCCACTGATGCTAGGGATTGACCAAGCATACATTTTTTTTTTTTAATAATAATAATAATGTTTATTGGAACAAAAATACATTTTACAATTTGATTGCGTACGTAAATAGCTACATTAGTTAGAAACTGTGTCGCAGGAATTACAATCAGGATTTACAATCATTATCATGATTTTAATAAAATTTGATATGCTAATTCTATTGATAATTTTATATAATTTCAAAGCTAGTATTTTAGTTGTCAAAACATTACTATTTTGTGGGGTTTTAAAATAAAATAGCAAAACAGAAACTTAGTCAGAGTCTCAAAGTGATTTTTTTCCACAAAATAGTAATATTTTGACAACTAAAATACTATCTTTGAAAATACACAAAATTATCAATAGAATTAGCAAAAAAAAATATTATTCGAATCTCGATTATGATTGTAACTGTATGCTTGGTCAATCCCTAGTATCAGATGGAATGACACTTACAGCTCACTCCACGCTCACTTCACCTAACTTTTCACTGTAAGATGGTTACAGAATCGCACTGCAGGAGATATTTTTGTATAAGGCCTTTGATGACGAAATGGATAATTCCATAAAAGTGGCGGTCTTCCTTATGTCTTGTTTTGTTTTTTTCTTACACCTGACTTTTCACTTTTTATTTGTTTTTTATCTGATGTACCAATAATATAATTTATATAGTGTGTCTTTAACTCTGTGATACATAAATATATTTTCTTTCTTTCTATCCGCCTTTTTCAATTATTTTAGAAACTATTCTATTTCTCCGCACTAGGTAAAAACTATGTATCTGTGAACCAATCAAACCAACTAACGTAACTCAAAAGACCATTCTTATAATGTCAGACGGTAGCTCCTCGTAAAACCGAAAGTCATCCTCAAAGATATAAGCATAATAAAATTATAATTACTAATAATATAAGGTTCCCACTGTCAGGACACAAGTCTCCTC
The DNA here is from genome assembly GCA_949629135.1 of Eremobia ochroleuca. Classification (NCBI taxonomy): domain Eukaryota; kingdom Metazoa; phylum Arthropoda; class Insecta; order Lepidoptera; family Noctuidae; genus Eremobia; species Eremobia ochroleuca. Next base: position 8,109,874 of record OX451402.1, on the reverse strand, counting down.
TCGGTGAGAGGGATATATAAAATTAAAATACGCTGATACACTTATATTTTAGTTGGTACTAAATTCATTAGTACAGACGCAAGCTACTACAATCTGTCAAATTTCTTTAATAGATTTTCAACTTTATCGCTAAAGCATAAGGTGGTTCAAAGTTGATTGGGAAAATTTGACAGTTTCGGTTGGCTTGATGTGCTGGCGTCTGTACAATCAGATTAGCACTTAAAAAATACATGAAACATTGTTTTATTTTGACTAACACATATCATAATGATATGATAACTAAACTCATCAACCAATCTACGTAAGTATGTTTACGTATTTTAAATTATTTTAAAATTACGACATAAAATGTTAAAGTCTTTAAAATCAGTTTCGTACCAAAACTTCACCCTGTTTCTTTGATAAAATATCTAGCACTTGTAAAAGAATCAAGTACGTTTCAAGTAACGCTGTCAGTAAAAGCTATTATCGAAAAAAGCACTCGTAGTGCTCCATAAACAAGCAGTCATTTCCACTCGGCAACGTTGAAATCCAACGAATTCTCTCACGAAAGGTAAGGTACGGCACACACTGATAAACACGGCTATACTTCGCATTGTCAACGTGTAGCTAATAATGCACGGAGGTTTATTAAGTCGAGCGATGTAAAAAAGTGGCTGAAGAAACTGGAGGATATTATCGCTTAATCTAGAACTCAGCCTTGCTGGTTATTTTTATAGTAATGAGGTAATTACTATGGCTTCAAGAAGCTTTATAAAACTCGTGATGAAACCTCAGTAGTTGTTATTGTTTTAGAAATTCTCTTGCTACAAAAAAAAACACCTACTTTCGTTTTTTTTTGTCCAGGGATTTATTATTATTATTATTATTATTATTATTATATTCATACAAATATTATGTAGTGTCTGCCCATGGTAAGAAGGCGTGAGTTTATGTACCTATGTATTTCACATGTATTAGTATTACGACTCTGTGCATAAAAGTGGCCTAATTGAGATCAAGTCGTTTCTCTTCTATCTTGTAAAAAATACGTTCACCCACTAAAAAACTCTCAAAAATATCCAAAAGACAAACAATTCAATACTAATTAGTGATATAACATCTAAATTATTTCCAAATTGTTATTTCAAGAAGGGGCCAGCCCTCTATGTAAATAGTTGATATCAAGATGGCTACTTTCTTTGTTTGTACGCTGATGTGTGCAAATTGAAAGTTAATTACTGCCTCCCCGACTCGCCCGTGACTACTTTATGGTTGAGCTAAACACTAGAAAAAAGTAAGATATAGTTTATGGTAACGAGGGCGGTAATTTGTCTGTCTTTTGTTTTTGTTGTATGTGTGAAATAATGGTGTTATTTCTATGATAAAAGAAAGCAAACTGCGGCGTAGAGAAATTAGTGGGTTTTGATAATTAAGTATCATTTTGTTTATTTTACAAAATCTTAACAAACAATTAACTTAAAAGATCGCTATGCTTCTGGGGAGTTCTTTGCACCACTTCTTCTACCCAGCTGAAGCACTAGGAAATGGCGGGCGTTTTGGGGGACTGCCTTATATAATTTTGTCGTTCAAATAGTGCTGATTGTCAGCCTAATTCGGATTCAGGAATTTCATTTCCTGAACATTAGATATTTTGATTTGGAAAGATATATATGAAATTTATGTCTGGGGTTTCCTTTCTCGGGAACTTCACAATCATGCTTAACACCGCTATTCTTCTTTCGTGACAGTACGAACTACATGACATTACTTAAAGTCGTGTCGTAAAAAGATTAACTAGTCAACTAGCAAGGCCACTAGGCGGCTTGACTGCCACATACAACCAGGCCTACTTACAAACCCACAGCTAACAATAAAAATAAACGCAAGAACGCAAGATTACAACAAATAAAGAGAAATTAAACCATCCGTGTTTATTGTTGAAAAGCATAATTTCCCGACATAATACTCATGATTGCAACTAATCTACATACTTTTATATAAAGTTTCTCTCACACATGCAAGCCTGAAGGTGAGATATTTAATTATTTTTATTTACTCACACACGGTAGGTATACAAGGTCGGTGCGGTGACAAATTTACACCGTGAAATGTCGCGGTCGTGAACATACTTGTTTGATGCTAAATAAGTAAATAAATCAATCATTATGTAGCGAGATTTTATTTGCTAGCTTATGATACCTATCAGGCTGGGATGAGTAAGAGTCTCCATATTTGATGATATATTTCTTAAGTATATACTGGGTGACTGGGTACCCGTAAACCTTTGGTTTCCTAAGAAAGCGGTGAAAAGTCACACAATACGACTGTTCAAATTGTCAGTTTTTTGACACCTTAATGTCAAATACTGGTGAAGATTACAGATGAAACCAAAGCTTTAAATACATCAATTGCCTCAGCATGAGCTAAGGTGCCCGGAAGAAAAGAAAGAAATTTACTTTCAGGAAACATGGATTACTTTGCTTGCGGAACCATCTCTCTCTCATTTAGATACAATAATTATGTGTCTGTGGTAACAGCTTTTACTTAAAATGAGGTGAGTAATGATTTCAAAAGAAGTCAATGGAGGTAAGGGTTTGAAGATAAAACAGATTTTTTTTATTATTATTATTTTTAATATCTTATTATTATACTCAAGAAGACTGCCCCTGCATGTGTATTGTCACTGCGGGAACTCCACTATTGATTTCTCAGACATATTCGTATCGGAGAAATAATTATGCAAACTAGAATCTTACTGCCTACAATATCTCTCACACAAACAGGGCCTTCAGATCCAATAATCTGATATTTAATTCGTTTCATTTACGCACACTATTACTACAAGGTTGGCGCACGATGACAAATCTACGCCATTAAACTATACAAACGATTAGCTAACATGTCGTGATCATATTTATTGTAGCCCGATTTATTTGATAGAAATCGGTAGAAATGGCCACGCTTGAAGATCGGCCACTCATAAGTCACAAGTCACGAAGCAAGATTACAACTAATTGACGTGACTTCGCCCTACGCAGCCTTAATAAGCATTTATAACGATATAACCTCTTATTATCAAAAATACTTAACCTATTTATAATATGGAGCTACTCCACTAGAATGTTAACGGCAGCAGTTAAAACGCTTTTTCTATTAGCCGGCCACATTTTCAAGCGACTTGAAATTTGTTGGTGACATGTCTATTACAGTTATATCAGTTTCAATAGTGTTTCGTTGAATGGAACAACAGTACGGTGTTGTTTGTGACCAAACTTTATAAGTATGACCTAAAATGATTTATTCGTGACTACTGTACATTTATTGGGTTGTCTCAGCGATGACCACCTCAACATTTTTGGCTGTGGCAAATAACTGCCGTATTATAATCTTCCATCTATACAAACAAACCACAGATGGTAGTTTCATAAAAAAACTGCCTCTATAAAAGACTTAAGATTCTTTATTTAAATCTGACAAAACCAGCTAGCATCAAACCGAATACAACATTGTCTTTAGTGTCGCAAAATGGACATAAATCCTCCTTGGATTTATGTCCATTTTGCGACACTATTATAAATAAAGAAAAATAGGTTTTTTGTCATAGAAACACGTGCATCAAAAAGATAATTAACTGTAATAATAAAGAAAAATAAAAACAAAATAGATCTATAATCACGAGCACAGAACAAAAATAGTCGGCAGCTACACGTTGTGACTATAACAAGAAGGTTTCCACGCTGCATGAATGCTGTGCTATGGGGACACACAGCACAGCGATGGTATTCAGTGGTCACCCGATTCTTTTTCTTAATCAAATCAACCAGTTTCTAATACCTAGAAGACTAGGTTACACAAGCTCGGTACAAAAGATAAGAGATATCGCACAGATCGTTAGGCAGTAACACAGTAATTCAGTTTCATTAGCGATCGATCGATAGCCAGCCAATTATTCGCCTTTATCACCAATTAAATGTTTACGATGGGCCTCCATAGCTGGCTTGTGAGATTAATATGTAAATAGCGAGGTATTTGAAGTGTTTGTGAGATATTCTCGTTGGTAAATACGCAGTTGCATATGTTTGTTCTTTTATTCTAGGTTTTAATAGGTACAAGCCCGATACACCTACTTTTATTGTACAGTATAACTTTACAAAAGGTTACTTCAACCGTCACTTTGTTTTTTTTTTTTTTCTTTATGCAATTTTTCCAACATGATGACCAAGGTAGATTGTCATATTTTAGATACTATGATACTCAATAGTAACTCGTTGTTTCTCGTAACACAGAAACGATACAAAAGACAAAATGACAGACTGTAGAACAATTTTTGTGGTGGGATATCAAAAAATGAGGAAAATAAATGTTACTTTGTATTCGTAAAGTAAAGATAGATGTGGTCATGCTAAGAGTGCAGATATGTAAACAAAAGCCTCATTTGAGGGCAATAACCGTTAAACAACAACCGCAAACAATCATATCCTAAAATAGACTCAATATAAACCTTTCAACAAAATGTTTTAAAGTTTAACATGTCAGAGCATACGAAAGAAAACTGCAACTGTGATTCAGAAAACGCCCTCATTCACAACATTGCACTCACTCGTGTACTCCTGACCTATTTGTAAGACTACATGTATTAAAGCCTCTTCAGAGCTGCTCTCAGTTTGCCTACAATTTGCACTGTAAGGCTATGTATTCACTATACGACGAATGAAGGCAGTTGTAAGCCTATATTTTTACTGAATGCTATATAAATGAGAAACTGTTAGAGGTGAAGGATAGATTTGTTTGAGAAACTTTTTTTTACTTGACCTAACTGATGCAGAAGGATAACTGCGTTCTGATGAAAACTGTTTAATAGGCTGTAACAATGTCCGAAAGTTAGTCTATCATTAAGATACAAAACTGCCTTAAATGACTGTTATTCAAGTCTGACGGACCAGTCAAACTTGAATAACCGTAATTTAACATGATGGCTCTCCCAGTCCCAGCAAATACGTGTTAATAACTACAATAATTTAAAGTAGACTGAAAGTTAGACATAGATGATACTTCCCTGTCCTGAAACCAAATACAATGGTTCTTTTTGAAAAATAAAAACAGCTTCGGTGTTAATACGGCGTCAATCAAAATCAAACTATTTTGTTTCACATAAACCTACATGGGCACTTATGAAACGTCAGAAGTTATATGCACGGTTTCAATTGATCGTTTCCTATGGAGAGGAGCCGGCAAGAAACTCCCCGGTTACTCTTTTAGAAATAAATGGCATAGACAATGTTTTTAAATGACATTGTTAATAGATATGGGACGGCAGTATAGGGTTGTCAACAAGTACAAGGTATTTGATGAAATATAAAACGTCTTAAATTCAGCATGAGCCTCCTCGTTGCCTTTGATTTGATGATGACAAATTAAGTACAAAATTTGTTAAGTTAGCTTTAAGACTTCGATCTGGACACTATCCATCGGCAAATTTTGCGTTCTTGATGAAAAAAGTCGACTCGCCAAACTTTAATGCTTGTAACAAAATTGAGAACGTATAACATTTGCTGACGGATTATGTAAAAAATAGGAAAGAAAGAGAGGAATTGGAAAGGTAGCGTGAACAGATATCATATAGGTTTAGTTCAGACGATTTTGTCACGCCCTAAATCGGATCTAGCAAAACAATTTCGCAGTTTAGCATTAGTGAACCCCGAATTATCTTAGATTTAATTTTTTATTTTTATATTCGTTTTAGTATAGTGCTAATGATATAGTTTTAAGATACAATGGGGTTGTCGTATCCTTACGGATAAAACCTCCAAAAATAATCATCATCTGCCTAGCCTTTTCCCAACTATGTTGGGGTCGGCTTCCAGTCTAACCGGATGCAGCTGAATACCAGTATTTTACATGGAGCGACTGCCTATCTGACCTCCACAACCCAGTTACTGGGTAATACGATACCCCTAGGTAAGACTGGTTGTCAGACTTTCGGGCTTTCGACTACCCGTAACGACTGTCAAAGATCTACGAATGACTGCCGGGACCAACGGCTTAACGTGCTTTCCGAGGCACGGAGGGGTCACGGTATGCAAAGATGGTCACCCATCCACAGACTAACTGCGGCAAGCGTAGCTTAACCTGATCGATCAACCTGTGCGGCTGTTATTATTTAGCCACGGGCCCCTCACCTCCAAAAATAATAAAGAATTTAAAAAAAAATGTCTTAAATAATTCCACCAGGGAACAGCAACCCAGTGCAAACACCGCTTTACCAGCATTAGCGGCCTCGTAAAATATCATGTGTTCTCATTAGTGCTTAATGCTCGCGGCACAAAAATCCAGCGCTCGGGTATGCGTGGCCAATTATAAATTTTAACCTAATTAACCCAACCGTATGGAAGTGTGATGGAAATCTTTTGTAGTTCATCTGATTCTGTTGTTCTAGAGATGTTTTTATGAGGAGTGGCCACGCGTTTTCCATAAAACGCGTGGCCACTTCTCATAAAAACACCGAAAAACCAACACCCATGTATTGCTGAGATTTAAACTACTCTCTGTAAAGACAGAGATAGCAGCTGGCTTAAGTTGATAAATAATTAAAGTGATTATGAATGGCAGTCTGTAAAAAATGTTTACTGTGGGACGATCGCATATTGTAGGCACTTTGATCTATATGTTTATGTAGCTTTTTTAGTTTTGCATTTGTTAGTAGAAAATAAAGAATTATACTTATTACTGCAATAATCAGGTCAGACAAATATCATATTTACTAAAAGAACAATTCAAATAGAATTATGCTATTACTGACTGTTCTTAGAACTTAACCACTACTTTAATAATAATTCAACTTTAAGTTTAAACTTAATAAGCTACTCTTAATCATAGACAACTTCTAGGAAACTGACAGCGTACGTCAACATTGGCGTTCATTTAGTACTTACCAATTCCATGCGTTCATTATAATGGCGCCCAAAATCCTTATCTATGGTTTGAAGTGTCGTATTTGTAACGCTATCCTTTATAATCTGTTACTGGTAATAAAGAACAATACACAATGGCCCAGTAATAAGGGAACGTGCTCAATATTATAAACAGCATGTGTTTTGTCTCAGTGTCAAACAAATTGTTATTATGACTACCGATGAAACTGTCGAATGTAATACAAAGTAGGTAGTTAAAGGAGTTTTTAAATGTCGTGTATTATGGTGTCTAATATGAATTATAAATATCACTTTTTTTATGATAAGAAGCCCATTTCAAATCTAATGTGATTTTATAGTACCCTACTCAACTTATATAGGGTGTCCCAGAAGTCGACGTCAAGCCAGAATCGGGTAATAGGCCAAGTCATGTTAGTTATCAGAAAAAACAAAATAAAAAAATGAAAACTCAAACTACTTAATTGCCTAACTCGCATAGTACATTTTTTTTCAGTGCAGTCAGTCAAAGTGTGGCGAATATTAATTTTGAATATTTGGTTGGGCAAAAAGTGACATTTTCTTCCAAGCTGGAGCAGTTGACTTTACATTTTAGGCAAGAGTTTACAGAAACATTATTTAGGATCCCATTACTTTTTTTTTTTTAATTAAGTTGTGTAGCTACAGGAGTGCAAAAACTGTCACAGGGTGCAGATTTTCTCGATTTTTTTTTAATGCTCATATTTTTTAAATACACAAAATACATTTTTTTTTCTGATAACTATTATGACTTAGCCTATCACCCGATACCGGCTTGACGTCGACTTATGGGACACCATGTATGTGTAAGTAATATATTGTAAATACCTACAATCTTAACAAAAATTAGTTCTTAAGAACGTTTGTAGTATTCTTATAATTTTCTTGCTCAATTTGCTTGCCGAATTTAGAACGGAGTATTAATTAAAAAAACAATACAATTTGGAGAAAAATACGACATTGAATGAAAACACTGGCAATACTAATGCATAAGAGTATTTGGAACGGTCAAATAAATCCCGAGATCAAAATTAAAAAGTGACTTTTTCAAACGTACTAAACACGAGTAGTAGTTATGGGCTGGCTACGGTGACTTAACTATGATATTTTATATGTTAATTGAATTTTTGTATGCAGAATGGCAGAATGGGAATGTCAGTACATATAGTTACTCTGTTTAATTTAATGTCGTCTCCATCTTATACACATCAGGCTTAACATCCAGCGGAAAAAAAAAACTTTTTCATATATATCACATTCGTACACAAGTATATCTAATAATAACAAGTATTCTTAGCCATTGATCTTCAAACAAGTAAAAGTATGTAATTAAAAATTAAACAATCAAAAATACATGCCAGCGACCGTCACCATTCACAAGAGCGAAATGTACCAAATCTAATCAGTTTAAAATATTGTTCCCCTACTTTACGGTGACGCTACGCCACGATGTTCTATAAATAAATTGTTATCTCTTTGCTACAGATGTCTTGCTACGGCGTAGCGGCGTAGCAGCGTAGCAAATAGATAGAAGTTGTTACGGATGTTCCATTGAATTTAATTTTTTGTCTTGTATTGTATTTCTTTTTGTTCGATGAACTATTTACGGATTTAAGTAATATTTTTTTTAATGTTGAAATAATGTTTATATTGGGGCTTGTGGCTAAGTAATAACAACCGCACGGGTCGATCGATCAGGTTAAGCTACGGTTGCCGCGGTTGGTCCGTGGATGAGTGAACGTCTTCACATACCACGACCCCTCCGTGCCTTGGGAAGCACGTTAAGCCTTTGGTCCCGGCTGTCATTCGTGGATCTTTGACAGTCGTTACGGGTCGTCAGTAGCCCGATAGTCTGACAACCAGTCTTACCAAGGGATATCGTATCATCCAGTAACTGGGTTGTGGAGGTCAGATAGGCAGTCGCTCCATATAAAATACTGGTATTCAGCTGCATCAGGTTAGACTGGAAGCCGACCCCAACATGGTTGGGAAAAGGCTAGGCAGATGATGTTGAAATAATGTTTGTTTCTGTAAATTAAAATAATACGTAAGCAAAAACCACTAATACCAAATTAATTAATAAAAAGTAACAAAATGAAATCCTAACCTAGCTAAAACTATACACAAACTAAAATAAAGCGTCTAAAAACCCATCCGCATCGCTGTCGACTGGTAATGTACCCAAAAAACTGGCGGCATTACCACGTTGTATGTCAATGCTTAGCCTCTGACCAAGGTAAAAGCCAGCCCTTGGGTCACAGGAAGTGTCAACCAGCCGCTTCGAAATTTCCTTAAAAAGACCATGAGCACTCGGACCTCAAGGCTCGAGGGTTTCAACCCCAAACGGTTCGAAAATGTAATTTCGGATAAGGTTATTATACTTTCGCCGCTTGAGGTTTTCCGCAGCTGCAGCAGGAGCGCCAGCACAGCAAGCCGAGCCAGGAAGATGAGATGGGGCAAGAGTATTGACACACGATGCGTCCCACACTAAAGGCCTACCCACCTTCCATGGAAATAAAGACATACCGTCCGGTCTCTTGCCACCGTCGGGAGCCAAGTCATCATCATTATCATCTGCCGAGCCTTTTCCCAGCTATGTTGGGGTCGGCTTCCAGTCTAACCGGATGCAGCTGAATACCAGTACTTTACGTGGAGCGACTGCCTATCTGACCTCCACAACCCAGTTACTGGGTAATACGGTACCCCTAGGTAAGACTAGTTGTCAGACTTTCCGGCTACTAACGACCCGTAACGACTGTCAAAGATCCACGAATGACAGCCGGGACCAACGGCTTAAGTGTGGTGTAAACTTATATTTTTTAACGTCTACAGTCGGATGCCAAGTCATTGGGTTCTAATAGAGCTGGAACGCCGAAGGTGACAAGACCAAAATTAAATTAAGAAATTAGTTTTGATCATAAATTGTAAAAGGCTCATTATTTTCCAGGCGACTAACAACTTAAAGGGCGACTAAATATTTGCTACTAAAAAAATATCTTGGTTGCGATTAAATATTTTAGTGGTTTTGTAGGACTGATTGTAAAATTTTAAAGAACATAAGCCATATCTTTAAGCCCAATGAAGATGTCTGTGTGTTACACAAACTAACAAAATATAATAATATCTTTACCCACAGATAAAATCAAAATAGTTCTTCTGCTTACGCTTTATCAACTTAAATACATTTACCATTAACTTGAATCAAAGTTCAATACAATTAATGTTCCTACCATCTTAGATAGCTGTTGGTGACAGTATATTTAACTAGTACCGTCGATCCGTCACGCGGACAATGGGACCGACCCGGGAATCGAACGTGCGACCTGTCACTCGAGATCATCTATCACTCTGATAACGTACTAGTAACAAGTTTCAATGATAGTTTTCCAAATTGGGTTACTCTCGATCAATATTTCGTCGAAAATGATCATTTCCATTAAATCTTTTTTAATTGATATTTAATGGCATCTGAATTGTCATCAAAAACCGTTATTGTGTACTTATGTTTTTGATCTTAAACTGAATTTATTTAGACTTTAAATCGTACCTATGAAATTAAATTAAATCGTTTATTTTGTAAATAGGATATCGGAATCACTTTTACACGTCATATTATAAAAAAAACCGGTCAAGTGCGACTCGTACTCGCGCACCGAGGGTTCTGTACAAATTTTTAGGTATGTAAAAAGCTTATCATGGTATTTTTTTTTTTGTAATGTACCTAAAAATTTTTTGGTTTTTCGGATATTTTCCTTTACTTGTGCTACATGACATTACTTCTTGCCAAAATTCATGATTCTAGGTCAACGGGAAGTACCCTATAGGTTTTGATTCCGGAACATAAACGCCCGAATCTTTTGATTGCGTTGACTTAGACATTTGATGATTTCACAGCTTCAAGGGATTGCAGCCCTGAGTATTTAATATTAATTTCAACTTGATAACTCCGCGCGTTCCTGAGAAAAAGGGTCTTGACCGACGCACAGACGGACAACGAAGTGATCTTATGGGTTCCGTTATTCCTTTTGAGCTACGGAACCCTAAAAGAAGAAAGGGCGGAACAAACTCGTGGGTCAGTCTCTTTTAAAGTACAGACATAATCTTGGTCAGATCATGTGACGACAATGTAGATTAGTGCCTGAAATGGTGTTTTGAGGAAATAACCACACAGATTTGAGTAGATCAGTCCAGTCAGTGCAAGCATTTGTCAATTATCGTGTAGCGCCAATCAGAACATGAGGCTATAATTTGCTGAGTAATTTTCGTTATCTTTATGTCTTCAATGTATGTTATTTTGTTTTTAATTTATATACTCATACAGGTCAAAACATCGCCGCGATACTTCAAAATTCCACAACTATCCGATTTCAACTCGATCTGCAAAGCACGTTCAAATAACTAACTACAATTTACCCATTACTTTTTCCAGGTTTACAAGACATAATGAAGCAAACCTGATTGATCACGGTTCAACTGCCCTTTATTATAAGTTTCGTGTCTCAAGGCTATTATGATAATGACGCGGCGCGACGCTCGGAAGCTAGATAGCATCGCATCGCGCGGGCTGGACAATAACCCTTACCTACCATCATTTATTATAATTACCATAAGGCGCACTTTTATATGATTTTTTTGTTGCGAACCTCATTGTCTATTGATTTTTCAGACGTGTTCTTGCTGTCAATTCTTAAGAAAGAGTCAATGATGTTATACAGAGTAGTCAAAGTCAAAATAAAAAGTCATTTTCGCATAATACTTACATAAGCATAATTAAATATTAGTTTAGTAAACATTTGTTTATGAAGAACATTTTTTTTCGGGTCCCTTTTATTCGTATGACCGCAATGTGTCAGTCCCATCGTACGCTAAATACATACTGCTACGGATTGAAGAACATTCTACTTCAGAATTAAAGATATGCAGAACTTTGTAACGTCAAATCCAATGTATCAATCATTTCCTTCAAAAGTATATAGTATTACAGTACTTACCGAATAGTTTAACATTACTTTTGTTATCTTATACGAGTATTTAGCAAAATATAATTCAGTTAGTAAAAGTGTACCTGTTGTCTGCATATTTTTAGCTGAGTTATATACAATACTGTTTATAATAAAGAAATGGAATGCAACTGATTTAAAGGATCAATAAGGCACTATGTACGTTTTTCTTGCCGTAAAAAACTAGGTACGGTTTATTCGCCGTGTGTAGGCACACTCGTTAATGTTGTATGGATCACTATGGAAGCTTGCTGACCGGAACGTTTTTTCTACGGCGCAATTTATACGCCGTAAATAATAATAAAAATAATAATAAATATTTTGTTTATTTATGGCAACTAGGCCCAATTGTTAGTAACATTGTTCTTAAAAAAACGATTGTTAGTAAAATCGTAAGTATTTTCATTTCGGAATTGTTTTTTTTTTAATATTTTTTAGTACGGACGCTTTTAACGTGCACGTCTTTCTAAATCGTTATCACATGTATAATTTCAACTTGAATGATGTAACCAAAATTTTGTAACAATTTTTTTTTTTTTTTTTATGGTATAAAAGAGTGTCCGTGGAGTTTCTTGCCCGTTCTATAGCAATACCCGCCACACTACAGAAGGCCACTTCCCTTAATTATAAACCTTCAAAATCCAGTTGCGATCTCATCACAGCAGCAATTACTGTCAAAACATCACGAAATATTTTTGACAGATTGCCACTCAGATCAAAATGCGAACTTCTTCAAAATACGGGACTTGCCCCTCTGTTGTATCGTCGTGAGAGCAGTGATGGCCTGCAGTGGTAACGACCGCAAGTTACGAGTTGCAGGTCGTAAGTTCGAACTCAGACACAGCTTCGCTTAGTGTAAATTATTTCAAAACATCGTGAGAAAACCGGCATGTCCTAGAACCAAAAATTTGAAGACATGTGATGAACAACACGCACTGGACCCGCGTGGTGGATAATGGCCCACTCCCTCCCACAGAGAGGAGGCCTGTGTCCCCGCAGTAGGAACATTACAGACTATGCTGTTATACTGTATCGCCAGAAGATGAAAATCTCAATAACCATTTCTGATAACAATAATCCCCAGTATCTAGCATACGGTCGCGGTTGCAGATGTAATTATAACAAATGTTTATGGGCGGGACATATTTCTTTATGCGCTGATAAGGCCCTTTTCTATTAAGGCCATTTCCTTACTTTTTATTCAGCTATTTCATTAGTTTTTATTTAGTAATTCTTGTCATGAAACCCGAATTTGGGACCGGTATGTCGAAACTACGAGTAGCTAATGTGCAGTTCACTCGCGACTTTCGCCGTAGAAAAGTAATTTTGGATATTTTATGACTATTGGATAAAGTTATGGATGTCCTCTTATGCATGTTGAAAGCTAAAAAGTAAGCTTTAGTCTTCTTCGTAGCGTGTCGATAGCAATCTAAATGGGTTCGGCCCAGAATTCGGCTACTTGTTTGGCGCCGTCACCCGGATCCATCAGTTCCTGTAACGTGCAGCTGACATGACATGCAGGACACAATAATAAGTGTCCCATCGTTTGGGGAACAGCACCACATTTACACTCCTAAGCGGAGTCATCTATGAATCTCCACCTGAACAGGTACTCCTTGCTTCGCAACCTGGTTCCGAAGTTTGTTTAAAAACTTCCATATTACCCAAAGTAACTCATGACCAGATGGGAGGTCTTCTCTTTCTTCTTAATACAAAATAAAATATCGTTTATTGTCACAACTAACATATTATACATCAGACGTGTTTGGAGCCTCCCTTTAAGCAAACAATGCCTGTATTAGGAGACTCCGCTCTTCAATAACATTGCCGTATTATACTTGTACTAACTGTGAGTTACTATAAAATAATGTATGGTGATGAGACAATTAAGATTATATAGTTTAGATTTAGAAAAATTACAAAATTAAATATTTTAAAAAAATTAAGCTGATAAATGAAGTTAGACATCACAATTTCTTGTTGTTGTACGTGGAGTAATGTGTGGTGTCGTGTAGAGTAGTGTAGTGTGTGTGTGGTGTAGTGTAGCGTGGTGTGTGTGTGTATGTGTGTGTGTGTGTGTGTGTGTGTGTGTGTGTGTGTGTGTGTGTGTGTGTGTTTGTGTGTGTGTGTGTGTGTGTGGTGTGTTGGGTGTGGTATATTAGATTAAGGTATATTATATGTGATGAGTTTCGGCTTAATGCTTTAGTTATATGTTAACAACTAACGCTCCACAAGCTTTAAAAAATCACTCTTTCGAGAGTAGCTTAGAGCAATTGAAAATGCTGTAAGAAATACTTAGGCCGATCTATAAACGTCACTTAGTTAAAGTACGTGATAAATAACGTTTACAGACCTCGGCCTTAATCTTAAGCCCCTGCGCTTATGACCAAAGTTCAGATAACCCTAACAACACAAAAACCGAATTATAAGTACACAAAAACCTTGAACGAGCATTCCCCAATATGCCTTCCGCCTTCACAATACCATAATAACAATAACTATAACCTTACCCTTGAGAACTGTAGGTGTAGCCAACAGCACGGGGCAATATTGCCAATAGTCCGGGGCAATCAGGGCAATCAATGTGTATGGACCATCGCACCCCGGGCTACGGGGTCCCACTGAGTGCAACATTAGATGTCAAGGTCTCGTGCCAATGTTTGGGCAGTTATTTGCTACTTACTTCTGGCGTAGATAGAGGGAAACCACGGAGGACGGAAAGTAAAAACAAATGGATACATGTAAGTCAATTAAATAAAGAAAATGAAAACAAATAAATAGTGTAAAAAAGTAGCACTTCGATTCTCCCTGTGCTCTGTTTGCTAAGTTCTTCTAAACTCCGCAACTGATTTTGATGTATTTCTCCGGAAGGTTTTTGTGTAGGTATGATACATTCATATTTAACTTAAATATAATAATTAAATCTCGATGTATTGTCAAGTCGTAAAAACCGTGCGAAGCAAGGGCGGGTGAAACATGTCTAATCGCAAAAGAATGTAACGAACACGATGCAACATTAGTTTTTCCAATATTTTATGGCGACATAGATATGTCGCCATAAAATATTGGAAAAACTCAAAAGTTCGACTCAACAAAAATCAAAAGTTTTAGAGAAAACAATAAATTGACTGTTTTCTTTCATTCGAATTCAGTAGTTGCTAGGATTTAGATATGATGCAACAAGACCAACAAAAAATACAAACACTTATTTCATAGAAATTTCCAATAGATAGGTAGATAATTTCTTAATTCTTGATATTATCACCCACGTGCTCCGTTAGATAAAAAGATAATCCGAAAGTACAGTCACTGTCGAAAGTCATTGATCTTTTCGTAATTTATATTATAATATCTCAAAGACGAGACATAAAAATTATTCCAATTAACCTATAACTGGCCTTCAGAGCAAGTATTCTCCACTCTCTCTACAAACTATTGATACTCACTAGAATGCAAGTTTTATTTTATAAACTTCTCTCTTCTTTAACTTTAAATAGTGTTGGGCTGTGGGGTGACTACGTTACACACTAACAGTAGGAATAGCTTTCATTTTGACAGTTCAACGACATTCATTGCGTTATTTACGTTGTTGAGCCACAAGCCAAGTTTAATTGAATTTGATGATTCAATTAAACTTTATTCAAAAACATCAATCGATATCTTACTAAACTTCAGCTATATCAGATGACCTTGGTTACTTATCTCCTTTGTTGACCGTACATAAATAGCGTGATATTGAATAACATTTCAAAAGTGGACACCGGATCTTCAGATACTTTTGATCATAATCTGATAACAATCATTACTCATCGTGTATCTTATCTCACTTATCAGTCACATTAACGATACCGTGTCTTTGTTATAGATACCTAATGCACGTGTATACGAGTTATCTCTTATTTCAAATGTTATTATTTTATATAGACTACATTATACTCGTATTTACATAAAAAGCTAACACTTAAAATAATAATATGTTGTACAATTATATAAAAAGGAGGGGAAATAATCAAAGGGAATCAAAAAATTCGTCCGCATTGTTGTCAATAAGAAACGTGCCCAAAAGACTGGCATCATTGCCACGTTACATGGCAATGCTCATTCTTTCGCCAAAAATAGGCCAGTGCTCTGGTCACGTGATGAGTTGACCTTGGCTTGGCGATGATGGCCCTAGAGTTTCAACCCCAAACGGTTCGAACATATAGGTACTACGGGCTGGTGTCCGCAACTCCACGTCAATGCGCGTTTTTTGCGTACGGGTGGGAAAATCGATCATTCGATCCACCCCAGCTCCTCAATGAAGGCCAGCAACGCCTTGATGTTACTGACCGTCTCACGTAGGGTACCTGGGTTACCGAAGTATTTTGCCCTGTAAGTGGCGACCACCGGGCAGCTTAGAAGCACATGTGCCGCTGTCATCCTCCATGCAGGCCCTGCACAGCGGAATGTCTGTTACCCCTATGACAAAGAGGTGTTTATTAAATGACCCGTGGCCAGTCAAAGCTGCAGTCACCGTACGCAGCTTTTTGTTTATTTAGACGGAGAACATATAATTTCCAAAGAGATTGGAGTATTTGCGCCGTTTGAGGTTTTCCGCGCCTGCAGTAGCCACTCCAGCACAGCCTACCGTACTTGGAAGACGGGATGGCGCAAGGGTGTCTCTTTGAATGAGTTTGCAAAGATTGTATGCCCGTCAATGTCATCACCGCTCTAGGTGGTGCACCTTATCAAAATCAGATCAAATACGGGATCTGATTCTTCGGGGCTATTTTATTTCATAAAAAAACGTGTTTCAGACAGATTGAAACGTACATTGTGTTATTTTAAAGAAATCTCTATTACGAGTATTTACCAGAACATCTCTAAGCACACAAATCTGTATCAAATCACACAAATAAGAAAGAAAGGGAAGAAAGAAAAAATGTTTATTCTTCTTAAACAAAAATCTATCACAAAAAAGACATAAAATACACAGATACAAAGTAGCCAAAAGCCTCGTATTCAACCAATCAAAGTGAACCGATCCTTGACATCAAGCAATGGAGAAAATTGTCAATATACGAGTATATTGCGTAATAGTTCATTATGATATAAGTGCGGTAAGTTGCAAAATTACAGCTGAGGCGATATTGCTAGCCCGAGCCGTAGGTGAGGGCTATAAGAAAGCAGAGGCTGTAATTATCAAACCGCACGTATGTCATACGACGTTTTATAACACATTTGTGAGGAAATAAATAAAACTCGGACTAAAATAAATAATAACTTTTACTTTTTCACAAATTAGCGATGCGCGCGCATCAGCGTCTTTTTTTTATGGCAAAGGCACAAAAAACAGCCAGTATTACTAATAAAGTAAATTAATACTTTTGTGTTTTTGTTACAGATAAATGGTTGTAATTAATTGTCAAAATTAATTAAATTAAAGAATTAAATGTTTATTTATTATATTTTATCTCCCAAAGTTAATTTTATTCATAAAATGTTGGCCACTTTTCTGACATAAAAACTATTTGCTAAGATTTAAAAAAGTACCGTTAGTTTTAGACGGAGCATCTTGATAAACCGTGCGCTTTACATTACAATTACGCACAAGTACGTAATGAGATACATTACGATATTGAAATTGGTTCAGTAAGAGACCTTTTACGAGCAAATGTGTTATAAATGTTAGGTACGACACTGGCAAATGACAAAAAATTACCAATCAAAACAAAAACAAGATGCCCATTACAAATATAACTTCTACAACTGCAAATATAGATTAACGTTTCCATTTTTATAGCAATACCACGAAAGAAACGAGCAATCACCAAGAAAACTCCGCAGTACAAACCGTGATGCATTTCACTCGGATGCTGACTGCATGAAACACTCAATGACTCACAGATAAGGCTATCTGGTTGAGATCACGCGTCTTATCGGAAACCTATCCAGTTTCATATCTTCGTACGTTACTGTGTATATAATGAATAAGTATAAAAATGTTTTCAATCAACCAATCATAACATTTTAGATTACTCGATATTTAGAATAAACGTGATCAGGCTTTCAAACATCTTTAAATTATCATCTGGTTGGGAAAGCCCAACTATGTTGAAGTTGGCTACTAGTCTTACCGAATGCAACTGAATACCACTATTTTACAAGGACCTCCACAACCTTGTTTAAGTAATTTGGCTTCATCATCTGCCTAGCCTTTTCCCAACTATGTTGGGATCGGCTTCCAGTCTAACCGGATGTAGCTGGATATCAGTATTTTGCATGGAGCGACTGCCTATCTGACCTGCACAAGCTAGTTATTGGGTAATACGATACCCCTAGGTAAGACTGGTTGTCAGACTTTCGGGTTTCTGACTACCCGTAACGACTGTCAAAGATCTACAAATGTCGATTTATCAGACTACCTATGTACCAACATCCGTGCGATTCTGTAACCATCTCGCCGTGAAATCTTGGGTAAAGTGAGCGTGGAGTGAGTCGTCAATAGTGTCAATCCCTAGCATCAGCATGACTCACAGCTCACTCTAAGCTCACTTCACCTTAGTTATTACGGTGAGATTTTTCCAGAATCGACCGGCTGATGTCTGTAGATACGCTATTCACATCTTGCTAAATGACATATCGATTTAATTAAGATATCAAAAGAATGCCTGATACTGCTTTATGGTTTACATTATTTATTAGCTTATTGTCTTTGCCTATTAAAAGTAGTATTAATAAAATATATATAGTTCCGTACTATCAATG
This sequence comes from Eremobia ochroleuca, assembly GCA_949629135.1. Classification (NCBI taxonomy): domain Eukaryota; kingdom Metazoa; phylum Arthropoda; class Insecta; order Lepidoptera; family Noctuidae; genus Eremobia; species Eremobia ochroleuca. The sequence continues at coordinate 8,091,198 of OX451402.1, read as the reverse complement.
TGAAATACGGGAGTTTTCTTTCAATTTTTTTTACCATAAAGTGATGAGTATTTTTGTCGACAAATGTCAACAAGAAATTGCAATATCTTATTGAAAATTAATTATTAATAATCAATGAAGTTAAGGAAGTCTTATTTTTATGATGATCACAAGAAAAGTTTTACTAATATTTTTGACGCATTTCAGTAAGTACCTTAAGTATTTATTTATTTAATACTTCAAGCACATAAATGTACAGAGGCGGACTTAATGCCGTAGGTATTTTCTACCAGTCAACCTTTGGGTGATGCAGAGACAAACAGTAGTAAAATAAAGGATGTTACAGATATTATTATTGCAGGACCCTTTCTTTCATAAAACAATTGCAGGATCACTAGATCATCATCTGCCTAGCCTTTTCCCAACTATGGGTAATACGATACCCTTAGGTAAGACTGGTTGTCAGATTTTCGGGCTTCTGACTACCCGTAACGACTGTCAAAGATCTACGAATGACAGCTGGGACCAACGGCTTAACGTGCTTCTCGGAAAGCACATTAAGCCGTTGGTCCCGGCTGTCATTCGTAAATCTTCATAACGGAGGGGTTTCGGTATGGAAAAATGGTCACCCATCCACAGACCAACCGCGGCGAACATAGCTTAACCTGATCGATCGTCCTGTGCGGCTGTTATTATTTAGCCACGGGCCCCTCACTAGTATCACTACAACCTGATTAAATTATAAATAAGGCCTTTTCTCATGCCCGTTTTGTAACTGAAATAAAACTAAAAGGCACATACGGAATTCTGAAAGTTGGTAGATTTAAAACATCTGACATTAAAGAAAATTGAGATAAAACTTATCAATATTGTGAATAATGGATGGCAGTAGACGGTGAGTAGATAAAACTAGCAAATGAAAATTATTGCTTTATTGTGGAGTTACACAGTACGTAATCTATCTGGCTGTTATGTAGGTATGCTTTCAAGAACTTGTCGTACATACGAAAATAAGAACATAAAATCTTCTCAAAACAGTGGTACAACCATGCGTTGAGAATAATTAATTATACTTAGATGATGCAGCATGTTTTTTTTTTCTCACGCTGCAGTCGATGTTAATATCGTTATATCCAGTTTGTCAACTCACTCCGTCTCGAAGAGAAGAGGCCTGTGTCCTAGTAGTGGCTGCTATGCTCTTTAGTTAATGATAAATACTTCCAAAACGAATTCCAAACAAAGAGCACTTTGTCAGACTTACTCATAGATTTCATAGTGAGTGATGGGTACTTTGGCACTCTTTCGATGATAAATCAATCTTTAGGAATACTCCCGATGGAGCATTTTTTATCTGACAACTTTAGAGAAAAACTTTACAACAAAAATATCGTCACACCATTAAACACACAGGAATAGAAACTTATTTACCAACGTAAGTAAAAATTACATCGTTATACGTAAATAAAGACGAGCATTTTCTTTAGTTTGCACTGTGTACCTGACTGTGGGCCCGGAACACATTTCCCCCGGGCCGTAATTGAAAGGTTGCTGTACAAAGCGAAGCCCTGGTGCTGCCGACCTCATTCCTTGACTCTAGTTTAATTATAACTCGCCTTCGCCCACATTTCTCTACTCTACGCCAGTTTGTTTATGCTAATAGTTATCTTGAAGAGGTTTTGATGGAAAATAATGAATGATCATTTAAAGAGTTAAAAGAAAATAGTGGGAAGAAGGAGTGAAAGGGCTACGACAGGAAGAGTGGAAACGAATAGACAGATATTTATATGTTTTATAAGCTTTGTGTATTTGTTTTACATAAACATTAGAATAAAGCGTAGTCCTCCTTGGCGTTAGTAAAAAAAGGTAAACCAATTTGGTTATAGCTGTTTAAAAATGCTACAAACTTATAAAACCAATTTTCAGACGAACAATGAAAATGTTCCTACGATCCTAATGTTGTAAAATTCTTGACTCATGCACAGACGCCAGCACATCAACCTTATACGAGTACTTTACTGATAAAGTTGAAAATCTATTAAAGAAATTTGACAGATTTAGATTTGAAATCTGTCAAATTTATTTCCCTACAATTATCATCATTCTATTTTTTCTACTCCTGGAAATATGTACGCATGTAACTATTATTGTCAAACATAAAAAACGTCAACACAATGAGAGAATGCTTATAAACCAGCAGGAATCAAAACATAAAGAAATCAAAACATTTGTTATGGCAACACACGCCTGTCAATATATTTACGACTTTAAGTTAACGCCTTTCTTTAATAATTTCTTGTTTTACATGCGTTTGACCCGCAAATCGCTTGTGGGACGAGGTCCTAGTATTAACGGGAAAAAGCTCGTAGATTTTGCAATTTTAGAGCGGATGAAACCGCTCTCTTCCCAAATACAACGCCACAAAATTCTTTTGAAGCGTGTCCAAAATAGGAACTATCGCCGCCATCTTGTTTTATCAAAACAATTTCTGTGACAATGCCACAAATGTTTACCTACAACGCCCACCTTCCAATGTCATTCAGGTAACCACAGATCCTCGTGCAGTCCGTTCACTTTTATTTTACCTGTGATAGCAGCAACACAACAGCAAACATATTGCAACGAAAATAAAAATAATTGTGATTTTGAAACAGCAATGGCAGCAACCCAATATCAATCTTATTGCCACGATAATAAAAACCACTGCGTTATTGACAGTGATGCAAAATCACAGGTAAAATAACTGTCAAAGGACTATAGCTTTGCCATTTATGTATCCCGTCATTCATTTGCTTGTCTACTAAATGAACTTATTTTTTTTTTTTGTACCTTTGTAGTGCACTTTCCTTCTTTTGACTTTGATAACAGCGAACACAACGCACAGCAAATTGGCCAGACAATATACCAACCCACTTTAGGCGATATAAAAATTACTATTACGCACAACATAACTTCCCACACAACTGTTTTCAATTACATAAAATTTCATAATTTCCCTTCGTCTACTGCGTTAATTATAATACAACTCTTTGCGTAATTTACACGTTTTACTCGTAACCGTGGATAATGTAAAAAAGTCATTTCTTTTTTTTTAAGAAAGTGCTTTCAGAGTACAAAAAGCCTTATAAGTGAATGCTGTTGCTCAAAATGCCTTGATCTTCTGTTGTGTGTGGTGTAAAGTCGACACAACGATTATAAAAGAGATGGTTAATTATTATGTAAGGTAGTTTAAGAGAATTAACATCATGCCACAATTTTTAAATCGTCGTAGAATAGAAGAAGCCTGTAGAAACTTCTTCTTTCGATTTTTGATTTTTCTCGTTTCGTTGATTAGGGAAATCCAGGCTTGGTTGGTATTGAAGTTGAACAAAAAACCCACAGGGTTTTCTATAATCATCTATAAACTAACTAAAGCACACACAATGTATTTATTATATTTATTATTTATTTTTTTTTTTTATTTTTTTTTTTTTTATTTTTTATTAAGAGGTATCATAATATTGTTACAGAAAATTAGGGACCAATGAAGATGTCAAACCCAGCTAGATGTACAGACGCCAGTACATCAAGCTACCCGAAACTGTCATTTTTTCCCAATCAACTTTGAACCTTATGCTTTAGGGATAAAGTTGTAAATCTATTAAAGACGTTGACAGATTGTAGTAGCTTAATGTGCTGGCGTCTGTACGAACCAATATAATAAGAAAGTAGCTGAATGCGGAAGATGGAGGACAGGGTGTAGTGGTTGCGCAGTCTGGGAGAGGCCTATGTCCAGCAGTGGACTGCGATAGGCTGAGTTGATTGAAGACGTCGAGGTTTAAACCCGCAAAGACTTATTTTAAAAAATCAAGTTAGTTTGCTATCGGAATGTGTGGTGCAGTAAGGTTCGAAATGAACAAACTAAGGGCGAATTTCACCAATCAGTACATCTAAACCAGGTTCAATAGATGTCAATATCATCATTTTTGAGGAATATTGACACTGTCAGCTCTTGAACGTGGTTTAGTTGTGCTGATCGCGTTCAGCTATTTATACTTCTCAATCCTCCGTTCTTTTTGTGCTTAAATAATATCTGTGCACTGTTTTGGAACGTATGATAAGCTAAAGCTACCTAATACCTACCTGAAGACTTTAATTCCATTGCCCCGAATCACATCTACTTTTATGGAAGGAAGTAACAACAGTGAGAAGGTAGGATTTACCTATGTTAATGGGAAAATTCGCTCTTAGTAGTCACACCTAGTCATAAACGCTCTCGCTCGCATTGAAACCTAGCCTGTGCAGCTTAACACGATGTTATCAATAACATCGTGTTGTTTCAATACTCAAGTATTGAAACTCAATCTTAATTGTGCCGGAAAACATTTGCAGGTAAAATACATAATGGCTGTTTTATCGAAAGCGTTTTATCATGGCATTAGGTGCCGCCTGCCTTGTATAAACATCTGCTAAGGAAAGCTTTGCCTGTTTGTTAAGAATAAAGAAGCAAATTGAAGAGAAAACGAAATATAAGAGAAGAAATTACTAGTCAAATAATTTGGGATTATGTGATGTAATAAATTCTCACCAATAACCCCTGTAAAGAATAACAAAGAAATCAGCCAGTTACATAAAAGACGTTTTCCTGCTTCAAAACTTGATAGCCTTATAACTCAAGGAAATGTCATATCAAAATCGGTAAAGCATTGTTATTCTAAATAGCTGTACAATGATCTTTTGAAGAATGATCCGGCCACATGCTGACTCAATATCAAGATTTATATTATCTTTTGCCTTAGAAATTTTATTTACTTTCGAAGCAACTAAAATAATTACTCTTATTCGTTCAAAATTTGAAGTTAAATTTTATTTGTTTATTTTCGAGCAGTTTTCGTTGTAGCAATCTATGATACAATAATAATATGGATTCTCATTTTCCAAGAAATGTATTGGAAAATTATTTTGCGATTTCTGACTTTTCTAGTACTCAAACCTTAGTTGGTTGGATATAGTTTTTTGGTCCTTATAAGAAGCAGGATAAATTGGCATCAAAAAAAGTTTCTGTGAGGATTGCCCATTTTCTTGCAGAACAAAATTTAAGGTTCCTGTCCTGGAGATTTTTGAGACGGGACAGGAACCCGTCTCAAAAATCTATCCTGTATATCATAAGCTTAAACCTAATCACATAAAATTAAGAATGCTCAGTCATCACAATGGTAGCGATAATATATCATACACGTTATATTGCGCTGAAATATTATAAATAAAGGCGTCACTAGTTGGAAACGTATACAGAACGCATGCATAAAACAAAGCTGAAAAGAACACGCTCCAAGACGTCGTTTCTTAATTTACGAGGGCATTTTGTGGCGAGTGGTCTCGTCATATCCGAGCGCCATCTGCAGGTAAGTTACGAGCGGGCACGCACACCGGCGCGCGCGCACGCACACCGCGCCCCGCCGACTGTCCACCGGCCGAACAATCGATCGTAAATCAGCTTCGATAAAATTATAGGAGGGAACACAATGGATGTCGCCCGGCAACATCTGCGACGCATAATCTGCCCTCCTGCCATTGCAAAGAGTCCGCTTTCATGCGCCACCTGGCCGCTCCCGCACGTAACTCTACGTCTCCGAGATAAAGTCGACATTCGCACGTGTACAGACAAGAAGTGTTTATTTTGAGAAAGTCGCCCTGTGCAATTCTCACCTCTATGGGAGAAAGCTTTGCGCTGATATTCCGCTGCGCTTACCAACGCTCTCGTAATTGCGAAATTCACGCTTCGCGGTGCGGTACAAAAATAAGATTATGGATTCTGCTGAGCTCCAGCGTTATTGTGATTCGAGGATCCGTCCGTAGGTATGTCTGCGAGCTTTACGACTACTATTCCTGGAGAAATAAACCGTCGTGCTTATTGAATATTGTTCAGGTTATTTATGGAAGATATCGCCATTGTCCAGAACGCGACGCGAATTCATAGCCCTGGAAGTTTGTTTAGAGAACCATTGTGATTGCGTATGACATTTCATTAGGTAATATTACCTTAGAACAATGCTTTCATGTCTTTGTTGCTGTACTTCAACAGTACTAGAAGCCCAGACACAGAAGTTTGATGTTGTACACAGACATTAGGTGTGTTATGAAATGTTAACAATAAATGTAATCATTAGTGTAACTATTTAGAAACATTGTTATTTACAAAAAAATAAACTTCTTTATAAAACCATTCAGAAAAAACAACAACCCTAACCTTAGACATGATAAAATCTAAGACCCAACATCGAGAAAGTTAATCGGTACATCCAGAGCATCGATTGTAGAATCGAATACAAACGAATTGCTTGGGCTGGGCAATCAACTCGTTCTCACAAAGGGTAACGGTCAGGGATCGAATTTCCCGACACTCCGAGAAGATCGTTGGCTCGGCACACGTTTACGAGAGTCGTAAAGACGTGCACCTATATATCTTTATGTATATAGTATACAGGTATATTGGAAATATGAAGGTACGAAGGTGTCGGATTGCGTCAAGATGAAAATTGAAGAAATTGTATTTAAAGACTGAGTCGGATGTCATTAATGGCCCTACCATATTATTTACGGGCCATTATTGGTTAAAATTAAGACGGTTGTATCTTTACCAATAATGAAGCAAAGACTTCATAGCTTTGCATAGTAAACCCTCCCATATGGATTTCCATATGGGAGGGTTTACTATGCAAAGCTATGAAGTAGCTAGCTATTTAGCTATCACAGGTAAAACTAGCGTAGGTACGAGTATAGACTCGTACGCTAGTTTTACCTGTGATTTATATGCCCAGTTTGGCAATAAAAAATGTTACCATTGGTAAGCAAAACGATTTGTTTATGTTTATATAAAAAAAAAAAATCACATTAATTCGAGTATCACTGACTCATAATATAAAATATCTACTAACAATACTGGAAGTTTTTTTTACAGGTTCCAAATATGTACAGGGTGTTCTACTTATGAATATGAACAACTTTCACTATGTCACCAACTCTGAAATCACTAAAACAAAATCAGCTGTTTAATACAACAGTTCAATACCTACTTGACCAAAATGTATGAAACAGCTGAGTTTTTTTTTTCGTGATCTCACAGTTGGTTCCATTGTAAAAAGTTGTTCATATTCATGAGTAGAACATCCTGTGAAAATTTGGAGCCTGTGAAAAAAATCATGCCGTATACTCGTACTCGTAATTATAGGAACCAAGCAAAAGAGGTCTAACAGGATTGTTTGACTTATTAATTTCTGAGACATATCTGTAATCTGGCAAAAAGCAGCCAATTTAATTTTTGTAAATGATAAATGATAAATGATAAATGATAAATGATTTATTTTCTGTAAGTAGGTTTGTACAAACACTTTTACATGTCAATCATATTTTTTAAACTAGATGAGGTCGGCGTTTCCTATCTGACTACTCTGAGAAGAAAGGCCGAAACAAACTCAGAGGTCACAGTCTCTTTTAAAGTCCAGACATAATCTTGGTCAGATCATGTGAAGACCATGTAGATTGGTGTCTGAAATGGTCTTTTGAGTAAAGAACCACACAGATTGAGCGGGCCTGTCCAGTCAGTGCACGCATTTGTCAAAAATCGTGCAGCTCAACTCAGAACTTGAGGAGCCTTACGATTCGACGAACAATACCAATGAAAGGACATTTGGGTAGGCCGCATAAATGACTCAAACTGCCAGATCATGATTAAAACTAACTAAGAAGGAAAACCGAAAAAAAGAAATGACCCACATAGTCTTCACACTCACAGTAATAATAATAAAAATAAGTTACTTTACAAAGTAAATATCCATGTCATTGTTTATATAAAATTCATCAATGTCAATGTGTATATAAAAATCCAGATATAATCTTTGAGGACCATGTAGATTGGTGTCTGAAGTGGTCTTTTGAGGAAAGAACCACACTGAGTGGACCTGTGCAGTCAGTGCACGCATTCGTCAGTAACCGTGCAGCTCTACTCAGAACTTAAGGAGCTCAACGATTCGATGAGCAATACCAAGGACAGGACATTTGTGTAGACCGCATACACCACTCAAACTGCCAGACCATGATTAAAACGGAAACAATGACCCACATAGTCCTCACATTCACAATAATTAAAATAATTAAGACTTTAAACAGTAAATGTTCATGTCATTCTGTATATAAATAGATATAAAAACCAAAGTGTAAATCAGCAAAATAAAAAATAAACAACATTCACTGTCTAGACCTATTGGAGCAGCTCAATCCCAAGCGTTTTTGTCCTCAATATAGTCTTTTACAGTATAATAGGCTTTCTGGCATAGTTTTAGCTTTATAAAAGATTTGAATTTATTAATGCTTAGTTCTTGAATGTAGCTAGGAAGTTTATTATAAAAACGTATACATTGGCATCTAAACGAGCCACCTATTTTCTTGAGCCTTGTTGTAGGAACAACATATTTGTGTTTGTTCCTAGTATTTATATTATGGATATCACTGTATTTTTTAAACAGATTAATATTTTTATGTGCATACAAAAGATTATCATAAATGTACTGAGAAGGCACAGTCATTATATTAATCTCTTTAAATTTGTCTCTGAGGGAGTGTCTGGGACTTAATTTATAAATGGAACGAATTGCCCTTTTTTGTAAAATAAAAATCGTCTGAATATCGGCGGCATTTCCCCACAACAGAATACCGTATGACATCACACTATGAAAATAACTAAAGTAAACTAAACGGGCTGTCTCTAAATCAGTTAAGTCCCGAATTTTCCTAACGGCGTATGCTGCAGAGCTAAGCTTTTTTGACAATTTATCTATATGGGGGCCCCATTGAAGCTTGGCATCCAAAGTTATGCCTAAGAATACTGTGGTATTTTCGGGTTTTAACTCTTCACCCTTTATGAGAACACTAGTTTCTACCTGTCTAACATTTGGTATAGTAAACTTAATACATTTCGTTTTTTTCCCGTTAAGAAGTAGGTTATTAACATTAAACCAGTTAACTACTTTTGCGAGGGCACTATTTATATTGTCAGTAACCAGCTGCTGACGTTTGAGTTTAAATAAAAGTGAAGTGTCATCTGCAAACAACACTATATCATGTTCATCCCTTATGAGGTAAGGCAAGTCATTTATATAAATAAGAAATAAAAATGGGCCAAGAATTGAGCCCTGGGAGACCCCCATTTTTACTATAGATCCGTGTGACCTTTTTCCGTTAACATCAACTCTCTGAATCCTATCACTTAAGTAAGAAGTAAGAAGATCCAGAGAGGCGTTCCGAATTCCGTAGTAGTGAAGTTTCCTGATTAAGGTTTCATGAAGAACACAATCGAATGCCTTGGACAAATCGCAAAAGATGCCCAAAGCATCACATTTGTCCTCCCATGCATTATAAATATGTCCTAAAAGTTCAACTCCGGCATCAGTAGTTGAACGACCCCTTGTAAACCCGAACTGTTTGTTATGCAGTAATTTATTTTTGTTAAAAAATCTTTGCATTTGGTTTAAAATAAGTTTTTCAAAAATTTTACTAAAGGTGGGTAGTACTGAAATAGGTCTATAATTAGTAGGGTCTGATGTACTACCCGATTTAAACAATGGTATGATTTTACTATGTTTCATAAGATCAGGAAACTCACCACAATCAATACAATTATTAAATATAACAGCTAAAGTAGGTGCTACAATGTTTATAATTGACTTAGCAACATCCACAGAATTACCCCATAGATCTGCAGTCTTTTTAACATTTAACATATGAAAAGTTTTAATTACATCTGTACAGGTGACATATTCGAAGTGAAATTCAGAATCACAAACTGGAACGTTTTCTTTAAGTATAGACTCTGCAGCAGTGGGTGATGAGCTTAGAGATTTAGTAGTTGACACAGGAATCTCTGAAAAGAAATTTTCAAAGGCCGCGGCGACTTCAGAATCTGATCTAATTACATTGTCATCAATAGCAAGGCTGTAGTCACTACTTCGGTTGCATGACCTTCCTGTTTCGCTATTAATGACATTCCAAGTCATTTTAATAATGTTACTACTATTTTTAATTTTTGAACTCAAATAACGTGACTTGGCTATACTACAGACTTTTTTAAATATTTTAGAATAATTTTTAACATATAAATTAAATTCAGCAGTGTTTATACAAATCCGTTCATCATATAATTCATAAAGTCGTTCTCTACTTTTATGTATACCAATGGTGGCCCAGTCACTGAAGGAAGCGTTACTATTGACTGATAATGTCTTTGGAATGAATGTTTTATCAAATTGTGTGCAATACATATTAAAAAAATCATTATATTGTTTGTTAGGGTCATCATTAGTCAACAAAAGTGGTAATTTACTTAAGAGTTTAGTTTTAAATGTTTCTAAGCGTTTAGTTGTTTTTGGGTTAACAGTGATATCTTTTTTAATAACTTTTTTGTTTTGATTTGGAATAGTGATCAACTGTCCGCAATGATCCGAGTCTATTAAATTAATCATTTCTTTGTGGTTTGGTATAATATCTGTATAAATATTATCTAGGCATGTGGCACTAGTAGGAGTTATTCTAGTGGGCTCCGAAAATAGATTAGCAAGATTGTATGACTGAAACAAACTTATGATTTTAGTACTTAACCCAGTATTTTCTAACAAATTAACATTGAAATCACCACAAGTGATGATGGACTTGTTTGTATTACAGATTTTGTGCAACACTTCATCCATAACCTTTTCAAAACAATCATACAATCCTGAAGGAGGTCTGTACACGCTTAATATAATGAACTGCTCCAATTCTATACAGGCTATTTCAATTGTCCGCTCAACAGAGAGGCTCACAATGTCCTTTCGGTCCTTAAATTTAAGCTGGTTACTTACTAAAATTAATGAGCCACCATGTATAGCATTTACTCTGCTGAATGAACTACCAACCTGGTGATTACTAAAATTGAACATGAACTGGTGGCTTTTAAGCCAATGTTCTGTCATACAAAGAATATCTATGTTGTAACAATTTAGGAATAATTCTACTTCTAAGTCTTTGTTTAAAAATCCTTGAATGTTTTGATGCACCAGATTGATACTGTTTAATTTTTTTACACTTTCATTTGACTTATTAACAGTCTTAGTTACATTTTTGCTAGAGGTTTCCTCTATTGTCCTAATTTCTAATTTAAATGATGATTAATGTCATTAATTTTGAGCAAATTATTGACAGAGTGGTTTAAAATGTCTTTGCATTGCTCAAAAGGAGCAATTTGTTTAGCCAAATTTTTGACTGAAATAGAAAAAAAATATGATAGCGACATAGCTATCTGTCTTTTGAGATAGGTGGAAAGATAGTACATAACAATATTGTATCTATCTTTTGTCAAATATAAATTACTATTAATATAATAGTTTGTGTCAATTAATTGGATTAGCTTATCATTATAAGTTAAATTATGCAATGTCATGTTTAAATCATATCTTAACCTATTTTCTTCCTGTGGCAAACTGTTACTGTAAGGGAATGTAAAAAACACAATTTTTCTTAAACTAAGGTTGCACAATGTTCTATGATATTGGAGCAATTCTCCTTTATTTAAATTTCCTCTATTTCCCATAAAAATTAATAAAGTTGTTTCCTGCTTAAAGTTACATTTAATAATTTCTTTCATAATATCAAATAAAGAACAACCAGGCATGCAGTAATTTATTACAGAGTGTCCCGGATATTCATCTGTCAACAAGTGACCTAAGTCCTTTCCAATCTCATCACAAAATAGTACAATATCATTGTTTACAATTTGTTTACACGGTATAAAGGAGCTATTAACAGAAGGAATTGGCAAATCAACACAAGGATCCGGTAATGTGGTATTGCATGTTGACAATGAATGGTCCGGTGTAGGCACATGGGATGGTATTTGACAGCGCTCACAGCTGTTAGTTTGTGAGTTCACCAGCTCATTCATTGCCAACACATATTCCCTCATTAGATCTTCAGAGGTATTATATTTGTTAGTCATTGATCTTAGTTTCTCCTGTAGATGGTCCAGTTGAGATTGCAAGTCCTGTGTGTCAATGTCGTATTTCCTAGTACTTTGCTCCAAATTAAAGGAATACATATCTAACTGTTTAAGTAAATTTAACCTTTCCCTGTTAAGTTTAACATTTTTTATAAAGAACTTTTGTCTTTTTACCATTTTTTGCGTTTTAACAATGTATTTATTAATTTTTATGTATTTTTTAAGTTTGTTTTTACTAGTGACTACCCTCACTGAATTACATGATTTTGATTCATCATCACCTGTCAAATCAATAGTGTAAGTGGGGTTTATGGCAGAAACCATTGACGGGGCAATAGACACCAGCTCATTGAACAGACTTTGATTCAGCGAGGCTGTGATGTTAAGATTTGTAGTCTCAAGTTGTGTAATCTGACTTTGAGCCTCATGTAGCTGCTGTTGTAATAAGTGCTTCTGGCTAAGAGCTTGTTCATACTCTATGCTACACTGGCTGAACCCGTCCACAACAACCTGGAGCCTATCCCGGGCTTCTATGGCATCAGTGTATTGAATATATAACTGAGCCATTTCATTTTTCAATTTCCTATTCATTTCATTGGCATCAAAGAGCACTCTTTCATTGTCATCTATTTCCTTAATAAGTTGGTCACAGGACTCCCTTGACGCCTTTAATAGGCTCAAAGCCTCACTGAGTTTGGACTCTTCGAGGCGAGCACGGGCGCTGCGAGTCATAATCATGACGAAGGATAGCTTTTATAAGGAAGAGAAAACAATTTAGAAGAGCTAGGTAGTTGTGAAATTTGAAAGAGGATTAGTGCAGAGGAAAATGAAATTTAATAAAGTAAGAAGTTCTGTAACCAAACCAATCTAAGGTTATGTTTGCGTTCAAAGGTCATTGGCATCAACAAGTAGCCGTATTAAAAGTGGACAATGTAATTTATTTTGTAATTAAAGAAACAAACAAACAAAAGCAAGTAAAATATTTAAGTATTGTACCTGATAACAAGATGACAATGCAAAATTCACTTGAGCCGGTAACTGTCACTCATTCACATTGAAATATTTACACTTATTTTGCACTTGGTAAGTGAATCTAATACAAAAAATTGATTATTATCCTATTTACTTGATGAGTAATTGGAAATAGGCTTGAAAAACATACAAAATTAAATATTTAAGATTAAAATAACAAGAACAAATTCAAATCAGATGTTGGCTCTAGTGTTGCCACAGGAAAAAAAAAAAAAAAGGGACAGGGACTGTTAATCCTTAATACAGGTTATTTTGTAACCTAGCTAGGAAAACAGAACTTCACCCACCAGATTGTGATTGACATTGTACAAACCTACTGTGTATGCCTCATGTACTACAATCTCCTTTTTATTAAATAAAATTTTATTTATTATTAAATTTATTATTATTAAGAAATTTACCAAAGCCTTAACACTTGATTATCCTTACAGTACCTACACTACCTACCTATTTTAGGCGAAGTTACACTATAACCTACCGCCTACTTAAGCATCCTAAACAAGCAAATTTTTTAAAATGCACCTACCAACTAGAGGAACTAGCTTAAAATGTGCTATAATACGATTGAATGATCACTGTAGATCTATAGCGAATCCCAAGAACCTTACCTCTCTATATTACGAAATCCTTCTCGTTTTACGGTCAAGAAAACTGAGAAATATCCTTACTACGCCAAGAAGCATTCATACACAAATTGGCCTCTACAAACCACCCAACAAACCTTTATAACCCCAATAACAAGAGATCAATTAAAAAATCCAATGGATATGTAAATTTGAAACATAAATCGTATATATTTACATGCGTTATAAACGTGTAAAGTGCAACCGTGGTGCGGATAGCGTTTCGAAACCATTCCGTTTTAATGACACGATAAAAATGGTTAGATATGAACGCCATATCAATATAATCTTTATGTTCAAACGTACAATATATCTAGCATATGTACTGCATGGGTTTTAAACTGAAACGTTCAACATGGACGCGTAAGTTTGTTACTTTTGTCGTTTGCCAACATTTTATGATACACTTTTTGAAACCTATTGGAAATGGATCTCGGATATACATATTCGTGCATATACATAAGTACTCCGTAATCATGCGTAACGTAAGACCATGTCTCAATTAAAAAAAATGTACTTATTATAAAGCAGCTACAAAAGATATGTATGAATAGAACGAAGTTCTTCTCTGCTATGTTATAGGAGAGACAGAAAAATATATTGCTACCTGCAAAAAGCAGAATTATTTCGAGGGTTAATAATAATGTTAAGGCGAGTCATTCCGGCGAAAACTTAAACCATCTAAGCTTTATTAACGATCTGATTCCGTTTTCTGAGTGCCTAAAAAGCTAGAGTAAATCCTACAGCAATTATCAGATCAAATTACGAAAGCAGAGCTGTCAATGGACACGACAAAGACCAAAATTTTGACCAATTCACAGCAAATAGCGAACCAATAGACTACGTAGAGTCTATTGGTTCACTATTTGCTGTGATACTGGTCACGTAGAAGACAATATTTACTTAGGACAGGTAATATCTACAACTGATACTATGCATAAAGACATTGCTTCTTGGATTGGAAAAGATTATGGTCCCTTAGCGAAGTGATGAAGAACAGAGACATGCCAATTGGGGACAAAATAATAATTTACATGTGTATGACCTATGGTTGCCAAACATGGGTATTTACAGAACAGCTGATTCAGAAAGTAAACGTCTGTCAAAATAGTAGGTCTAGAAATAAGTGTAGTTAGAAAGTGGACCAAGTTAAAAACAGAGTCCAAGGGATGGAAAAGGGAACAAAGGACGACAGCGAAACGTTCGGAAGATGACGTCAAAAGAGTAGCTGGTCCAAAGTGGATTCAGAGGGAGAGGAGATGTAAATCTTTAGAGGAGGCCTCTGTCTATGAAATGTCTACAAAAATGCTTCGGTATAATATAGAAAAATAGTTTAAGAAAACATTGTAGAACCATAAATAAGTGGCTAATTTTATTTTATTTTTATTTATTCGGGAAAAGAAACAGTTATACATTAAAATCTTATATCAAGTTATAAATACACAAGAATCTTAAAAAAAATCTAAATCATTTTGTGGATAAAACTTCTAAATTTTTGAGCACAGACAGAAAACAGGTCGATGTCTTCAAAGATAAGTTATAAAATATCAATTAAAGGAGAGGAGTATCGAAAAACAGTTAAATGAGACCGTGAATAATTTATCAGAAAGCTAATTGTAAAATTATTCTTACCAACGGAAAATTCAGCAACATTTTTGTGACAGTTACCAACGTTGCTAACTTTAACTTTATTTTTACTCGAGATATCAAATGAAGATTCAGAACAAACAAAAAATAAAATAAAGTAATCATCTTCAATTGCTACGAAATAGCTACTGTTCAATTGCTACGTTTGTAACTTCGTAGCCTATCTGTTTGCTACGGAGATGCTACAACTAATTATCTGTTCAATTACTACGGTTGTAGCTTCGTAGCCTATCTGTTTGCTACGGAGATGCTACAACTAATTATCTGTTCAATTACTACGGTTGTAGCTTCGTAGCATATCTGTTTGCTACGGCGATGCTACAACTAATCATCTGTTCAATTGCTACGATTGTAGCTTCTTAGCCTATCTGTTTGCTACGGAGATGCTACAACTAATTATTTGCTACGGAGATAGTACCAGCTATCTATTTACGAAGTTGCTACTAAAAAATAGTTCTACGAAATGGTGGGCGGTCGTAAAACAGACTGATATTTATAATTACTCAATAATGTGTAGATTTCTTTTCTACTTTTCTTTGAACTTAGAATCCGTGGCCTTTATTTTAACCTTCCATGTTCTACTCCATGGAAAAATCATGTTTATTATTTTAACCTGAGCCAATGAAGGTTATTTTTTCAACCCCTAATGATCAGATTTTGATTTCCTTAACCATATTTAATACTAAAATACGAGTACTACTGTGATGAAAACACTTTTTTAATTAATATCAAAGGTGTCTATTGATATCATTCAATAAAGATTTCTTAAAGATTTCAAACTAGACATCTGTACGGGATTCACGCTTGAGAATCATTTTACTATATTGATTGCTTAACTTCCTTCAACATTTTTATTTCCAACATGAGCCTACAAACTTGTACCTACCTCGGAAAGCACGTTAAACCATTGGTCCCGGCTGTTATTCGTAGATATTTGACAGTCGTTACGGGTAGGCACAAGCGAAAAGTCTGACAATCAGTCTTACCAAGGGGTATCGTGTTACCTAGTAACTGGCTTGTGGAGGTCAGATATGCAGTCGCTCCATGTTATAATACTGGCATTCAGCTGCATCCGGTTAGACTGGAAGCCAACCCCGAAAAGGAAGGAAGGAAAAGGCCAGGCCGTTTGATTAATGTTTTGTAAAGATACTTTCCAATATATTGTTTAGATATAAATATAGAACCTTGGAACGTGCACACACACTTGTCTAAGGCTGTTATACGCTTGCTATAAACGTAGTCGTAAAAACTGAAGACTGGTTGCACGGTGGTTGTGCAACCTTGTTTGGGAACTGCTGTGTCCATACATTCATAAGAGGCTTTCGTCAATGTTGACACTTCATTAATGGCCGATTCTAACAATTTAGGAACCCTTATTGGTTAAAATTAAGACTCAAAGGCTAAAAAGGAACCCTATTACTCCCGCTCCGCGGCCCGTCCGACCGTCCGTCCGTCCGTCTGTCACCAGGCTGTATCTCAAGAACCGTGATAGTTAGACAGTTGAAATTTTTACAGATGAAATATTTCTGTTGCCGCTATAACAAAAAATACTAAAAAACCGAATAAAATAAATATTTAAGGGAGCTCCCGTACAACAGACATGACTTTTTTGCCGTTTTTATAGATAATGGTACGGAACCCTTCGTGCGCGAATCCGACTAGCGCTTGGACGGTTTTTATTAATAATGACGCAAATACCTCGTAGGTTCGCATAGTAGACTGTCCCATATAAAAGTAGCTATCACGGGTAAAATTAGCTTACAAATCTATTCATATGCCCAGTTTGGCAGTAATAATGCTACTATTGTTAAGAAAAACGTTTCGTTTTTGTTTATAGGAATCGTGCATAAGGATTTGGTGGATTTCACCAATGAATCTAAACGCACTTCTAATCCGCGTTCAACAGCTATCGGCCGCAACAATTTTGACACTGACAGCTCTTGAACTTTGTTCTTGGTGAAATTCGTCTTAAATATACAAACATACAACGAACCCATTGGGCCCACGTGGTGGATTCAGCCCATTGCCTCTCACAGAGAAGAGTCCTGTTTCCCAGCAGTGGGAACAATGTAGACTGATGCTACAAACATGGCGACTTGAAGTTTCTATTCTCATGGAGAAAGATTTTCAAGATATTGTTACGATTTTTGGGACAATGATTTGAAAATTAAGATTTTCAAACAAACAATCTATTTTACTATTTTTTTTTTATTTTATAAAAAAAAAAATAGTAAAATAGATTGTTTGTTTGAAAATCTTAATTTTCAAAATTAAGATTTTCAAACAAACAATCTATTTTACTATTTTTTTTTTTATTTTGTCTTTTGTTTGTTCAGGCCTACTTTTCAGTACGGTCAACTGTGGTATCTTTACTTTCCTTGAGCAACTTTACCCATTAGTACTGTACTTATACAACGTGTAACGTTAAATGCGCAAAACCTGAAAATAGTTTGATCAGAATAACCAGCAGTATCTATTAATTGAACCACTTTTTAGGTCAAGCAAGCCAACGTCAGCGCGGCGCAGCGGCCCGGTGACGACTCCTCCCTCGATAAAGCGTCGTCACAGACGCAGGAAACGATCAGAATGGCCAGTAAAACTAAAACAGCACATAAAAACTTTACAATTTTTTTAATGACTTATTTTCTCTCTGAAATAGGTCAATTGAATCAAAAATCAGATGGGGTGTCTGAGGTTTTGCGCATTTAACGTTACACGTTGTATATCTCTTGACTACTAAAAATCTGTTGCCGCCATGTAATATGAAAGCGAAACAATAGTAGATAAATAATTTTTATAATCGATTTAATCGAGAGATACTTATTTATTTACTTATTTATTCCTTCACGAGTATTTCAGGCAACTAGGACCCATAGAAAATACAATACATACTACTACAAATTATTGTATGCCCTATGGGCGGGATATAGCTGTTCAAAATTTTTTTTTAACTATTTAACACCTGCACCATGTTCAGACGCCAGCACATCAAGCTACCCGAAACTGTTAAATTTTCCCAATCAACTTTGAACCTTATGCCTTAGCGATAAAGTTGAAAATCTATTAAAGAAATCTGACAGATTGTAGTAGCTTGATGTGCTGGCGTCTGTACCTACCTGTGATCCACAATAAAGAAGGAATATGAATATGAAAACATAAGAATACTGATAAACTAGTACATAGAAATGATCACAATACAAATACTATAATAATACAAATCTAAACAAATGATGTAGAGGAAAATAAACACTATCACCACGCTTGGTAAACATATCGGTGATTAGTGAAGAACTAACAAGACAGCTTCTATTGGTTTAACACTTATTGTAAGCCAGGAGATGGGACGCCCAGCTTATAGCTGGAAACCATACCCTTTCTTGCACAATAAAAACTAGACAGTCTTGCATAATCATGCATAAACAGCCTGTTCCCACTGCTGGGACACAGGCCTCCTCTCGGTGAGAGGGAGTGGGCCGTAATACACGACCAGGCCCAGTACGGGTTGGCGGATGTCACATGTCTCCGAATTTTTGGCTCTAGGACATGCCAGTTTCCCCACGATGTTTTCTCACCGTTAGTAAGACAGCCTTAA
Source organism: Eremobia ochroleuca (assembly GCA_949629135.1). Lineage (NCBI taxonomy): Eukaryota > Metazoa > Arthropoda > Insecta > Lepidoptera > Noctuidae > Eremobia > Eremobia ochroleuca. The sequence goes on along the minus strand of OX451402.1, from coordinate 8,072,321 downwards.
GTTGATTAAATCACAATCAACACCATCATCCTTCACAAACGTTATCCCATAAAACATTTGTCGTAAACAAAACTTCTCCAAATGGTATAACAGTTGAGCAAACAAAACAATTTTCAGCAAACACCTTTGATTTCCTATGAGTGGTCGACTTACACCTGTCCGCGCACACCTGACTCATCTAGCAAGAACAATCAACTATCAACAAAGTACCTGGGTAGGTAGGTACAGTCATGAGCATAAACACCTTACACTCACGCATAATTCAAAAGCGATTTCCTCGATTGCAACTTCGAGAACAGGCTTATTTCATAATATAATGGTCTCGAAAATACCATATTCGTAATACTATACAATTTCTATCAATACTTTAGGAGAAAATTGCTTTTGAATCCCGCTTAATTGTAAGTTATTTAAGCTCTGACTGTACCTAGGTACGTACCTGCATCTATTAGTGAGTAATTCTCTTATCGGTATAATGTCAATAGGCTTCAGATTTTCTTTTGTTTGAAGGAACGTGGGCACTGATTTGTGTGTAGATAAATACAGTTGGTTTTATAAATGATAATTGTTAAAACTTATTTAATATTATTGTCATAATTTTCTAATTAGGTACTATTCTATCAAGAAAATCAAACTTCAAAATTATACATATAGGTATGTGCAACAGTATCAAAGCAAATAATACTAATTCCAATAACAATAGACACTAATAAAACAAAAGATTAGCATCACACTGTACATAAACAAAGTAAATAATGAAAAGCCTTCATGCTCATCCAATGACAAATGACAATAGAGGGAACATCCCTCCGAAGGCCACGCATCCGAAAATAAGCCCTACCGTACAATTATAGAGCGCGAAATTGTGTGTCGACGCGCGGAGGATGTCCCTCGCTATCTTGTCTGGCGGGGGAGGCGCCAACCAATCGGCTCGCGCGCTCAGCGCATCACTGTCCTTATCTGTACATACCTACTGCGCATCCTCGAACTATATATCAGTACATAAACGCACTGAAGGAAACACGAATTTCAAAACAATTTTCCATGAAAGTAAAGACGACTTTGAAAGTTGACAAGAAAAATATGAACTCACCTTGCGCGTGGAGGCGCCTCGCGACCGCTTTGGACCGCATAGCCACCGCAGTGACAGCACAGGACACTCTCCTCAATTATTTAATGGCGATCGATGACACTACAATGTAATTGGAAAAGTTTTTCAGAAATTCTCAGCGTGTTGAATAGCGCGCGCGTTTGTCGGGTGGGATCGGCAGTGGCGCGCGGGCGGGCGCCGGGAGCGTACGTCACCGGTCCTGCAGGATGCGTGGGGTAAGGTGCGGTTTGCGGCGCGAGGAGCGCGGCGTGTCACGCGAGCGGTCGGCGGGACACTGCGTTCACGTGCTCTACCGCACCGCGACCGCGGGGAAAGCGATTTTCACGCGGGAAACGATAGTGACCGGCCGCGCTGCCTCGGCCCGAGCCGCGGCTAACCACCAACTGTCACTCGGCACGGCGCGAGCCTTACGCGACTACACCACGGGCCCGACGACGCCTACACGCCTTTATGACGACAAGCTTCGTGCTCAAGGTTCAGCTGCCCTGAAACAACATATTTATACGAGCTATCTACACATTCTAACTGAAACTATGAAATCAATCGACAGTCAATTACGTATTCGCTAATCTTGCTCAACTTACCTCCTAAGTAACACAACTTTACTACAGGTCATAAGTAAACAAATGAGAGCTTCGGGAAGAGTCAAAAGTTTCATAACTAAGTTATGAAACACAAGGTGGAGCGTTATGTAATGTTCTGATTAAATGTAACTAACTTTAGTCGACGAGGGGGGGATTTTAAGGCTTCTTAAAATTTTCTTTTCAATCAGCTACATCTGTTCCATATTTTGTTACGAAATAATTTCAGAAAACAGCCGTTTAGCTCATTACATCTGAAAGGACGTCTGAAGAGAAGAAATGACATCTGCTGAATACAGACTTCCGAAAAAGCTTCAATGAACGTTCGAGACTTTGTAAGGGGGAGTTGTTATATTATACTTAAATCGCCAACACATTGACGATGTTTTACGAAGGCCTGTCTCTCTCTTTCTTTAATAATAACCATTTATGAAACTTCAAGTATGGCCCGAAAAATAACATAGATTAGATACTAAGAAAGTTCTTATACTGTGCGTCTTCATTCAAAAAGAATTGACTTCAACCAGATTTGAAAAATATCTTCCGCCCCATTGAATTACCTGAAGGTTAAATTAAAAACTTCACGTTAACAAAGACGTTTTCTTTGTCTTCATTAAGACCGTAGACCGTAGACGTATTTATATTAATTTCAACTTGATACATTCACGCGTTCCTTAGAAAAAAGATCTTGACAGACTGACACACAAGGCCGGACGGATAACGAAGTGGGGTGTAGGGTTCCGTTTTTCCTTTTGATGTACGGAACCCTAAAATTAGTTTTACAAAATTTTAATTACATTACATAATAAAATGTGAATACGACTTTTAAAATTGTTCTGCTGGACATATAATAAGGACATCTAATCTTCCTACTTCCAATTTAAAACGTAATCTTTACAAACCCGCCAACACATTGACGTCCTAGCAAGCGTTCGACTGAAGCTGTACTGTAAGTCTAAGCTGTCGTCGGACAGTGGGGGTGGGGGATAGCCTCATCCTATCCACCACCCCCCACCCCCGTCCCCCGAGTGTTGGAGACATACGAGTCAGGCTTACACCAGCAATCGTACACGGGTTAAGTTATATGTATGTAACTAGGTATTATTTAGTACCTAAGAAAGTTCTGTACACCACATAAGCGCGGTGATAGAGCTTCGTATTTAATGGATAGAAGATTGATTCCAGTATGAGGTATATTTGAAATTGTACCAATAAATTAAATTTCGTATCTATCTAATCGTCTATCGTAATCTGTCTACAATAATTACTGACTTCTTTGTCTATTTCTTCGATGCTGAAAAGTAAATACTTTTCGAGTTACTTGAGCTGGGGGTGTGTTTTTGTACAATCTACGAGTATATTATAAAAACCGGCCAAGTCGAGTCGGCCTCACGCACGAAGGGTTCCGTACCACAAGAAAAAAAAACACGTTTCTTGTATATCCCTTTAAATTTTTACTTAATTTTATTTATTTGTTGTTTTCGCGGCAATAGAAATTGAAACACACTGTGAAAATTTCAACTGTCTACCTATTCTGGTTCATGACATACAGCCCGCTGAAGGGCGGACGGACGGACAGCGGAGGCTTATAGTGGGTCCACACGATACAGACTTTCATACAGACTTCTATAGAATTTTGACTGTGCGACTTTTTATCACACCGACATTTGTCTGTACTGCTTAGTTGCACAGACAAAATTCTATAGAAGTCTGTATGAAAGTCTGTAGTCTGTATGAAAGTCTGTATCGTGTGGACCCACCATTAGTAATAGGGTTCCGTTGACACCTTTGGGTTTGGAACCCTAAAAACAGCCGCAAAATAATTAATTTTGGACATTATCAAACTTTTCGTATCATTAGGGAATCGCAAAAACTTATAGGTACCATCGCGGCCTTTTCCGCCTGAATACTTATAAATGTTTCGCTTAAATCCTTCGGCAGCGGTGCCAAGCCATGGCCCCTTAAAGTAATCTAGTAGCATAGAGGCTTGTGGCTAAGTAATAACTGCCTCACGAGTCGATCGATCAGGTTAAGCTACGCTTGCCGCGGTTGGTCCCTGGATGGGTGACAATCTTCACATACCAAGACCCCCTCCGTGCCTCGGAAAGCACGTTAAGCCGTTGGTCACGGCTATTATTCCTTGATCTTTGACAGTCGTTACGGGTCGTCAGAAGCCCGAATGTCTGACAACCAGTCTTACCGAGGGGTATCGTATGACCCAGTAACTGGGTTGTGGAGGTCAGATAGGCAGTCGCTCCATGTAAAATACTGGTATTCAGCTGCATCCGGTTAGACTGGAAGCCAACCCTAACATAGTTGGGAAAAGGCTAGGCAGATGATGACCTAATCCAGCTTAGCTATAGAACTATACTTTCTTTCTTACCGACCACTATTAGTTAAGACGGACCAATACTGCTGTAGTTAGGAACCCAGAAATGACTGCTGCAGTAAAATTATTCTTCTCAATTTCTTCTTCGTTTCACTGGCAAGGCTTTATTTCAGATCTTGTTGGCCTAAAACTTCGCCACTCCTACGACGTCGTCGGAGGCAGTACAGAGATCACTTTGGCTGCATGTTTATTCAATTACTTCATGCTTAGTCAATCCCTAGCATCAGTGAGATGACACTGACAGCTCACTCCACGCAAGTTTTCACGGTGAGATTTTTACAGAATCGACATGCTGATGTCTGAACTGCTACTCTCATTCTTGAAGTCATTTGGGGTTAAAGGACACCCAACACTGCCATTGGCGCTACAGATGAAACAAAACCTTACAGCCACAAATCATTTTGCTAAGGGCTTTTTCGATCCGTAGTTAACTCAACCAATTGTTAAAAATAGTAACTAATGGTTAAATTTTGGCAAAATGAAAAAACATTTCGTTGTCAAAATGAAAACACATTTCGTTGTCAAAATGAAAACACATTTCGTTGTCAAAATGAAAACACATTTCGTTTTCAAAATGAAAACACATTTCGTTGTCATAATGAAAACACATTTCGTTGTCAAAATGAAAACACATTTCGTTGTCAAAATGAAAACACATTTCGTTGACAAACTACGGATCAAAAAACCGGCCCTAAGTAGGACAAATAAAAATGTAAAGTTAAAAGTCTCGAAGGTACTAAATAAGGAACTAATAAACCTTCCCCAAAAAAATTAAAACCCAAAACATTTCTATTAAGACCGCGTGCCAACAAGATATCTTTCCAGACATCTATAATTCCACCTGCACACAACCCATAACTCCGGGCTGATAGGCACGAGTCTGAAGAACATCGAGGACGCAGGCAAACCCCCATCCTGTGGGGGAGGAGTGGGGAAACAGGGGGAAAGGGGGGTTGAAGCCGTAAATATGATTATCAGCGGGGGAGGCGACGCGGACTAATCATATTCTCTGCAATTTACATAAATATTAGCGTGTTCCGTGTCACACGACTGGCCGTCAGGGCTGTCCGGTAGAAGTCAAGGATAGCAGCAAACACTAAAGAGTTGTCACAATATTTTTTTTTTACAATCATCTTGCAAAAAATGACAAAAAAAATAAGGTTTCCGGCTATTGGAACCACAATTAACTAGGACCGCGGTCCCAATCGCTGGATCCGTAAAAATTAAATAATTTTCTTCCGGCGACTGGGACCACTCATAAATGATAACTGAAATCAAATAAAAATGTACAGTCAAACGAAAAATTTTTAGATGTAATAATTGAAGAAAAATCCTTTTTTATTTAAAAAAATCATTTATCGATATAAAAAACAGCCTTTGACTACAGTTCTGTTGTAATATGTGTATGTTTTTATTACGAAAGTTTTAACTGTAGTCAACATGCTAACAATAATAAAAAAAGAATAACATAAATCGTGCTTATTACTTTCTGATTGCAAATAATTAACAATCAGAAAGTAATTATTTATCACAAAATCAGCCTTTAAGTGGTACCGTAAATATAAAAAAAAATAACATAAACCTTTGTGTGTGTTTACCTGCATGTGTGAATTTTGTAAAAACGGGCTATCTTATCTATTTCTAAGAGCATTGGATAAAATCATGTCTAGAACGAGTCAATGATATTCATATAAATAATTTAGATTTTTTTTCGTTTGATTGTAGCGATTTTGGCTTGAATAATAGATTTTTTAAGTTATCTATGAGTGGTCCCAGTCGCCGGAAGAAAAATATTTAATTTTTACGGATCCGTCGACTGGGACCGCGGTCTTAGTTAATTGCGGTCCCAGTAGCCGGAAACCTCAAAAAAATTGCCTTCATCATATTCTGCTGCGTAGCTAGCTGGCAAATAAGAATAGATAATTTGAAACGTATATTATGGTACCTAATCCTTTAAATCTAACTATTTACCGCACATTAAAATGCCGACCAAAACATAGGTACTAACTTCTAACAATTTCCAGAAAAAGAAAAAAAACGGCTATTTTCCTACGAAGGGTGCGTTAAATTAAACAGTAAAGAAACTTAAAAGAAACAACTAGGTATCAGAAATTATTTCCAGGGGCCCCTTAACTTTTTTAAGTTACTTTGTTACTTGGGGCCCTCGGTAGGTTTCATAATAAAAACTTTAGCTGTAGGTAACTTGGCTATCAATTTAATAAAAATCTTAAACTCATTAATTCATTCACTTACTGACAGAAAGCACAGTCTCAACCGCTGGGTAGAAGTATTAAATTTTGCACAAGAATTCCTTATAAAACGAAAGTGACCATTAGCCCTTTGCATGCCAGAACGTGGATCCACGCGAGACACAATGGCTTTTTCATTGTTTCTGTAATTACGGCATTCAACCGGTTAAAAAATATTTTTGAAAATTCACCCCCTAAAGGAGTAAATAGGAGATGAAAACTTGTATGAAAGATCGTCACTTTTTCCGAAGGGAAATCCCATTGGGCAAATGGCTTTTAAGAACTGTTAAACTTCATTCATCAAGAAACACTAAGTATGTAAAATAAGTGACAACACACAGCCCTGACTGGTCATTAGGGAGCTTCGGCCACGTACCTTTTAATGATACCGTAAGGTCGATGTTAGATACGTAACTCAGAAGTCGCTTTGTCTTTTTTGTGAATGATTAATGTTTATTAATGTTTACGCCAGCCAACGCCAGCGGACGCCATGTTTGCCCATGCATATTCAAAAGAAAAACGGTTTAGGATCTGTTTGATTAACGTAACAATAGCAACAAGGAATTTTATCAGGTGCACAGTGAATTTGCTTGTTCTTTTCACTTTGAGATTTTTTTTTTCTGGATATAAGCTAGTGTACAGGTACTCGTACTATCTTAAACTTACACAAGGTTTAATATCGATTTTCTCCGAGAGTATTGACAGATAACTGTTGTATGGTGTTACGGACATAGTATTACCGAAGGCACAGGGTTATCACACTGCCGACTTCCAGACTCCAGGTTGTTGCTGAGAAATTCCTAAAGGAAAACTACAATAACATTTTAGCTTTTTCGTTAAACCGGTGGTCGTGCGCCTGCCATCTCGGCGTGCCGTATTGCCGTCTCATTGGACTATGAGAGTGAGGGAAGAGTGAGTGCACCGGTATCTGCGCATATACCTGAGCACTATAATATCTCATAGATGGCTAGTCTCCGCTGAGATTGGCTGCCATGACTGAAATTCGGCCAGGACGACTATTACCGAAACCTATTATGGAATTATGGGTATTTTGTCAAAGTTGCAATAAAATCTGATGATGAAATTCCACGACAAAAATGCTTTTGAATTTCGCGTAACTGTAAGGTATCTTTGCCCGTGACTGTACCTACTTTATAATAGGTATAGCTATACACAGTTACCATATACTCGAACCCAAAATATTATGAAAAAAGTAGGAACTAAATATCATTCTACAAAACTCACGATCTTCTTAACGTACCTACGGTGGACAAGGAAAATGACCAGTCAGCAAGGTTAATATAACAAGGCCCTCCGTTGTGGTACGAGAGCCTATGACCAAAACTTTTGCCTTATCATTTTATAATAATAATAATAATAATATTCCACAACTTTCACACAACGCCATCTAGTCCCAAACTAAGCAGAGCTTGTGCTATGAATACTAGAAAACTGATAAACATACATATATATTTCTAAATACATACATATTATAGATAAATTACACCCATACAAAGAACAAATGATCGTGCTCATCACACAAACATTTGTCCTAGGTGGGAATCGAACCCACGACCTTGGGCATAGCAGTCAGGGCCACTGACCACTAGACCAACAGGCAAAAGTTATGATAATGAAAAATTTATGACCAAAACCGTATAAAAACGACAGATTTGTTTATTCTGAATCCAAAAATTATAATTTCAGCAATTTTCCGCGGCACGTCTTACTAGCACCCTAATTGCGTAACACACTATTACTCTCAAACTGAATCATTTTGAAGGGTATTTCTAATCCATTGCTTCATAATTATGTTCGAATAATGTGTCTGCTCAACAACTTAAGCAAAGCAATGAATATTGTTGAAATGTCAAAATGAAACCCATTGCTACTGATAGTGTGTTACGCAATAACTGCGCTGGCCGTATGTTTTTTTTTTTTTTTAGTTAACTCAAATCTCGCCAAACTTTTAGGTTTGATTGCAAGAGGCGCTCTTTTACATAACAATGCACCACCTTACGTACATATCTATTACTTATTAATTATACTGTTATGGTTTAATCTTATACAAATTTTACAGAATATAAATGACAATCTTATCTTAGGTCCGCTCAATCTGTGTGGTTCTTTACTCAAAAGACCATTTCAGACACCAATCTACATGGTCTTCACATGATCTGACCAAGATTATGTCTGGACTTTAAAAGAGACTGTGACCTCTGAGTTTGTTTCGGCCTTTCTTCTCAGAGTACCTAGTCAGATAGGAAACGCCGACCTCATCTAGTTTTAAAAAAATATGATTGACATGTAAAAGTGTTTGTACAAACCTACTTACAGAAAATAAATCATTTATCATTTATCATTATACAATTTAGTTTTGTTTGCTATCCTGCCGGTCGATTCTGTTAAAATCTCACCGTGAATTCATAAGTGAAGTGAGCTTGAAGTGAGCAGTGTCAATAGTGTTAACCCCTAATGACAGTTCACTTCGCGCTCACGTGGAGTGAGCTAAGTTCTCACGGTGAGATTTTTACAGAATAGCACTGCTGATCGTCTTAATGAAATCACCTTTCCGTGACGGCCACCTGCTTGAAGGGACGTAGACCAGGGATATGTTTCCTGTAAGATTCACAAAGCAAATAAGTTTGAAGTTCAAAATAATTGTTATTTCCTGGTTTTACTTTCAAAATTACTTTCCTCAACTTGCGCAATCTTCTGCGAAACCATAAACATGCCTAGTGAAATCCCTTCTGAAGAGTTTACATCAAATTGATTGAATCGTAACGACACAAAATACAATTTTCCTCCATGACTCTTGTGAATTCTTATACAGTATGGAAACCACACATATGCAATAAATTATACCACATAGTTACTTGTTATCGCGTTTACTGACGATTTACAAAAAAATGAACGAAATCGTTCGCGAAAAAAAATCAGCTGTTCCCTACATTTATATTCACATAACTCGAACTCGTCAAAATGTAGGGAACAGCTGATTTCCAGCTGGTTTCCATACTGTATATCAATAAAAACAAACACTACACGTGTAACTCAGCAAAACATTCTATTAAATCTTTCCCTTTCTCATACAAAATAATAGCATCAAACAAATTCTGTAAGGCTTCAAGATTTGACAACGAATAACAAATCCAATCCCGCATTCAGCCCTCGAGAACAAAAATAAATTATTAATTACTACACCTTGAGAGGAATTTACCCTTCCCATAAATTAAGGGGGCCAGATGTTAACAGACTCGGAACAAACCCCAAATATCTTGTTAAGCCACCCACTGAGTGTCACCGCAGACATAGGTAGCTAAAACACATCGGTATCGGGAGGGCTCGAGACGCCACCTAATGGCGAACTGAGAAGATTGCATTTCCCGGAACACGACCTGTATGTTTGACTTTATCGACTCGAGAGGGTTTCTTCCTTATCGTACGAAGATGTGCTTTTAAAACCGCAAAGTCACCTGAAACTTTTCAGCTCACGCAATTTTCAACCTAAACTTCAATTATCCAGAGCTTAAAACCCTTCGCAGCAAAAAAGTTCTTAGGTCGTTTTCTTACGCACAGCATGTGATATGATATCAAGGCGAGACAGAAAGGGACAGTAGAGCGCAGGCTCCTCGGCAGACGTCGCGGTTGCCATGGCAACACATCGATTTGCACCCCCCACCCCTGCCACCGCGCCCGACAACCTCCGTTCGTATCCAGGTCATCCACGACCATCAGAGCCGATGTTTGTTAACATTTAATTAACTGTTGTGACGTTAACTATATGTATGCGCTTTGAGAAACTAATAAGTCAATTCTAAAAGCATTGGGTGTAGAAAAGTAGGTTGTACTCGAAGGATTGCAAACAATAACGTTGTAAGCAGTTTTGGGGCAATAGCTGAAAAGAATATCTAGATTTTTTCGAGACTTTTCAAGTATGCACCTAGATAGGAAATAATTATATTTTATAAGAAAAGAATACCTATATTTTATTAATTAAAGAGTTTTCCGTTTTCATCAAGCTCTTTCCGACCTATCTTGGCATGCCTCCATATACTCCCTGTGCCCACCCTATTTCTTTCTATCGCCATCAAATCCATACCAGCGGGGTAATTGCGTAACACACTATCAGTAGCAATGGGTTTCATTTTGACAGTTCAACAACATTCATTGCGTTATTTACGTTGTTGAGCAGACACATTTTTCGAACATATAAATAACCAATATCCTTCAAATAATTGAGCCGGTCGATTCTAGAAAAATCTCACCGTGATAACTAAGGTGAAGTGAGCTTAGAGTGAGCTGTGAGTCATGCTGATGCTAGGGATTGACACTATTGACGACTCACTCCACGCTCACTTCACCCAAGTTTTCACGGTGAGATGGTTACAGAATCGCACGGCTGAATGTGATTGAAAAAATTAGAGTACAGGATATATTCCCTACTAACACATCCAACCTCAATCCTCATCCAACCTTATTTGTCACCACGTAGCGTTGGTGTGTTCCGATGCAAAGATCATGGATGCAACTGAAATTACAAGCACATTTTCAAAGAGTTTCCTGAGACAGCCGGAATCCAAAGACACTTCACCACGTAGGACACCAATATTAGCTACCTACAGTCACAATGTCACTTCCTTTATTTTGCTACCTCAGTGAGCTAATACCTCAGTCATTACTTAAGACTAGTGTTTCCATTTATTTGTTCAAAGCCTTTAATCGGGTTTCATTATCTTATTTGATGAAACTATATAGTTGGCTTCAAGAACTCAATTATGATGACACTGAAAATTTATGAACAGTTTTAACATAAACATCATTATGCAAATATACTACGATCAAAACAAAAAACATTCACTGTCACACACACACACACGCACAATTGATTTGATGGATTTTGATTTTGATTTATGATTTTTTATTTTGATTTATAACCATTAACGCTCAATCACGATGAGTCCACTGCTTTACATAGGCCTCTCCAAGACTGCGCCACAACACCCTGTCCTCCGCCTTCTGCATCCAGTCTACCCCAGCCACCTTCTTTAGGTCGTCCGTCAGTCTAGCTGGGGGCGTCCCACACTACGCTTGCCGATATGCGGTCTCCACTCACCAGCCATCGGTCCTTTGACAGACATGGCCAAACTAAAACCCTAGTTGAAGACAATAAACCGGCCAAGTGCGTGTCGGACCAAGAATTCCGTGGTTGGAATGAATTTATCCCAAGAACAAATCACCAACAAACCAAATTCGAAAATCATGTTCTCCCATACATTGCTATTGCAAACATCAGTGGGACAACACTATTCCTCGTAAACTTGTAAAGCCTGCTTAGCTGTGATAGTTTTCCTTTTAAATTCGTTATTTATATACTACTACTGTGATTTTTTTCACTTATCCAAAAGCAACCATTTAGCTGGCGAGGAGGGGGGGGGGCACTAGTACTTTAAAGCTTAATATTTCACAAAGGATCCCTGAATCAAAACATTGTTTTGATTCGTGGTTAATATGTGTATATCCACGCCAAATTATAGCTCTCTAGTACTAAGAGTCTCTGAGCGAAGCTGCGGACGGACGGACGGACGGACGCACGGACATGGCGAATCTATAATGGTTCCTTGTTGACTACGGAACCCTAAACAGAAACTCTAATTGCGTGAACTGATGAAATGTGCCTATCCTTCCGGGGATTACATTGATATTATGAAAAGATATAACTTATAACTTAAGGTTATAAAGTAATTATGTTCAGTGGTTTAAAAATATGATTCTTGTCTGTGGTGTGCCACTTTTGTAATTCTTAAATAGAATATAGGCAGGTAGGTAGAAACAGCAAGGCTAATTCACAAAAAAACATCAAGTAAATAACATAAACGACGCCAATCATATACCCATGATTAGGTACTCCAACAAATACATAATTCTTTTACAACATATTTACCTTATTCTTTGATCTGCCTAAGAAAAGTCGACCCAATTCTTATCTCAAAGACACGTCAAGCCTCGGTGCGTCGTCAAAGGCAAGAGGCTGGACCTAATAGGGCCACTCGAGGCACGAGGCTGCCTTCCCGTGCCCTTGCCTCCTTTGACGTGCCGACTAAATGAAGGCAATTTAAAAAGGTGAAACGTCACAGAGATTTTGGCGGTAACCTACTTTGTTGATGGAGTCGCAGACAATGTAAGATGTAGGTAAGTAACATTTGATATGTTCAGGTAATTTAATAACGCGAGGGACTGTCAAAACTGTCTTTATACAGACTAGCTTCAGACTAGCTTCTGCCCGGACTTCATTCGCATGTTTCTTGTTTTAATATAAACGACAGTCTAGCAGGGACGTCGACGCACAAACTATAATCATGAATTCAGCAGATCATTCTAGACGTAGCGTAGATTCTCCTAGTGTATAAATTTATCGCTGGTTATCAAAAAAAATCTGCAGTTTTATAGAAAAGTGCAATAGGTACCTAGGTGGTCAAAACTTATAGAACACCAATTTTTTTTTAAAGTAGGTCTTCCATGCCATTCAAAAAGTAAAACACAAAATTCAGTCAATCAACTCAGCCTATTGCAGTCCACTGCTGGATATAGGCCTCTCCCAGGCTGCGCCACAACACCCTGTCCTCCGCCTTCCGCGTCCAGCCAATCCCTGCCACCTTCTTTAGGTCGTCCATCCATCTAGCTGGGGGGCGTCCCACACTACACTTAGTGATAAGCGGTCTCCCTTCGTCTGCTCCACCGGCGTTCGGCCCTTCGACAGACATGGCCAGCCCACTGCCACTTCAGTTTGCTTACCTACTCTGCAAGCTATGTCGTTAACTCCGGTTCTTTTCCGGATAATTTCATTCCTGATTTTATACTTCAAAGGGACTCCGAGCATAGCTCGCTCCATAGCGCGATGAACGACTTTGAATTTGTGGACCAGCCTGACCGTCAGTGTCCACGGTTCTGCACCATATATCACGACGGGCAGGACGCACTGGTTGAAGACCTTAGTCTTCAAACACTGCGGGATAGGCAACGAGAAGACTTGACGGAGTTTTGCAAATGCTGCCCAACCCAACTGGATCCTTCTATTGGCTGCTTTCTCAAAGTTGTGTCTACCGATCTGGGTGACTTGCCCTAGGTAGACATAATCCTTCAAAACTTCGAGAAGCGACCCTTCGATGTGGATTGGACTCGGCAATACGTGCGAATTCTACAGACGCCAGCACATCAAGCTACCCAAAACTGTCAGATTTTCCCAATCAACTTTGAACCTTATACTTTAGTGATAAAGATGAAAATCGATTAAAGAAATCTGACAGATTGTAGTAGCTTGATGTGCTGGCGTCTGTACATGACTTTTGTCTTGTCCAAATTCATGCCGAGGCCAACCCGCCGAGGGGCTCCATTTAGGCTGTAAATTTCTTTCGGTCTAGCTGTTCCATCGTCTCTGACATTATTACGATGTCATCGGCAAATCGAAGATGAGAGTTGTACTCGCCGTACACGTTGATACCCTATCCAGTCCAGTCCAGCGTCTTGAAGAAGTCCTCGAACGCAATGGTAAACAATTTAGGGATATTACATCCCTGTCTCACCCCCCTGAGCAGTTGGATGGGGCCGGTTTTCTGGTCCTGGAACTGGACAGTCATCGTGACAGCGTCATACAAACATCTCAACGAAAGAGTAGAATATAATAAATTATCTTAGTTAAACTTCTGCCGTTTGATTTTTAATTTTTGTCACCACTCCAACCTCACCTAATCGTTTCTCAGTCGCAAAGGATGCATGTATCCGATTTCTAAAACTGTCAGTAACGAGTGTGGAGAATGAGCGCGTCTACTTTACGGCCTGTCTCCAAAGATTCTCTGTCGGAGATAATTCACCGTGAAATGGACTTCACCTTATTGTTTTATTATTGGCTGCGTTTTATCCCAGGAAGTCGTAAATATATCGTGGAAACACAGTTGATCATCGATCTTGATGTTGAGAGATTCTGTTGGTTCTTTCTCCGTACAAAATAAATGCTTCAAGTTTAAAAAGTACAAATCTGTAACCTTCTAAAGTAAATAAAAAGACATAAACACGAACTAAATATAGGTATGTACAGCCTACATAATCTACGTGGCTGAATGGTCACATTATTCAATAAAACTAACGATCACAGCAGAATGCATCGTATTGAATTTTCCATTATTTTACATTTTAGTTTTTAGTTCTGTCATAATAATATAATAAAAACTACTAAATATACAAACTACACAAAATAACCTACGGAGCTGAAAATTAATAATTAGTTCGTATCAGCGCCATCTATGTAAGCTACTATTATTACAATAGCAATGAGAGCACTATAACTGACACGGATGTCAAAAGTTGGTCTTCTAAAAGGCTTTGTGCGACATCTAGTAGCATTTAATAAAACACTTACTCAAAACAAAGGCAAGTGTTTTGCTTTTACTCGGCTAGATAGCGCTGTCAGTATACGCCCTGTTTTACTGACTAGCGCTACCCCTTGCAGTTTAGATTTTATTTGACTATTCGACTAAAAACATATCTACTAAATAAAATAAATAAAACACAATTTTAATTCCCAATTTATCTCAGTTTGGCAAAACTCACATTTCCTTGGATGCGGTGTTTTCGCTAAAAACCTTTAACGATACAATGCTGCTATGGAAAATAAATCATTATAAATACGTTATTGTATTTTATAATTATTTATTTTCCATGGTTTTTAAAGTGGGTAGAGGGGTTTTTGAGTTCGAAGGAAAAACTATGAAATTCATGCTCACGAAGCCGAGGGCAAAGAGCAGTTCATATAATACAGTTCATATAATACGAATGTGGAGGAAAGGAAGGATTTCTGACAAAAATATAATAATATGAATGTTTATAGGGAATTAAGTCAATTTGGCTGATGGAAAATTCCATACATGGCTTGTTTTACAATATTTTTATATTTCTTAAGGATCCTATTACAAATTAAGTATTCTGTTAGTATCTTGGTCTATACATTGACACATTAAAATGACAGCACAAACGTAGCGCAACCCTATTATTGATGTTAAAAATAATAAATTCGCTGCTTTACCGACAGAGAACAAGAGACGCATGCGCGTCGTGCGTTTTGTTTTTTTCTCTTTTTCTATTGGTTTGTTTTGTGATTTGTGTCATGTCCCGAACCCTTGCTTGTATTATCCATAGCTTGTGTATTTTATGTTATTTAAATTAATTACGATTATTTTAAAAGTTTGATGGTAGAATTAGTAACTAAACTATTTATAGTATTGTGATGATAAGTGCTGTGAATAAATATAGTATTCAGCGCTGGGAATCTAAAGCGGCACCGTGGAGTCACGAAAACGAAGGTAAAAAATGTTTTCATTGTTTCTAGCGACGCTTGGTTTGCAAAGAAAAATTGTAAATCGATGGCATGGCTGCATGTGAGCTTCAAACTTGCAGTTTATTTAAGTACTGAAATCCTTATAAAATGGAACGTATTTCTTGGTTACTTTTAGTTTACGTTAAAGTTATTAGCAGTTTCAACGCTGGCCACATGGGTCGATAATCATTTAACGTAACCTGTCGGCTTCAATTTTGTAGTTTGAAAGTATTGGAGAAGTTTAAGCAGTTATATTCGCGTTGGTTTGTACATAACGGGAATTATATAAATGCGCATAGTACGTAGTTAGTACCTACTTAGGTATATGTGTGTTTGTGAACAGCTGGATACTTATTTAGCTACAGTAAACAGGCGTCTATCGCGCCATTCCTGTTTCATAAACACCAAGGTCTGACTCAGTGTTTGAATGTGCATCTCGTGTTTGCATTGTAGGTATTTTATGTTCATAGAAATTATTAAGTATAATTTTCTGCATAAAAATGAAGTTGTACAAATTTTTATATACAATATGGAACATAATTAACGCAAGATCTCATACACTCCAATTAGATTATTGAGTTAAAAGCATAAATCAATGACCAAAACTTTTTCTTGTAAAGCTAACTATTATTAATTTAAAAAATCGTGTTGCCTAGCATAAGTTTACGCATTTTAAATTGAGTCTTATTGACTTGTAATAAGATTAAATTTTCTTTGCCGCAATCGGCGGCCAATATGAAAAATAAATATTTTTTGAAAAACTACCTATTTCAAAAGTTACTTCAATCCATTCAGTAGTCAATTATGAAGAATCTACTTTCAGGGCTTGCATTTATTCTATTACACCTTGTATACTTACCTACTTACACATTATTTGTCATAGAGAATTCTCTGTATACTAAATTAACACAGTAATGCTATTATATGGTAACCCATATTCTCTACCTACCTATAATATGGTATAGACAGACAATATAGTGTTTTTATTTTATGAAATAGGTACCTATTCTACTTGGTATTATTACCTATGATTATTATATTATACTATTTACTAACAGTTACAGTGTCTACACATAGTGCATATACCCTGCTTTTACAGAATAAATATTGATTTTTGATAATCATACAACACATATTTTGAGTTTGTAAACTCCAACACAACTCCTATATTGTTGGAAATACATTGTTCTAGCCAACAGCCTAAAAGGAAAAAAACAGGCAACTGTTTTAATTTTTTTTGAATCAACATAAATTAATGACATTATCTACTTAACAGTAGTACCCAATCCCCCATATTCATACTTTCCGTATCCTAAGAGAGTTGGATGACCAGTCTTTCCAGCAACAATAATCCACTACTTATGCGCTTCAATGTCACGAAATCTAAAGATCAGTAACAATAGAAAAAGTAATTGTGTCTCATTAGAGTCAGGCTATTATATCTCTTCAGTTGGTGTACTGAAAGCATTCTTCAGGCAAACAGTTAATTAAAATGATTTATCCAGAAAATTACCTGCCAAAGTACCTAAATCACAGTAACAAAATAATTTTAACAATTTATTTTTTAGTACTTATGAACAGGAAACTAAAGCACAAACTTTTAGTCACTCCATTGGGTATTCCCTCTGAGTAAATAGACCAGATTTAAATCTTAAATTTTAATATCTACCACACCTAAAACTGACTCATGTGAACTTTGCATCCAACAATAAGATCTATGGATTATGGTAAATGGTATTATTCATATTAGCTTGAACTAAGAATGCATACATTCATGTAATTCCTAGGATTATATGAATACTAATTAAAATTAATCATCGTTGACCACAGCCTTAGAGGCCCTATTAAAGGACAGAAGCATTCTTGTTTAGCATTCTGCCCTGCACCCTAATTGCGTAACACACTATTACTCTCAAATTGAATCATTTTGAAGCATATTGCTAATCCATTGCTCCATATGTTCGAAAAGTGTGTCTGATCAGCAACATACATACTTAACTCAATGAATTTTGTTGAACTGTCAAAATGAAACCCATTGCTACTGATAGTGTGTTACGCAATTACCCTGCTGTTATACACAGGATGGCAGATATATCCATGTGCAAGCTGTTACCATGGATTCAGTTCACGATTCGTAATTCGATGGTTAAATATTAAAAAAAAAAAATTGCTATTCCATACATTTTCACGGCGTAGGTAAAAAACTTGTCTATGAAACAGCAGATTTTTTTGGTTTTTTTTTTTATAAACAACTAAAAATTTCTACACTTTGATTCTCGAATCATGTGCTGAATTCATGGTTGCAGTTTGCGCGTCGATGTCCCTGCCAGCCTGTATTTTATTTACTAAACTCTCGTAATAATTATAGTTTTCTATTTTTCAGGTAAAATTACAAAATAAAAAACTATAGGCCAACTGCTTAACGGAGACGTTGCCTGAGGTAGCAGCGCGGTGCGGGAGGGGTGTGGTGACGTGATGCGAGAGTTCAGTGATTCGTCAACTTGTGACAACTATCACCCCTCCCGCACCGCGCAGTTGCCTCAGACAACGTCTCAGTTAAGTGGTCGGCCTATAGGTACTTATAAGGTTATCTCTCAAAGATTCAATCGAAAATGGTAAGTATTGCCTATTAAATATTTATGTACTTGGCATTAAATTCCGAATTTAGGCTGAGTCTTATCTTAACTACAATGAAGATGATTCTGTGTAAAATGATTTTTTCAATTTTCATTGTTACTGCCTATATTGTTTCTTATTGTCTCGCAAAGAAATTACAATCGTTTTTTACAAACATACTCACTTAACACAAGCAATAAAATTGATACTTTAATTACTATTTATTTCTTTATCTGTCCACTAATAATGTAATAACAAATTTAAAAAAATTTGGAGCACTACACTACAAACAGTTGTCTTTATCTAGGTAGGAGGTAGATGACGTCACATTATTATTTGTATCTTACCAACTCTTATCAGGGTCCTGATGTGTGGGATATTTATGTATTAAAGACCTGCAACAACCAGTACCCTAATTGAGTAACACACTTTCAATCATAATCCGAGAGTTTTGAAGGGTATCGCATTAACTTGGGTGAACTGTTAAACTGAAACCCATTGCGATCATTGTCATTTTATGTTTGTTACGCAATAACCCCGCTAGACCGATTGACAGTCCAGCTACTCTAAGAGTATTCACGCCTCGGAAGCGTATCTTTCACCGCTGACATTTTACGCATCTCTGAAGCATCCAAAATTTTAACTAAACTAGTTAGTCAGACGAACAATACGTCAAACTCGCGACACAAACGGGTCACTTTAAATGGCAAGCGCCGTCGCGTCAGGCCCCGTCGGAGATGGCAGCATGAGCTGGACTCCTATGATAAAAACAGTAGTGCTATTCTGTAGAAATCTCACCGTGATAACTCGGGTGAAGTGAGCTTAAAGTGAGCAGTCATTAGTGTCAATCTCTATCATCAGATGGAATGACAGGTCACTTGACCTAACTTCTCACGGTGAGATTCTAACAGAATCGACCTTAAAAGCCCTAGACAAAGAGAAGATTGAGTCATCACCTCCCGAATTTTGGCCACGGCGGCCAATCTCGTCGGAGATAAGACAAGTAGGTATGCAGTAGATATTATAGTGCACAAATATGCGCAACCACAGATGCACTCCCTGTTCCCTTATGAGAGTAAAGGTCACGTCGAATTGCCATCTGACAATGAGTATAGTGATGGTATGGCAATCCGCCACGACCGGAAGAAGATCAGGTACAAAACCAACGGCTTTACGTGCTTTCCGAGGCACGGTGGTGTCAGACTACCAACTTACAAACTGCAGGCCGCTACTGAGAAATTACTAATGAAAAAAACCAATGGAAAATCTTTGCCCGATGCGGGAATCGAACCTAAGACCCCGCGCTCAGCAGTCGTGTTTATGCGCCATAACATGTAGCTTTGTTTCGTGCCATTGATAATCTACTGCCTGCTATATATCATAGGTACTATTAATTTTATGCATAGTTCATAACTCAATAGTGATCATTAATACCAATTTTAGTTTTTTGTCTAACCAATATTTTGCACCTGGGCATAATTCGCTTCCTGGTAGTTTCCAAGATTCAAAGCAGGTAGGGTACTAGGTATAAAGATACTTAATTTGATAAAGGTACCTTCGTCAAATCATTTTATACGATGGTCTTTTTCTTTGTCTAATTTCCAAGAGTCCCTTGGAGACGATAGTTTCCAATAAAATGCTAATGAAAACCAATCACGCTCTGAGAGGTTTTTAATTGCGTGGTATTAACTACGGCAAATCTATCGCTACTCCAGATACTTGAAAAATTCATTAATATTCTTATTTTGATTCCGTTTCAAGACTAAGTGCTTTGACTCACAAGGGCCATTATCCGGTGGTCGAAGACCTCATGTTGGAAGAAGGATGTAGGTAATATAGTAACGCATAACGACATTCCCAAATGTTACCTAAATGTGTACGTATAGAATAAACGTTTATTATATTCAACAGTCTACCTGCTCGGGCGGTCCGCACCGCTCCGGGAGCGACTCAGCAAAAAAGTAAAAAGATAATTTTTCGTAGAGTCGAGTCGGGCCACGGACGAGAAAGAACAAAGGTTTTTCGCTCTTACCTAGTTATAGCTAGTTATACGGGCTCCCCGCAGGTGTAACTTGTTATCTTTTACCCAGAATTCCTTTATTTTATTTTTCTCGAGGATCACGAGAGAAATTTTCTATGGTGTAAAAGTATCATCGTAAACTGTTATGTGTATAGACGGCTGTTACTCGTTATCATTGCAACACCGCTCACACTGGAACTCATACGTTATTCAAATTAAGTAAAGGTTCGCCTCCCCAAACAACGGAAGAGGCCAAACGAGATTTCAAATTGCCCATATGGTTGCGTGAATTTTTTGAATTACACCTTTATGAGTGGAGTTGAGTGTCGTTGGTTCATTTATCGGATGCATTTATATGGTAGTCATTTTCGTGTTTCGTTATGGACGCATGTACTATAACACGCGAAGTGAATCCATCCAAATCTATGTAGTCGACATGAGGCTGCTGCGAACATTGCTAAGTCGTTAATAGCAACGCTCAATGTTCATCCGGCTTCGATAAGTCCAGTCGTCACGTGAGCGGGTTTCGATGGTAAAAAACCTGCCAAGTGGCATTCACCCGACGCCCTTGAACTGCTCGACGGTTCACCACTCAGCTGGTCCGAGCTGTTCTAAGCCTTGAATTTGTCTAGGCCGTTCACCCAAGTCCTGAAATAACCACTTGAACAATTGTCCACTAAAATAATTGCGTACCCAACAGATAGTGACACCAAGTGACGATGACCCCGTTCTATTTATATTGCCTAGGTACATTACGATCATTAACTTTATTATCCCACTCTCGAGCTGGTACTCGCTACGTTTTACGGTAAAGATGTTACTGCTCATAACTTTTAGCCTGCTTAAACACGGAAGATTGGCGACTAAGATATTAGACATCTGCTATAAATAACTATAAAACTACTTGACATTTAAGTATGCAATATAAACATAAATTAACTACAAATTGATCAAGTATTATGTTCATTAATGCGTGGAATCCAGCAACCACATAATTACATATTTGTTAATGAGCAATTTTGTCAGTTAGGTTTACTAACTTGTTATGTTTCTACTGAGTATCATAATTGCAACTTGGCGATTTAATTTTATAACATTGGAATTACCATATCTAACTATGTTTTCAATTTGAATATGTATATTATGAATAGTTCTGTTATGGAATTGTGTACGTAATCCAACATCTGTATCCATGGTAGTTACACGAGAAAAATCTATTGTTTGTGAGTGCGGCCAGCTGGTTTTTAATATCACGGTTTATTAATCATACAACCAACGCTGACAAGACAGATTATTAATGACTAATTATAACAATGAGTGGTGAACAATAACTCCAGTGAGGTGTAGATATTTAATAAGATTCCGCAACACGATTCCAACAAGCATTGGGCCTATCACGTTGCCGTTTGGACGAAGATTAATTGTTACCCAACGCCATAGCTCGGTTCGATGCTAAGGTCGCGTTTTGTAAGAAACTTATTTCCTGCAATAAAAACAATATCACTTTCCATTTCCATTCACAATAATTACACGGCTGTAACAGTTTGAAAGTTACCATCAGTGATTAACTTTGATTCGTTACAAGGCTAGACGAGATGATCGTACCGTCGGCGTCGCAATCAAGACCACGGTTCAGGGATATAAAGTACACATTTATCTAGACGATTCTCAAAGTTTACAGCGGCTGGTAGGTATCTAGCGTCAATAGTACGTATTCTCGCTCGAAGTTACGCCATCTACTTACCGCAACCTTGTTGTTCTAGCGCCCATTTGTTTGACGTGTATGGATATAATTTGCTATTTGTGTGGGAACCCTGAGTGGGTCGTAATATCGCATTGTTACTACCGAACCCATTAACAACGCCAAGAGTCTGGACACTATGTACTTAATTATGATCTGCGCACGACTGCTTCTTATGATATCGTCTGAGCGACATTAACCGCTACTGGCTATCTCTCGTGCAGCTTACCGTATTCAATATACTTTAATGTGCCATCCAACTATCGTTAAAGGAGTCCAAGTGGCAGCTACTATAATGGGTAATAAGACACTCTGGCTTCGATTGAGTGCCTTAATAAAAACTTTTATAACGTTATTTAATTAAATCCCCAATTCAACGTTCAACGTAGCAGCAAAATCGTATTAGAATGGAAACTGAAATGCAAAGCGAGCGCGACAGAACAAGAATGTGAATCCTCTACAATCTGCTCACGTACGGTGCTGTCAACTTTCGCAATGCTACCTCGCGACACTCAAACGGTAAGGAGACTTGAAGGCTAAATAACAGTCGAGGTTGTGAAGCTGCCTACGTGATGTATCATCATATATTTTCACGTGCTCTTTTCTTTATACAATTTTTATACTGTTATTACCTATAAAACATATTGTTTCCAACGAAATTCGCAAATGGCTGTCGTAAAAAAAACAATTAAATTAATTTAGTTAAAAGTCGGCGAGCGCCTCTGGCATGACTATAACGAGAGCTAAAATCTAACAATTGGCAAAGAAATAACCGTTTCAGCTAAATAATTTGGTTACCATTGCCATGTTAATTTTCATCTAAGGTTATAGTTGTGATTAAGCAGTCATTTGCAGTTGGATTGGGCAACAGTGCAGAGGGAACGCAATCAAGGTTTTGCGGGTCAACGTGTCCTCAGCAAGCATCCTTACTTTAGCCGAGCCGTTCACTTCGTACAAAATTTCACCTTGTGTCAACTGCATTGTGTATTTCATCAACGTTCACATCGTGCGAAAGGTCAACCACGCGGTTATACCATATGTCATATCGTATCCGCCGCTGCCTCCTGCGTTTACGTGAAAGCCACACTTTCTACGACATTTTGTTGATGTCTTCGCTTTATAAAACCAGATTGAGAACTGGTGTTCTGAATTTCATAACGTGGTCGTCTTTATTTGTACGCGAAAGTGTGCCATTAGGCCCTGTTTTATCAAAATGGATAAGTATTTTATCAGTACACCCATGTTGTGTAGCCAGAAGCTACATTTTTCATTTTATATTTTGCGCAGTCAGACGAAACTTGCGCAAAACAAGTGTGGGATAGTAAACAAGTTTTGTACATTGTGTAGTTCCTGTCTTGTTTGTACGATGCGCATTTCTGTCCCATGAAAGTAAGAGGAAGTTTGCCTTTCAAAGCTATTCTCTTGCATGGCAAAAATAACGTTGCTTACTTTTGCTCTGAGGAGTAGAAGGACGGTCCTTTTTCGCCACTTGGTAGATTTTAGTAAGAAGATACGTTTTTTTTTTAATATAGTAAGCTTACGACCCATTTCATTTACATTTGTACCTCCTTAAATTTTACCGCATGGCGTTTTTGTCCTGAAACCAAGATCAGCTTTTAGTATTTTTAATCAAAACCTAAACCTGATTAAGACTGCTAGTGGGATTCTACTACAGTTACTTTAATCACTAACATTCATTTGCCCCAAATACACTCTCTATCTGTGCACCCTAAAGACCAACGCTGAGTCTATTTCTGAGCCATGTTTTTGTAGATGATACGACGTCATAAGAGACTCCAAATCTTGAGTATCAAGTGTTTCTTTATCACGACCTCATTACGGTTGAGTGACAGATAATATTAGGTGCGTCGTGGGAAATAACATAAATATAAATTAAATACTCACTTCACTTGTAGATAAAGAGCAAAACTTAGATTAGTTCAGTGGAAATAATATGCAGATTTGAAATTAAACATTATTAGGCAAACTACCGGAGAGAAAATGACCCGAAAGCTTTAAATGTGAAGATTTAAAAGAGAAAAAACCGAAGAAAATCTTAACGGTAAGTACTTAATTTAGCAGAGATCTTAGAAAAATGGGACAGTCAGCAGCCAGCATTGAGTAGAATAGCTTTGAGCAACGGTTATACCACAGTACAACCGGATGAAAAAGAGAGGGAGGGCAGGAGGGAGAGTATCGGAAGAAATAATCAACACAGACTACATTCAATACCACAACACAGGCTACAGTCTGTGTTGATTATTTCTTCCCATACTCTCACTATTCTCATAACCAGTAGCGGACCCAACTGAGGCTAAGTAGCTCAAGCTCCCCCCAAAAGTATCTGACCCCACCCCTAAAAAATCTGTAATTAATTTTCCTCTCTCTCGCTATCTGGAGACATAAGAAAAGATAACATCTCCCCTGAACAGCAGCAGCAGAGGCGCTCAAAAGATTTTTCCTAAATATAATTGTTTTACTAACTCTCGATGCATTACCAGTATCCACGTGTAGTGTACAATCTGTCGAAGTCAATGAGGGATATCTAAAAATTGGTCCGAGAAGACTGCGTTAAATGAGCAAAATTTGTGGCCTTTTTACTGTTTACCTAGACAAAAAAAGCTAGCTAAGGTGGATTAAACCTTTCCCAAACCAAAATTCTGGATCCACCACAGCTTACATTCAAAGAATATACCATTTTCACCATCACCACCATCTTTTTAGAATAATTGGAGTAATCGACATGTTGGCTATAGTATAATATCAGCTTATTATTGGAATTGATAAGCGCCAATGATTCATACAAAATTCAGCTTGCCACATTGCGAATAGACGTACGTATGAACGAACTGTTTTGAGGCAACCTTTTCGTCTATTCGCTTGCATCACCTAAAACGTTTGAGGAAAACATCACCCGTCTTGGTAAAGTCCTCAAACCCATTTGAAACGGAATTAAAATAAATACTTCCTTGTAGTATTGACTCCGCCAATGGTATTCTTACTCAGCGACATAGCTGATGCAGTACAGACCAATTTATTTATTGATATTTGATTTTATTATTTTACGCATATCTAGCCAGTTTAACCTGAACTTAATGATAAGTTACAATAAAAAATCACTTCTTTTGCGATTACTCTGGTTCAGTCTGGATGAAACCAATAGCAGTCTTAAATAATTACCGAATGATGAAGTGGTCTTAAGCAACATTGCTTTTGCTCGAAGATCAATAGTTTCTAGAGGATTAACTTCTTAGCTTCAAAATTGAAATAGACTACATGTAGAATGGATAATTTGAAAGATGTATGCGAAATGATGTCTTACAAGTGCCAGATTGCTTGCTCATCGCCTATAAGTACCTTAACAAACCCTTAACAATCAATCCATTTCTTTCGCTCTCAACATTAACACATTCCTGAAACATTACCTTGTGCTTTGTAATACGAGCCTAAAGGATAACCTATAAATACACTCTAGAGCAATGAATTAGTCACATATAAATGCCTGAAAGTCTCGGAAACTAAGAATGCTTATTAATTAAATAGTATTTAATAGACAATCAAATGTTCCTTAAATGAAAGTAATAAAATGTATGTGTCACTTTGTATTATATTCATTAAAAAAAAACAACCGACTTCCAAAAAAACACTACAAACTGAAAAATAACTTTAATTTTGGAAGTCGGTGTCGTTGGTTCCGCATTTTCGTTTCTTGACACCGACTTCCGAAATTAAAGTGATTTTTCAGTTTGTAGTGTTTTTTTGGAAGTCGGTTGTTTTTGTTTTTATATAAAAAAAAAAACACTTTTTAGTTACCTATACCTACCCCAAACAAATTCATATAACACTAGGTACTTGCTATGTAAATATGTATCAGTGACAGGAAGCTGCATCTGCGTTTATAGGGTACAGACATGATGTTATGTTGTGCGATTGCGTAAACAATGCATACATAAATTGCAAATCCGTCCATATAATTTGACGGAGTTATGCCCGAACATATATAAAAAAAAAAAAAAATAGAAACATCCGAATTAATTACGTCCTCCTTTTTGAAGTCGGTTAAAAATACATAAACAAAAAATAACCATTCTCATCTTATAACAAAAATAGAAAAGCAATTTTTTTCTCCTTTTTTTTTTTAGTTTTAGTACTTTGTATTACCCTCGCGTGCTCTCAATTGTCATCACTGCGGTTATGCGGTTTGGCATGCGGTACACCAAATCTCTTATACGATGTTGAGGAATATTCTCCCATTCCTCTACGAGCGCAACTTTGGTCTCTTGAAGCGTGATCGGGGAAGGGTTTCGGTGTCTCGCACATCGTCCGAGCTCGTCCCAAGCATGCTTGATTGGGTTGAGGTCCGGGCTACGTGCTGGCCACTCCATACAGTTAATGTTCACCTCTTGAAGGTAGTCATTCAGCAGCAGCAGCAGCAGCATACGGGCTGGTGTCCGCAACTCCACGTCAATGTACGTATTTTGCGTACGGGTGGGAAAATCGATTATTCGATCTACCCTAGCTCCTCAAGGAAGGTCAGCAGCGGAAGTCATTCACAATTTCACCAGTATGAGGCCGGGCATTGTCATGCATAAAGATAGCATCCTCTCCCAAATTCACCATAAATGGACCAACGTATTCGTTTAGGATTTCTTTCACGTATCTTTCGCTAGTTATAGTGCTGTTTTCTATAACCACTAGCTCTGTGCGACTCTGCAGAAATTCCGGCCCATACAAGTACGGATCCACCACCATAGGCCACTTTCTCTTCGATTCATGCTTGCTGGAATTGCTCCCCTGGGCTTCTATACACTCTTGTTCTTACATCGTTCTTATAGAGCATAAATCTTGATTCATCTGAGAACATAACTCTTAACCAATCTTCAATACTTCAATTTAAGTGGTTCCGGGCATATGTTAATCTCGAAATACGATGCCCTCGCTCCAATTTAGGGCCGTTTGCAGGTCTTAATGGTTTTAAATTTGGTTCAGCAAGTTGTCGTCTTACAGTCCATGCACTTGGGTTACTTCCTTCGAGGCGTCGGAACTGATATGTAAGTACAGTTCCTGTAAGAAAGCGGTTTCGAAGCATTGTGTTAACCAAGTATCGATCTTCTCGTGCTGTGGTACACCTGGCCCTGCTTGTTCCTGTTCTGCGTAGGTTAGAGCCGGTTTCCTCATAACGTCTGATAACTCGTTGTACAGTTGACAGCGACACACCAACTGTCCTTGTTGTATCACGCTCACTCCGGCTGATTTCCAGCATTGTGAGGATTCTGGTGCATTCTTCAGGAGTAAGCGACATTAGAAAAGCTTCAATAATGAATATTGAACATTAGAAACGCTGTTTACATACCTTTTTATATGACAGAATAGAAATAAAAGCAAAAACAGATATCCCATTTTTTAATCGACTTCAAAAAAGGAGGAGGTTCTCAATTTGGATGTTTATATTTTTTATTTTTTCATTTTGGATAGCTTTACAGTGACTAAGAAGTTTTATTACTTTCATTTAAGGAACATTTAATTGTTTATTAAACACAATTTATTTCACTAAGCTAGCATTCTTAGTTTCCGAGACTTTCACGATCTTTATGTGGACTATTCATTGCTCTCGAGTGTAGATTTTTTCTGATAAAATCCAAAAGCATGTCCTGAAACTGAACGAACCTTCAAATTTTATTAACGTTGATCGATTGAAACTGCGGTGTAATTGCGTAACACACTAACAGTGGCAATGGCTTTCATTTTGACAGTTCAACAATATTCATTGCGATGTTGTTGAGCAGACAGTTTTTTCGAACATATGAAGCAATGGATTAGCAACATCCTTTAGGGTTACGCAATTAGGGTGCTGCTTTTATAGAATCTAAGTGACAGAATAAATAATGGTACCGATAAAAAAACTGGAACTATCTCGATCGCAATCCATTAATTAGTTTCCCAGGATAGGTCGCCATCATTATCAGCTCGACAATGTTTAACGTGATGCACGATCAGTTTAGCATCTTATCATCAGAATCCTTGACTTACTCAGGGCGGTTCCCAGTATCTAATAAATAATATTTAATTAGCACTGATTACGATTGCAACGGGCGTCAATGATTACAAACTTACAATTTACATAATAATAGATAGACCTTTAAGCGCACCTTTTAAGCCCCGGATACACTAGGGAACATTTTTTCCCGCAACATGACGCGCAACACAAAATATACGTGACGCTGCAACGTTGCATAGTGTCCCGCAACATGACCCACAACATTTTACGTGACGCGGGACATGTTTCTTGCTCCCGCTCCGAGAGCGAGCGCACGGCGCGACATTCTCTCGGGACATTCACGTAGTTGCCGAGCGCCATGTTCCGCAACATGTTGCTCCATTTGTCCCCTAGTGTATCCGTGGCTTTATCGTTTAAAAACTGTTAAATTTTGTCTCATTCAATTGAAGAGTAATAAATATCTGTATTCACTAGCTCCGCCGCGGCCCTTAAAACTATTTATATTTTTGGTATCGTCATTAACATTAAATCATGATCGAGCGTGTGACTAAAACATTAACGTAATTTTAGACCCAAAATTTATATTTCTACATTAACATAGTTTTATAAAAACTGATAGTGCGCTATTTATTACAGGAACGTGGGAATAAATTACAGTTAATCACGTTGGATTTGCTGTTCGATACACTTCATTCACATACCAATTGATTTTAATGATCTTCCTGCCAAATAAGTAGAAAAAAAAGCCTTATTGACCTGGTACCATGATACCAGTAGGGGAGTACTATTTTAGTTATTCCTATGGGTCTATACTGATAATAAAAGCTGAAGAATTTGTTTGTTTGAACGTGCTAATCTCTTAAAACTAGCGGTCGGATTTGAAAAAATATTATTGAATTTGATAGCCTAATCCTTGAGAACGGCTGTAAGCTATTTAACATCACGCTAGGACCTTCAGGAGCCGAGCAAAAAGAAATAACGCTAAGCTAAAACGAAGTAATAGCACAGAATACATAATCGGGCAGACGTTACGATGCGATGGGGTGGGTCGGAGGAACAAGAAATTTCACCCCGACGAAGTCGCGAGCTGAAGCTAATATAATCAATAAACATTAAGGGCCCGTGGCTAAATAATAACGGCCGCACAGGTCGATCGATCGGATGGTCTGTGGATGGGTGACCATCTTTACATACCGTGACTCCTCCGTGCCCCGGAAAACACGTTAAGCCGTTGGTCCCGGCTGTCATTCGTGGATCTTTGACAGTCGTTACGGGTAGTCAGGAGCCCGAGTGACAACCAGTCTTACCAAGGAGTATCGTATTACCCAGTAAGTGGGTTGTGGAGGTCAGATAGGCAGTCGCCCCATGTAAAATACTGGTATAAAGCTGCATCCGGTTAGACTGGAAGCCGACCCCAATATAGTTGGGAAAAGGCTAGGCAGATAATGGTGAAGCATGAATTATCCCTAGAAGCGTCTAAAGTTCCGAAATAATAATACAACAACCGACTTCCAAAAAAACACTACAAAGTGAAAAATAATTTTAATTTTGGAAGTCGGTGTCGTTGGTTCCGCATTTTGGTTTTTTGACACCGACTTCCGAAATTAAAATTATTTTTCACTTTGTAGTGTTTTTTTGGAAGTCGGTTGTTTTTTTTATATATAAAATTTTTTATTTTTCACTTTTTAGTTATATCTACCCCAATCAAATTCATATAAACACTACTTGCTATGTAAATATCAGTGACAGGAAGCTGCATCTGCGTTTATAGGGTACAGACGTGATGTTATGTTGTGCGATTGCGTAATTATTATTATCATAAAAAAAAAATTATAACCTTTGTAGTGAGTACAGGCGTGATATTATGTTGTGTGATGGTGTAAACAATGCTTAGATATGCTATAGCAACAATAGCGGTTAATCTGCTGTTATTTATTGAAGAGTTCCCCCGATTTCTACAAGATCCCATCATCAGATATTAAAATGGTGACAATGGGACCACACGGGAAGCACCAGCTTTCAAATAAAAAAAGAATCATGAAAATCGGTTCACCCAGTCGGTTATTATGAGGTAACAAACATAAAAAAAAAAAAAAAAAAAAAAAAATACATTCGAATTGATAACCTCCTCCTTTTTTTGAAGTCGGTTAAAAATGACAAATGACGTCTCCGTCGATATATGTATGTAACGTGCGTGTCGTAACCATAGGGTATGTATTATTGTTATCATGTTATTGTCTATTCAGCTAGACAACACACTAAATAAACATGGTATTTGATTCACTACGAATGAAAAAATATGAAAACTAATATGAAATATAAGTTCCTATCTTCGTGAATAGCGTCTATGATTTCATTCTGTTGATCCAACCTGGCTTCTTTCTCTAAATATATGTATGCAAATTATAAATTACATTGTTACGAGACCTATTTAGTATCAAAAGACCAAATCATATGATTCCTGGAGGTATTCCACTCAGAGCACTGATTTCAATCGCACTTGGACGAATCGCACCTGAGCACGTCCACTAACCGCATTGAAACAAAATTTTGTAACGTGCGGACTGCGGTTACTATTGTTATTTTCAGTTCCCACGGCACTTGCATGTAGTTTGTAGTGATGGGACGTATGAATTTTTGGTTCAGAACATTACCAACATATCGATACAAGTGCGTGTCGTACCGCGCACAGTAAAGGGCTCTGTTGTTGTACGTAATGAATGCGGTTAATGTTTACGTATGCAATTTTTTTAACGCATTTAAATCAATTAAATATTGCATAAGCAACCTCTGTAGTAGAATCTATTTCAATGACATTCAGACATGTAACGCACACCAAAACTGCGAATCGCGGTACAAAAAGAAGGGTTTTTACTTCTAAGGTGCGTTTAATCAAACGATGGTACCCAGGTTACCTCGCTTAGTATTTTTTTATTTCCCGATCTCGTGGACTGAATTGACTGGTGCTACATCGAAGTATTAAGATGTTAGTATGATGATGCCATGATGACTGTCCAGATCCAGGACAAGAAAGCCAGGCCCATCCAACTGCTCAGAGGGGTGAGACAGGGGATGTGATATTCCCGAAACGGTTCACCAACGCGTTGGAGGACGTCTTTATACACTGGACTGTACTGGACAGGGTATCGACGTGAACGGCGATTACGTCATTCTATTCTACTTTTCCGGTGTCATCGTCATACTGGCAGAGACGCTGAAATAGTTAGACCAGATGCTGCATAGTCTAAATGTAGCCCTTGGACGGGTTGGCCTCGGCATGAATTTGAACAAGACGAAAGTCATGGTCGCTTCTCGAAGTTGTGAAGGAGTATGTCTACCTAGGGGAAGTCATCCAGCTTGGTAGACACAACTTTGAAAAGGAGTTATGACATACGGTGCCGAAACGTGGACACAGATAGACCGGCTGGTCCTCAAATTCAAGGTCGCTCAGCGGGCTATACATGGAGTTTGCTTTAAGGATATGAGTTTTTCCTTGAGGAACACAGTAATATGTGTCTGTGTTGAATTAGGATTCTCTCATCGGTAAAATTTTTTAAAATACTTTTTAACTCAACAATGTGCTTTTGATGTTATATCATAGTAGTAGATGAGCACAACAGCTACACAATTATGAAGCGTTGATTCTATTGACGCATACCTAACTAACAATAAAAAAAAAATGAATTAAATAAATTTTGAAAGCCATCGTCCAAGTTACGAACAAGTTCAAAATGGCGGAAAATATCAATAAAACTATAGAGACTGACAACGACACAAATAAAACATTACTCCTTGGTTAACAAGGCGGAATTATCCGGTACAAGGCTTAACTTCTGCTGATTTGTATCGAAATGTTTTGTCTGATGATGCTTGAACAGAAGAATACATCCCATCACTAAAAAAATATTTTACGTAGGTGCCGTTCTGGGATTGAAAATAATATTCATAAACTGTTCCACCGAATCGCACGTTACAAAATTTTGTTTCAGTGCGGTTAGTGGAAGTGCTCAGGTGCGGTTCGTCCAAGTGCGGTTGAAATCAGCAGGCTAATTGCGTAACAAACTATCAGTAGCAATGGGTTTCATTTTGACAGTTCAACAACATTCATTGCGTTATTTATGTTTTTGAGCAGACACATTTTTCGAATATATGGAGCAATGGATTGGCAATATGCTTGAAAATGATTCAAATTGAAAGTAATAGTGTGTTACGCAATTAGGGTGCTGTGCTGTGAGTGGAATACCTCGATACCGAATAAACGCTACA
The DNA here is from genome assembly GCA_949629135.1 of Eremobia ochroleuca. Lineage (NCBI taxonomy): Eukaryota > Metazoa > Arthropoda > Insecta > Lepidoptera > Noctuidae > Eremobia > Eremobia ochroleuca. The sequence goes on along the minus strand of OX451402.1, from coordinate 8,039,980 downwards.
CGAATGCCAGCTAGCCTATTTTCAATCCGTAAAATTCTATAAACGCATATTACTTACATATACCTAAATACTTTATATGATTTTCTTTGACGCGCAGGAGCCACTATTATTTCTGTGACCGGCTCAGTTCCGCGACGTCCGATATCGGAATGGTTTATAGCCAATGTCGTCAGTACGTGCTAGGAGTGGTAAATTGGGATTCGTTTAGCAAATCTCATGTTTCGAATCCTTGCTCATCTTTCAGGTGACGACGAATTTTCTTTGTATATCTACAACCCAAGGCTGTAAATTGTACCTAATAGGCCATTATAGCACAGATTTTCACTCTTGTGTTCAACCAGTAACCAGAATAATGTTATTTCAATCGATAAATAGGCTCGGAAGCCATAAGCACTTAAGTCAAATATTGTCGCATGCAAAAAGATTTGACTTAGGTGAGTGCTTATGGCTTCCGAGTCAACTGCAAATATTATTTCCATTGATGATTGAAGATATTAATGTTTGCTTTATTGCAATTCATTAAATACTAATGAGTAATCGATGTTACCTTCAATTCTCTAAACGAAGAACTAATTAACATCAAATTATTCCAACTTTAATTTTCCTTCGTGCTTTAAATAAATGGTAGAGCGAGCTCTAATTCTCTCGTAGTTTAGGCACGGTTTTGTATAAGAGACTGTACCAGTTTCCTCCCAGAAGCTTAAGTATAAAATTAGGAATGGGTGCGTCTTCTCGACTTTCGTTAATCCTTAAACGAAAAAGAAAAGCATGTTCTCTAATTTAGGTGGCGATTACTACGGTAGCACCAAAATAATGAAGCAAACCCATAAACGAAATTTTAGACTTTACCACGGGCCACAGTATTATTTAATAGCTTTACTAACGGTTAATTGCGTAGTAATTTTTCATCAAATCTATTTTCGTAATCTTTACTTTGGGTCGAACTCTGCTGAATGCTACCCAAAAAAAAAAAAACTTCGGCTTAAAGTAACGATGAATTTAGCGTCACGTCTCCTAAGTTGAGGGAGCGACGCGCCAGCAGGGCAAACTGCGCTATCATAGGGCGGCTCAAGCACAGAACACGGAATAGCGCGGGGGCGGGCTAGTCTGTACGCGGAGCCACGGAGCCAGAGGCGACCGGCGGCAGACGTCAGTGCCACACCGAGCGACACGCAGACCGATCGCCTCGCGCTGCCACGCGAACGCACATCGACATCTTCCGCGATATAAACTATTACATTTTCACTTTCGTCGAGCCCAAAACTAACACCAGCTAAGCTGTCATTAACTCTTTACGCCAAGAATTCAATTAGTAGGTATATTACTACTTTGATTTATCCAAAAAAATCATCCTAAACAAAAAGTTTATCGACCCTTACATTGCAGCCATAACAACCCTTATTCACATCACTCAGGCCAATCGCTCCCTCTAATTATTGACTCCCCTAAAGTTTGTTGAAAAATCCGGTCGCTCTCGATTCTGCCCTTTTATAGCATTAATATTTTTATTACTTTGCTCTCTGGATGGCGTGTCTAGCTTTGTCGCTGCCACAATTCATAGCATATAATTTATCGTAGTAGTTGTTGCAACACAGTCGTCTCGTTTCCTTCTTCTCATATTTCCTGAATTGTTTAATTGAAGTATACAGGGTATAATTAATTTTTTTCTCTATTTCACTATCCGGAAAACCCAAAGATCATCGAGGCTGTCGGTCGTAATCCTAAGTTGGCAAACTGTTTTGCGTCACCGTTATCTGTATTCAGGTCAATTAAGGCGCGCTGAACCATGACACTGCTTTGACATTGGCGCGTTTACTTTTTATTTTACTGTGTGGTGAATGTGAAACTGGTGTTGGTGGACTGTGAGCGGTGTGGAGTGTGGTGCATGGTCGCGTGTGGGTCCCGCCGCGCCCGCAGCGGATGTGCACGCCGCTGCCGCCCTGGTGGTTCGCGCCGGCTGGAATGCCAGCTGCTCTTGACCTAACTAGGTAACATTTACATCACTATCAAAACATTGTCTTATCACAACCACTTATTATTGATCAACTCATCCATAATTATGTAAAGTTAAAATATAATTTTATCAGTCCACGTCATGTTCATAATATTTATTACAAAAACGAGGTACGCAAATTAGTTTTATTAAACAGCCTCAATAATTAGTTCCGTGTGTTTACGTCAAATGCTAAACGAGGGGCCTTAATTATAATTATTCGAAATCAAACATTATTATCTAGGATTTCCTTATAAACACTAAATAGTATAAACATAGGGAATGCAATAGCCTTACTTTTTGTAACGTCATATTTAATAGAGTCACCGTTATGAAGTATTCATCCTACTATTTTAGGAATAACTTTGTGTTGTGTGTATGCTTTATTATAAACTTTTGGATTATTGATTAACATCACAATCATCGGGATCAGTCCCTAAACGTCGACAGCTGAACTAGGGTGTCCCCTTAGTATAGGAAGCAGGGGAACCCATTGACTACGAACACATAAAAATAATTATGCACAGCTATGTACATTTATTCATTGTTCTTAAATCATGATATATAACTCAATATGAAATTATTGCTTGTCGATTGTCTTCTATAATTTATAAAAAGCATTCTGCACTGATAAACATACACATCTAATACATACATTACGCTCTGGCATTTCTTACTGTTATTAAGTTTCTTGCTCTGGATGCCACAGCGTTGAAAAGGCATTCAGACGAAACGAGTGTTGATAATTGCATCGTTATATCATTAACAAACATCTATGTCTAACGATCAATATAATAACAATAACATGCCTGATGTCATCAACAGTCAAGCTAGATCAACAATAAAACAGAGCCAACTATGGATCAGCTATTAAAGGCTATCAAAATAGATAGCCATTAAATTCAACATGGGACTATATGACTAGTGGGCCCAGAACACGCAACCATCATATCACTCATAATACGTTTTATGTAACACAAACATTGCAAATAATTTAGATTTTTGTGGAAACGAAGTATTCTCAAATAACAAAACAGACTATTATCATCATACCAGTTTATTAAGTATTGCTAAACATGAGCTTTAGACCACAGACCTAAATCAGACCTCTCCAAAGAAGGTTTGCAAGCGATCGCGGAAATGTTGTCTAAAACAGCATTTGACAAACGGGTGGGAAATCGCATTGTGTTTTTGCACACAAAAGGGTGTCGTCAAAAATACACTGGTACAAAATGTTGTAGGCAATTCTCTTTCGAAAGCCACACAGCGAGCAACAAATATTCACTGACAACAAACTATCCCATGAACATAATGTAGTTGCTTGGTTATTCATATGTTCACAGACTTATAGTGAATTCTAGTAGCCACGTAACGTTTATGGAACGTTTATATTCAGCCGAGCGTAGAGCGTACCACCCGCGTCGTTTGACGCTCACGGCCTCACGACGAAATCGGAGACACACACCAACATGGCTTGGTGGCAAAATGTTATGATACTGCTGACAGCCGAGCGTAGTTCACATGTCATTTTATACACGGCCAAGCTAGATAATATTACCGTGGCCAAGCTCCGAAAAAATATCATGCTGTATACTTACTCTTTGAATATAAATACATGTGGTGTGGTGTACAACCTCTGTAGTTCGCTGTACAATAGCAATCTATCTCCTCTCCCCCAGGAGTTGTCGCGTCGCTGGCGTACTCGGCGCTCGCAATCTCGCGAAAATATGGCATTCACTTGACAGCCGAGTCTCTACTATTGATAGATCTAGCTGCCACAGTGACTATTGCTTACCCTTACAATCTCAAAATGTATTACTGCTGTATCCTGTCTTATCTTCGTTATGTGTGTACACATTGTACACACATGATGTTTGTGAAAGTCAATACACTTCGTGGATAATAATTACAATATGTACATCCTGCGTGAATGCATGTTACAAATTCCTCAGAAATTTTTATTCTAAATAAAGTTATATTGACATAAATAGGAAATGGAATAAAGAAGTAAAGCTTCCTACTAAAAAGCTTTTTTTAGTGTGAATTCTGAATTACGACGTGAAGGGCCTTGTCGTATTTCATTGGAGAAAACAAAAATAAATTATGTTAAACAGTTTTAATGTACAGGTTTACAATCGATAAATGTATATAGGTCTATCAAGTTTAGCTGATCTTTAGTAATTTGCCATGGAACAGTTCGTAAAGACTGAGTATCACGCAACTCCGGCCGCGCTCCACCAACAAACCCGCTGTAGTGAAATAATCTACTTTTTGACTGGGTAATCGCTCGGAAAATTTAATATTACGTAAGTAATCTTGATGCCTTTATATTTATACCAAGCTTTAGCTTTGAAAAAGAAAAGTGCGTGCACGAAACCGGATTAATTATTAATATTTTAAAGTGTTTACCAAGTCTCGTACTCAGGGGAACGGTTTTTTTTTTAATTTCTGTCATTTGTGTGCAATTAGCATCAGCCGTCGCTGTAGTCAATGAACTGGTTTCAGTGTTGGTATGCGCGGTTTGAGTACAGTCACAAACAGACGCGGACGAAAGGACCGGGCGTCCGCACTTGTCCCGTTTCCACGAACCGCTGACAATTTATCCGAGTTCAGTGTACCGGTGTGGGCATGTAAACATGTGTGGCGAGTGCCAGAGAACCACTCGAATGGCCTCTGTGGCTCTGTATGAACGCCCACTAACAATCACTGGATTTTAGGCGACAACAGACGTGTTCTAATGATAAATTGCTGAAAAATAATCACTTGTATATAATATACGATCCATCTGTTTCAATAATATACCTATTATGTTGGCATAAACTTCCATGTCGCATGTTACTTCAGTGAAACCCTTTGTTTTTAATATTATCCTTTTTAACCTCACTTCATTGTTGTACCAAATGTAACTCACGGGCTAACCATCGGTCCCAACATCCCCATTACAACAGATCGTAAATCGTTACCGTGCACTGGTGTACATGGACTCTCCCGCTGGCCGTCAAAAATGAACGAACCTGGGGGGATGTTGTCGTAATCACCATGCTCGGTTGGCGGATTAGTTAGTGGTTAAAGTGATATTATTTATTCACAATTAGAACCCTTCCTGAAGTTACGATCCTTTGATCATATATCTAAGTATTCTATATAACTTACTTATGTGCATAAGTAAGTTATCTATATTGATATAAAAGATTAGGTGTACTTACATAGCCTCGACTACAGTGTTTTCTAACCTGATTCTGACATAAAGCGTGCTCAACAATTTGAAGTCATCAAGTTAAGCACCAGCAGGGTAATTGCGTAACACACTATCAGTAGCAATGGATTTCATTTTTACAGTTGAACAACATTCATTTCGTTGTTTACATTGTTGAACAGGCTCTTTTTCGAACATATGGAGCAATGGATTAGCAATATGCTTCAGAATGATTCAAATTAAGAGGAATCGTGCGTTACGCAATTAGGGTGCAGGGTATATTATTACTTATATTACGTACTAGCATCGCGCAACTTCGTTTGCGTAGAATTCGGAATTCCCGCCGTTTAGAAAGAAAGAAAAATCCTATTATCCGTTTTCCCGTAGGAATGAAGCATTTTCCCGCTGTAAAAAGTAGCCTATGTTGATCAGGGATAATGTCGGCTTCTAATGGCAAAACAATTTTTCAAATCGGTCCAGTAGTTTCGGAGCCTATTCAATACAAACAAACAATCAAATCTTTCCTCTTTATAATATTAGTGTAGATAACTACTAAGTACTACATTATAATACTTGGCGCAAACGCTAACTTCGTCTACAGGTCATTGTACTTTATTTAGTTGCTGACTGGCAATATAAACTGGATTCATGCCACGATAAGAGATTATTGACACGATAATACCTCATTTTCGATACCGGTAGGAACCGAAAAGATGGGTCATTGTGCTAAATCTTATATACTGCGATCACCGTCTACTCTACCATACACAGTGTGAATTCAGCATATGATTCTAGGCCGCGTAAAAATTCTTTGTCGGTTATAAAAAAAAATAGTTATTCCATACACTTTGATCGCATAGGTATTGATTGCACTTTTCTATAAAACACTAGATTTTTTTAATAACCTACGTCAAATTCTCCCCTAGGGTCTCTACAATCTAATGCTGAATTCATGGTATTAGTTTGCGCACTGGTTAAAAATGTATCCCGTACTAGCGTCCCGCCCCAGCTTCGAACGCGTGTAATGTTTTTCTTCGAATTTCCGAAATTTTCTTACATACAAACCTTTTCCTGGCAACACCGAACACAACAAAAAAGAATTATCCAATTTGGTGCAGTCATTCGGAAGTTATGCGCGTACAGACATTTCGGCGACTTTGTTTCACACTATTTATTTATTTATACTATGAAAGGATAAACATTAGTAGTTACACATTCTACTACAATTCCTATTTGTATTGTAGTCATTAAGATATCACTATAGTTTGTCACCGGAAAACAGAATGATACTATTGTTTCAAACAACAATGACACAACAATATTTCAATATAGCAATGTTGATATGGCTGACCAAGTACAGACGACTCATCCAAACGTGATGAAATACAATTAGCAAAAAATGTATTAAATACCGTCACGGACGCAACATTACCACACGTAATAAGGATGTGGCTGCTGTAAAATTGTTTTATCGATACCACACGGCACACAGATAGCTAGATAAACAACCGTTTGTAAATTAGAATCATGTGGATAAACTTACCTCTCACCATTACGTCTCTTAAAGTGTACATTATTTAATATCTTATAAAGAGTCGAAATACACGAGACACTGTTATCTTAACGCTACAAATTAAGTCATCAGTGTTAGGAGGTTATGCCGATAACTTGCCTCTTATAAGTTTCAAACTTATCGTTCGAGAAAATTGACGTCATTTTGTACGTTACAATCACGTTCTTATCGTGTAAATTCATTTTCCGTGCACGCAAATAACTAATAAATTGTAAATCGCTGTGCATTTGGTATACCTAGATGGAATGTATTACAAAAAAAACTGGTTAAATTCAAGGCACTTAGGGTTGTCGAGTGTTGAAGGCTAGAACCCAAGCGTAAGCGTCATCATGGAACCACTTAATTCGTAAAGTTGGTAGGCGGCAGTTCGTTAGGCATTTCCGCGTTCGTCAGCCTTCTGGCAGTGCGGCACACGCTGGCAAGGCCGTGTGAACCTCTTTGTCTATTTTTCGACGCGAGCCTCAAAAGTAATTTGCGGTTATTCACATGCCACGTCTTGCACGCAACCTGCATTGTGACTTACCTAAATAAACTCATTCTAATATTTATATTGCAGAAAAATCATGTTCGAATTAAATTTGCCGCACTTAGCAGATTTCGAATGAGTCTTCGTTAATCATTTTAAATTATTTAGAAGCAAAATAATATTTCTTTCTAGAATCGTTTTCCCATGGAAAACAACTCGATGGTAAGCACGACTGATTCCAAGAATTTTCTGATTAGTAAACGTAGTGAACAAAGCATAGAATCAAGCGATTGTTCGACATAGCAAATAAACCTTCTGATATATTCTCAGAAAGGTTAAGCAGGTAAAACGATATCTATAGTTCACCTATGAAGGTGATCTAACCTTCAAGGAGGCAAGATTTTGCTAAGCGGGCATCGTTCCATTGTTCCAATCTAATGCTAAAAATACGATCATTTCATAGTCCGGTTCAAAGCAACCCTTTTTAAGAATAATCTCAGATTAAGAAAAATGGATTGGGTGTGGAACCGTGTTAGAAAGTCCTTGTTAGAAACGAAATTAAAAACCATCCTAATATTGTATTTTTATGTACTTATCTACTTTGTAGGTTTTTTTTTATTGCTATTTATGTATTTTTGCACTGTAGTTAGGCAGCTGACTACAAGGTTGTAAAATGTTAACAGTCGCAGCACACGAACGTATTTAATTAGCGGAATTTGATTACCAAAAGTCAATAGTAATCGTATCCACTTGATTTTAACGTCCATTCCGATGTCACAGTTAATCTCAGTTCAGATTAACTTTTGTAATGCAATGTGAATCCGGTTTTATACTTATTGCCATCGTCAGTGCTCACTCTTCCGTAAACTGTCTGTCTTTGTTGTTGCAGCATCGGTTTTCTCAACTGTGTACAAGTAAGCATTCAGTCGGACAACACGTTCTAGACAGACATTGTGCAACGTCCACTGACGATGCATTTGTTCTCGCTTAGCCCAGTTCAATGGTATTGCACTAACCCATAGTCCCACAACGCTTGTTTCAATATCCATCGCTCTGACGAACAAAAGGAAAATTTATTTCATTAGGTAGCTTCAGTTATCAATAGACATAATTCTTAGCGTTGAAATAGCACGAGCCGTTTTCAAAGGATAGATAGTTGCAGAAAAGTTACGTAATGAGATCATTGTTTCATTCTGTTACCTTGCCTACGGGCTGCGGGAGTAACATACCTCCGCAACTTTGTTTTTCAATTTAGCAGTTCCTACCTACACCCTCTCCTGACAAGAGTTACTGAATATATAAAATATTTTACTAACTTGTTGCTTTTGATTGCACACTAATATGTATAGTAAATGATCGAATCGAATTTGTAATGTGTTTATGATTGATTCAATCGTTATGTTTATCTTAAGGAAGTTGCTGCTAACTCATATTATGAAATAATATCGTTTTAACTAGATGGTTTCATGAAATACTTACAATAATTATGGTTTTATTCACTTTCGATTAAGTACTTATATATTTGTGAGTGCGGTCTTTCCATAAAAGTCGACTGAATTCAAAATTCAAGTTACAACAGCGGACAATGTACATTTTACTGAAATGGTTTGTACTGGTGTCTAATTCAGTTATTTCCCCATAACACCCGTGAATGCAGTAGTTGTAGGTTAACCGGACGCGTCGCGCCCCCTCGTGCGTTGAACTGCCGGTTATATTTAACTGCGACAACACGTGTGCACCGGCAATACGACACACGGTGCTCTCCAACTTGGATACAGTTTTAACTCACTAAAATGTTCATTATTTTGCACGATTTACATACTCAAATCCTACTCATACCAAGCTTGCATATCGCATTGTATAATATACATTGACGACTCCATGGTTCAGCTTGAAGAAACCATTCACTAACTCTCGTACTTTCAAAACTGCAAAGAACTTTAAAGAACCCTCTTAGGTTATGGTGCAGGAAACGATGCTTTCAAATTTGAATTCTCCGGTAGATTTTAGCTGCCATTCAGTCGCCGAAAGTGCATTGTCGGCCCTCCATAAAAGTTTGCCTTTCATTGAGGAACAGTGTGTGAAGGTGAAGGCATTTGCTGGCACCTGGGGATTGACAATGGAGTTCAATCAACCCGTGGACCGCCTACCCAGCGTCATTGTAACGTGCACTGCACTCCTCTATTGTCACATCCTAAGTACAATGTTCTAAGATTATATCCTTCTTACTATGTCACAGCCACCTTTTAAGAATGTATCATAGTAGATAGAAATAGAACTGTCAGTGTGTTGTCTCTTTCTCCACCTTTAAGTTTAAACATGCGAGCAAATCAGTTTTCAATAACTTAATGCCTAATGTTATGCCAAACATGAATGAAACCTAATTCGAATTTTGGCGCTTCAATTAAAGTACCAAGGAGTAGGTAGGGTAGTAAGTAGGATTTCAGATAGTGTCAAATTACAATAATGCAACTTATAGTAGATTACTCTTGCACTCAGTCCATAAACGCAATAAGCCCGCCTTGCTAAGTTGGAAAGTCCAAATGTGCAAAGTAGTTAAAACTAAGGCGGATTGCCGATTGCGAAGTTACATACAAGGTGCGGATACACGAACTAGCTAAGTAGGACTATCGATTTGGCTCATACTACCCTGTAACCATTAAGCTATAAACTACACCCATAGTTTTATAGTAGACACACATCATTATATTCACTAAGGCATACCTCGGATGGAGACGTACTCGTCAACAAACTACATGATGTTCGCAAACTTTTCGTGTAAATAAGTTAGCCAACTAATAATGTAAACTTTCTGCGGTACTGGCCAGTCAGCATATAATTGTTTTCGTTGCTGCTGTTAAATTACGAGTTGAATTTCCATTAAAACCATTCGGCTGCATAGCAAAAAATAAGCACACGAAATTAGAGAAGAGGCCGCGTGGTGCGAACTCGTCGCAGCCGAGGCGTATTGATCGGTGTGCGCGCGCAGCGTCTGCCCAAGTGTACACAGACGGCCGGTGAAGCATTTCGACGCCGTGCTACGGCAACTCCACTCAACACTTAGACCCACCAGAACGTCATCCAGTCATTAGGTCATTCAGTTCTCCTTTATTAATAAGCAGTCTTTGAAGACAAGATCGCCGCCATTTCGTCCTGGATCATATCAGGTTCAAGCACTCTCAAAATAATTACAATATTTTACTCTAATCGACACCTGAAGCATTCCAATGAAATAAACATCAATCGTGTCCTGTGTAATACGCACGACTAAACATAGTTTGCGGCGTGTAATAGAGGCGATCAGCTGTGTGGATCGTTGGCAGTCGCCCCCCGCTCCCATGCCCCGCCGCTTATCTGACATCCTCCCGCGTGATAAATAGTTCCGTTGTATCTTCACCCTTCACCGCAAGGACAGCACTCTATCGACTGGGAAGACACTGCTCTACGTGCACAAAATTCGCACCCTTATAAAAACAATGAATTAATTCAAACATTAGCGAAGCTAATGGCGGTAATATCATAGTAATATGCAAGGAATTTGACAAGAAATTTAAAGAATTTTCCTCTGGCGTTTATTTGAGAAGGCTTTCAAATTTTAATTTCATTAATGGCGATGCTACGTTGATTAAAGCCAGCGATTAAACAATCTTTAACCCAAGACCAAAGATCAAATCCTGCTTAACCCGCTGGGACTAAAGATATCGAATTGCCGAAATATCTTCGTCGGCGCGACGCCACCCTCTGAGGTCGGTTAAACTGCTACTAAGGTTTTGAGAGAAACGAGATACGCTACAAGTATCCCTTTTGTGATTAATATTCCCTTAGAAACGAAGAACTTGTTTCTTCTCGAGTTATGATTAATCTTTATATAAAAGTAGCTTCTGCCCGCGGCTTCGCCTGCGTGACCTACAGGAAACAAATGACTTTTTTTTTCTGAAACAAACATTATAAGCACAAACTGACACTATCCCAAACAAAGCAATAAGGACAAAGTTCTCTAACTTAAAATAAAAACTCAAAGACAACATCAATACTTTTAAAGTTACTTAAGAAAATTGATGAAAATTGACATTCCCCCTTATCTCCAAAACTACTGAGCCTAAAATTTTGAAAAAAAAAAATACAGAAAATATTTCTTTAGTTATTTTAATTATAGGTAGGTACTTACTTCAACTTGCAAATATTAGTTCATAGTAATATCAGTTACATTTTTTATACATCTACAATGATTTATTAAATCTATTTAGAGACATTTATATGTTGCGTATCACGAGCCAACGTGAAAATCGGGATATCACATATTACAGATAGACCTCAGAAAAATCCTACCTACTTACTAATAGGTAAATACCCCTGTGCCACCCTGCGCGCCATGCGCCCTTCTACCAAGCCGTGTAGGGTTTTCGAAGCCCTATTTGACTGTTGGGGGATGATTTTGTAAAAACTGTGATACACGTCTCGTTATTTTAATTGAAGGGTATGTGTACCAATTTTCGAGTTCAACAACCCAGACAATAAAAAGTATCACTGAAAATTCAACCCCCCATTTCACCCTCTTAGGGGTGGAATTTCGAAAAACCCTTTCTTAGTGAATATCTTCACAAAAAACACCCTGCAAATTTCATGTCTCTATGACCAGCGGTTTAGGCTGTGCGTTGCTACGAGGATGCGTTTTTAAGTTCGCGGAATGGGAGGTTAGGGGGGTAAATAAAAATTCGAAAATATTTTTCTTTCTATATATTCACCTGCTAGCCAATACATTTTTCAGATTCAATAAGCTTATGCATACCTTTGAAAAAACGAAATTATTTTTGCCCTCAAAATACGCTGAAACTGTGTCCTTCATCACTTGAAAATTTCTTGCCACGAAGCTCTTTTTTCATGTTTTGGAATATACAACGTGTAACGTTAAATGCGCAAAACCTGAAAAGAGTTTGATCAGAATAACGAGCTGAATTAATTGAACCACTTTGTAATATAGGTCACATTTTTCAAAAAATCTTCATTAAAAACGTTGCCGTGTCTATTTATTAATAGGTCAAGCAAGCCAATGTCAGCGCGGCGCAGCGGCCCGGTGACGACTCGCTCGGTAAAGCGTCGTCGCAGACGCAAGAAACGATCAGAATGGCCAGTAAAACTAAAACAGCACATAAAACCTTTACAATTTTTTTAATGACTAACAGCCGCACAGGTCGATCGATCAGGTTAAGCTACGCTTGCCGCGGTTGGTCTGTGGATGGGTGACCATCTTTAGATACCGAGACCCCTCCGTGCCTCGGAAAGCACGTTAAGCCGTTGGTCCCGGCTGTCATTCGTAGATCTTTGACAGTCGTTACGGGTAGTCAGAAGCCCGAAAGTCTGACAACCAGTCTTACCTAGGGGTATCGTATTACCCAGTAACTGGGTTGTGGAGGTCAGATAGGCAGTCGCTCCATGTAAAATACTGATATTCAGCTGCATCCGGTTAGACTGGAAGCCGACCCCAACATAGTTGGGAAAAGGCTAGGCAGATGATGATGACTCCCTGAAATAGGTCAATTGAATTAAAAATCAGTTGGGGTGTCTGAGGTTTTGCGCATTTAACGTTACACGTTGTATAATAATTGCAGGGGGCCAGGTCTGGACTATATGGTGGGTGGTTAATTATTTCGAAGCCTGACTTGTGTAGGGCAGCCAGGGCAACACGGCTCTTGTAACCAGGCGCATTGTCGTGCAAGAGCGAGACGCCTTTCGTCAATTTTTTTCGTCTTTTCTCTTTGATTGCTTCGCTCAAATGCTCTAGAATTGACGCATAGTATTCTCCGGTTATATTAACGCCCTTGTCCTTATAATCGATCTGCAGGATTCCTTGAGTATCCCAGAAAGCAGTCGCAATAAGTTTTCCAGCTGACTGCGACACCCTGAACTTCTTAGGCGGTGGTCTGCCTCTTTTATGCCACTGCATAGTCTTGTTTAGACTCGGTTCATAATAATGAACCCAAGCTTCATAATAATGAACCCAAGCTTCATCTCCAGTCACAATTCGACTCAAGATACCCTCTTGATCTTCGTTACAGAGATCCAAAAACGCACGTGCACTCTCTACGCGCTGTCGCTTTTGAGGCGGCGTGAGCATTCTCGGCACCTATCTTGCACTAACCTTAGTCATACCAAGATGGTCATGAAGAATTTTAAAAATGGTTGTTTCGGATACTCTATCCATTTCTGCAAGTTGTTTTTTCTTAAGACGAGCATCTTCCAATATTATTAATTTTTCGACTAGTGATGATTTCGGGTGTGGCCACCTCGCCTTCAAGTGATTTTCGTCCTTGCTTGAATAAACGATGCCACTTGTAAACCATGGTTTTACAAGGGCAAGTGTGAGGATATCTATTCCGTAAGGGTTTGGACGTTTTTTCCTTGCTTGGTCAGGAACTTCATAACGGCGCGGTGCTCGATTTTCTCCATTGTGAACGATGTCTTCCCGATTAATTTGCTTGGTTGATGATAGTTCAGACTAATGAGCCCATTGTCATAAAACTCTGTATTTATACAAATAGTGAATCATTCAACACGTTTGAGGTAATAATGGGAGCCCCTCTCCAACCCCGCCATTCCGAGAACATAAAAACGCACCCTCGTATATCAGTCAGTCGGTCAGGACTTTGAATTTTGTATATACAGATATCCGATCGTACTAAATAGGTAGAGACTTTTTATCGAAGTATTTTTCTTAGCATGTCGATAAGCTAAAAAAAAAACTGAAGCGAAAACAAAAAACCTAGATTTTTACTTATCCAACCTTTTGGCCTTTTCCTACATCGTCTGGCCATATTCATCAATAATCCATAAATTTTCACACGTTTTACCATAAGAGGGAAAAAACGCACAATATACAACGTGTAACATTAAATGCGCAAAACCTGAAAATAGTTTGATCAGAATAACGAGCAGAATTAATTGAACCACTTTTTAATATAGGACACATTTTTCAAAAAAATCTTCATTAAAAACGTTGCCGTGTCTATTTATTAATAGGTCAAGCAACTCAATGTCAGCGCGGCGCAGCGGCCCGGTGACGACTCCTCCCTCGATAAAGCGTCGTCGCAGACGCAAGAAACGATCAGAATGGCCAGTAAAACTAAAACAGCACATAAAACCTTTACAAATTTTAATGACTTATTTTCTCTCTGAAATAGGTCAATTGAATTAAAAATCAGTTGGGGTGTCTGAGGTTTTGCGCATTTAACGTTACACGTTGTATAAACGGTCAATTCACCGCAGTTAATTGATGTCACGACAATGACCGTGTTATTAGCCTATCATTCGTAATGAAGAGGACGTATTATGTGCAGGGGAGGCAGCCTGCGCTAACCGCAACCAAACAAACATATTAAACTATGTAGATACGTATCATATCTGTAATGCAAGAGACGCCCTTATGTAAGCCTGATGTTAACGGCCATAATGAAGTGCTGAGGATCGAGGTGGACATTCGGTATCATACGTAATAATTCCAGTGACCCTCAAACGTACACTTGACTGCTAACCTTGCTCCATTCGCTGGCGGCAAACGTTACCGACTATTACCTTACCGCCTCATCTACTCGTTAGTCATTCACGAGGTCGAAGCCGCAGGTTTGGCTCTCCATTCGTAATTCAAATTCGACTTTTAGTGGACATTTCGCAACATTGTCGTAAGCCCAAACATTATCTTAATATCTAATGTGGCTAACGTTTATTTTGTAAAGCGATCTTGATTAAAAAATCGGTGGTGGTGTTTTAACCTAGCGTATATTATCATAAAATTATGAATTTACGAGAAATAAGTGACTGTGCCGTTAATTACGAGGCAAAGCGGTTCTAGAACTTGACCTCCTTAGTGAAACACGTTTGAATTTTAGCATTATGCAATTATTGCGATGTTATTTCTGTTTTTATGCATGAAGGTTATGAAGTCCTTCATGGTCCAACCAGGGTGAATGACAATACATTCTAGTGGTTATCAAACGTTACGTCTTATCGTGTAACTTGTGTTATGTTAAATCCTTACAGCTGAGCTTAGCGTCACTTATTTCAAAGCGACGTTAAAAAGAAACGTATCGTTGTAAACTTATGAGATGCGAAGTATGTCATCTTCACTATTCATATCAATTATGTAATAAAAATGCATATCAATCAATAGGTACTGATAAATGTAATTCCTGTCACTGTAACCTGCTTGTTGTATTAATCAATGTTTATGATGAAGTTTGACTCTTCAGATACAAGTATCCTTTTACTTAGTTCAGGAGCCAGCTGTTCAACTTGCCTTTACCCGCTGCTTGTAGTGTATGTCTAATCTTATGTGTTTTTCTTTCTGCAATGAACTTATTATTTATATTTATATCGACGTTATTGCCGTCGTCGCGCGCCCCACGTTGATCGTATGCTCAACATAAAGCTTGCCTGCCACGGGAACGGAAGCCTTATCTGATTCTATTTACGATACGAAAACATACAAAGAAGGATCAATCAACCCTAATTTTCTTTATATTGTTGGCTACCTATTGTTCTTCTGCGTGGTATGACATTGGTATGTAAGAAAACGCACCTTTGCTTAGCTGCATGAATTATGTAGATACATGTGCTTTGGATACTTTAAAGTCAAGATAAGGACTAAGATACTGCCTTTGTACAATAATGAATTGCTGTTGTTGTATAATGTTGTTATTACACGTGTGAACAACCACTATTCTATAGATTGTTGATTTTTTTTGTTTTGTTTTAGGTAATTTGGGAGAACTTTAACTAGCAAACGATGAGTGTAAGTAAGTAATAAGTTAGTTAGGGCATACTCCTGTTCTTGTTCCGAGGCTTATGGGATTCCTGTTTGCTTTACATACAAGTTGATAAATATAAGGCAATCAAAACAACCCATTCAGAATGAGAATGACCAAGTGCATAGTGAGATTGAAACAGATTTTCAATAAATTTATAACATTATTTTTAGTGTACTGCAAATCTGAATATAGTTTGTTCAGAATAAGTAACTGAATCGATTCCAATAATTTTTACATCGTGTTATATTTTGTCCTAAAAATATTTAAAAAAGCTAACAAGTTGATACCGAGCGACACTACGTCAAACAATATATAATGTAAAACAGTGTGTAATGTAGGGAACAGCTGATTTTTTTTTCGCGATTTCTGTTTTGTTCCCATAGTAAACGTTGAACATAATGATGAGTACACTGACCCCTTATGAGGTTGTGCGTTATTTTTAAGTTAGAACTTGTATATGAACAAAATATATCCATGTATGTTTTACAGTCAGCACACACACTTTCAATCACAATCTGAATCATATTGAAGGATATAGCTAATCCATTGCTTCATATGTTCGAAGAACTTGTCTACTTAACAACATAAATAACGCAATGAATATTGCTGAACTGTCAAAATTAAAACCATTGCTACTGTTAGTGTGTTACGCAACTACCCCGTGGGAGGTAAAAAAAAAAGCTGAGTGCTTTTTCTTTCTCTCTTTTGCAGACTCATGAACGTTGTAATAGACTGCCTGCAATGCTCCCCAACAGGATGTGTTACTCCCAAGTTGACATTCTATAGACAAAGTTTTCTAAAATGTCAAAAATTACAAGACAGCATTTTGTATGCTCCAAGTTCGTCGCGAGTTATTACGAAACTCACTAACTTACAGATTCTATTATTCAAACATCGGAGACGGGCCAAGGTTTCCTTCAACATTAACTTTTATAGACCTCATCTGTATATGGTGGATAGACGCGTACCTATCTAATGAATGCAGTAAAATATACAAATCAATATCTTTATCTGTTTTGCTTCATCATAGGACACTATGTTAGTTTGTGGCATATATGACTCAACGAAGGCAATGAGAAAGTTCTCGAAAAACTTGGGAATGTAATGCAATGTCAGAGAACGTGACTATAAGCGACGCCTGTCTCGACTTCGGTGAATAACGGCCTTGCTTGCTCTACGCATCACGAATGTATGGAAAAACTTGAACGCATAACGGGAAATCTACACTGCATCTGCACTTTCCTATACTTTGACATACATCACGTAAACTGCAATCTTTTGCGCGCCAGTTACTCCAACGCAACGTGCGATTGCAACGTGCGATGTTCCTACTTTCTCATTTTCTCAATAAAATAACACCTTTATGACTGAATTTCATCGTTGATTGAGTATTTGCCCGGAAATTAATAGGCACTTTATCAATTCCTTCGAAGCCCATAATTGTTATCTATCTAGTTCATAATTCAGGTACCCATTACCTTCACATTCATGCTGTCGTAATTGCTTTTGTGATACCTATTACCTACTGATAAAATGTAACAAGTGGCCAATTTTCTTGTAAGAAACGCTCGAATTCCTGAAATTCCTTTATTGCAAGAGATAATATTCGCGATATAATTGCTGAGACGACTGACCACTCTATTTGACATGCTTTATTCTAAAATTTAAAGACTCCGAAGTATTTCAATGAATTATTGTGAATACCGCGTTGGAGACTCTTAAAATCAGCTTGTTTTCATGTTTTCCCGTACATAAAGTTGAGCGTTGTGTATGGTATAGGTACGTGAAGTAATAGCATTCTACACTATCGATACGGCAAACATCTAACGGAGTGAGTTGCGTGGGGGAAATGGACCGAGAGCCTGTGCACGCGCACCGGTATAATAGATCGTCACACGGCCCAGTTGGTTTCGGCGCGTTGCACCGAGCACGTGTATTTACAATATTTAGTGTTGCACTTTATAAACACGCATAAACATTATTTATAGTTATGTGCATATCGTTTAGAACCGTTATAAATCATTTTCTGTTGTGATATCTTGTGGTGTTGCTGATAATGGAATAGATACACTCGGTGCAGTGTTGCCTTGTTTCTTCTGGAGTATGTTGACCATTGTGTACAGTTTAAGAAACAATTAGACCTTATATGTATTGTATTGCTTCGTGGCAGTGTTTGCACGTAAGTAGAACCTATGTGTACTTTTATAACACCTAGTTAGTATTAACGAAATTTTCTATGGGCTTGGGTATTAATAGCTGAGCATTTTTGTACGAAAATAGTAAGAATTTTATGAATATAAATAGCTGGTCCGCAGATAGCACCCACTACTTTTTTTTAAAAGGGACGCGCCATATTATTAGGTTCAACAATCTCTTCGAATGTATCCCGTATCAATTGCTGGACCCTCCTAACTTTTATATCCACTTGGCGTATCTTACTTTCCCGGGCCGAGTTTAGAGGCTTTATTAAAACTTATTACGTATTAAATTATTCCTTGTAAGATTTATTCAAACGTTATAAGTCTAGTTGTGACCCTTGAACGAATTTACGAATTTTATTTATCATTTTAACGTTGTTTATTATAACTACGTACTTGTGGCTCGCCTGCGGCTAAGCACGCGTACAATTCGTTTTTGTGACATTGCGGAGGAAGGTTATGTCAGCCGGTCCCCATAGGGTACGTCACGTAAAATACGAATTGGGGATTATATTTTAGGATTGGGCAGTAGATTTCGCTCAACGCCGATAAACAATGTTCACAGTGATGATTGAGATTGACGTACCTACTGTTGAGTGGTTGAGTTTAGCAGTTGAGGCGACGACTCCTGTTTAGCTATAAAATATCCGCGAGTTCAAGGAAGAAATTTTCAGTGTTATATGTAATGTAGTACTGTCATTATTAGTTTAATAGACCAAAATCACCATTGGATAAAGTTAAATAAAATGTGGAAAAGGTGCATTGAATGTTCATAGCTTCCGGTGTTTACTAGTCATAAAATATAAATACATACTAAGTACTCTAAATGACTGCTGTAATTACTTATTACCCAATTGTTGCGCTGTCGACAATTAATACATTACATTGATGATTGACTATATTCTAATGCAAAACGCAACTATTTACCAGGATATAAATTTACATTATGTCAATCAGACAGCATTTTAAAAGTTGTTTGTTTAATTTCATACTCCTACACTAGAATGCTATGGTAATGTACCCAGTATAACGTTATCAATGGTTTGTTTGATTTCGTAAATAGTTTGTACGATACTAATAACAGATGGCGTAGCCAAGACATACGCACGGACTGACCGCTTCTCTTATCTCTTATCAGCGCGAATGTTATACGTCGTGTATGACCCCAACCATTTGCTTGGCCGTCGTGACGTTTTTATTTCTAATTTATCGAACTGTCGAACACACTTAGGAGACTTCTTTTTGATCCAACCGTTTCATTATATCAATTTTGCATATTTTTTTATTAATAGTTCGGCAATGAAATTCTTGTTTGGCACACGTTTTGAAAGTTGTCATATAGCTTTGATTCGCTTAATCACTTAACCGTTTCGAAATTCAACGTTGTACAGACGCCAGCACATCAAGCTACCCGAAACTGTCAGATTTTTCCAATCAACTTTGAACCTTATGCTTTAGCACTAAAGTTGAAAATCTATTAAAGAAATCTGACAGTTTGTAGTAGCTTGATGTGCTGGCGTTTGTACATACCTATATATACAAGTACTCACAATAGAGCCTGCCAACATACGGCGTACAAAGATTATAGTGAGCCAAAATTTGCGTTTCAATACGAATGCCGTCTCGCGACCTAAACGTAGTTGGTAACCGAAAGTGGAAAGCCTTGGTATTATCGAGTATGGAGGTAAAGAGTACATGCTTACTGAGCGGCACTGCACTAACTACTTAGTCTCTGCGAATTAAACAAATATTTTTAACGGCATTAATTTTTCAACTGCTATATTGCTGTTGCCAAAGAAATTTTAGCTGTTGCTGGCTACATATGATATTTTCAAAAATATAATTAGAAGATTTTTATCAGCTCTAGTTTCTGAGTTGCAGCTATGTAGGTATGAAACGGAAAAAAAGTATTTACTAAGAAAAACTTTACTAAAAAAAATAATTAATCATTGAATTCTAAAAAACTTCGTTTCAAAGCTCTTTTCTGATGTGTAGACTGGAAAATGACGTATCAGAGACCAACAATAGCACTGGTTTACAAAATTTAACTTTTTCTCTGTTCCCGCGAATTTCGTGGTTGAAAAATGAATATTCACTTATGACTTGTTTTTGTACCCTCAAAATTTTTTGAGCAGTTCGAGTTAAATTGTTCTTGATTTTTATCATTTAACACATTGAACGTCGTGGTGGTCACCGATGACCCCTACTGACCACCACTGAACTTTCCATATGACCACCACTGAACTTTCCATATCCGCTGATTCGCGATTTCGGCAAATTTTACACGTTATATTTTATTGGCTCATACGGTTCAAAATAGTCAAAAACCCCACTCTAAATAATTTTATTATTTCTTATTACTATTCAAAGAATTAACTAAAATAATTGCTGTCGCTCACCGGTGACCACCATGGCGTTCAATGTTTTAAGCGTATGTATTAATCAATAACAGGCGTATTTTACTGTGTTAAGATTAGTATCTGAGGTTTTTGCGTCATGAGTAGTTCAAGGAGACGTTGTTTAAACAACCCAGATCATTTTTGCTATATATGCGGAGAAAATGTGCTTAACGACTGTAGAAAAGTTATATCAGAGTTGGTGAAAAATACGAATTTGGAGTATTTTGGGATGGTCTTGGATAAAAATGAGAAGTCTTGGGCTCCCAATTGTATTTGTAAGTCTTGTGTGGAATATTTAAGATTATGGAAAAGTGGTAAAAGAAGTGCCTTTCAATTTGGAACACCGACTATTTAGCGAGAAACACGAAATCATCTCGAAGACTTGTTATTTTTGTAGCGTGAACGTAAACGGCTTACACACTAAGGCACCTCGCGCACTAGACGGCCACGACCACGACCAGTCGTGCCGGCCCGGTGTGCGGCCAGTTGGCCGTTGCGGCCAAGTGCGCGACGTTCATATGGTTTCTTTAGTTAATGTGGTCGTTGCAGCCACTGGTCGTGGTCGTGGCCGTCTAGTTCGCGAGGTGTCTAAAAATCGAGCTAAATGGCAGTACCCAAGTACTAGTTGTATTCAACGTCCAGTGCAGCGTTCACCTGACTCTTCAGAGTCTAAAAATATATCAGAACCTTTAGAACAAGACATTGAAGGACCAAGCTCATCACAAAATGATGCTGATTTTGAAGGTATGTCAAATGAGCCAAAATGCTTTTCCCAAAATGAGTTAGATGATCTTGTAAGAGATTTAAATCTTTCTAAACAAGCTTCAGAATTATTAGCATCAAGACTGGAAGAAAAAAAAAATGCTTTCCTCAGATACTAAAATAAGTTTTTATCGTGAAAGAGATAAAGAATTACTGCATAATTTTCCGAATAAAACGGTTGTTACCTTTTGTTCAGATATCAAAAACTTGTTGATAACAATAAATGCACTATAAGAATAAATCAACTTGTCGAGCGTATGCATCAGGACTTACGCGTCATGGAAGAGCTCTATCAGGGTTTCTGGCATACGAATATGTCGAGCTACTGAAAAAAAATTGAGGGTAGATGGGTAGATTTGACAAAAACAAATCATAAGTGAACATTATCAACCACAAAATTCGCGGCAACAGACAAAAAGTTAAATTTTGTTTGTTTCCTGTTTGCTGAATAAACAGGAAACTCATAAAATTTATGAAGAAGTACAATATAATTTAGTTGCGACAATCTTTGATTGGGCTTAGTAGTTCATTACTTGGCGGTTCCATTCTCAATGTTACTATCATGAAATTGAATGGAACATCTAGTGATTTTCAATGTGACATTATTTTTATCTTTTAAAGAAGCTACCTTCTGCCTCACCTTGTAGTGTCGAACGAACAAGGTTTTATGCATATTAAACATCACCTAAAACCGTGTATAGGTACTTCTAGGTGGATATCAGCGAGCAAAGCATACAATGTATCGAGTAATGAGGCCACGTACGCTGTGACAAGAAACAAATATAGGGGGGTGTGCTCACGGCACAGAGAGATTTTGCACCACCTACGTGTATTATTCGACTGCTCCGTTTCCCCAAAGCGACATTCTCAGTAAACAAAGAGAAATGTGTGCTGGTATTTTATTCGCGTGTACAAATCACCATTTGTGTAAGAATAGCCGATGTTTTGTCAAATATTACCTATTGTTATGTCGCCCACGTTCTTTTTCTACTTTTACCTAACCATTGCTAACCTGATCTGGCTTGTTTGCTGTTATTTTCCTTTGATGTTGTGAAATTCACTCTAATGAAGTTAAGCGAAGCACAAGTTTATTCTAACCACGATTTTACAACCAAACCTCATTTCATTTACTTATCTTATTAAGGTAGTGTAGTCCTGATACGTTTTATATGATTTCCAGTCATAGTAAAATATATTAGCAATAGATAAGATAATATTCCTACATTTATTAAACTTGGCACTGATTTACAAGATTATCTCTCATTATTGTATCTATGCAATTTCAAGGCAATCCTTAACCGATATTCGATCCCGGTATCAAGGCAACAACACTACGTAACTGCAGACAGATAATAAATTATGCATGGCGTACAAAGAGTGTTTGTGTATAGAATCCCAAGTTTATCATGCCTTGGATTAACGTCTATCTGTCCCACCGCCTAACTCATTATACAGTTAATTTTGCCCGGTTTCCGAGTCGTTAACGGCAAGTTTTAATGTTTATACGCGATCTTGAAACTATACCTCATCGACCCCTCTGCACCAACGTTACCGTGCCGTTCCAACTCCAAAGTTCTGGCAAAGCGTTTCGCTTCTGTAACTTTAATCGAAAAGTAAGTGAAACACGAAGGAACTACATACTTGATGTGTTTATGATTACACATCACTATACATAAATTATTTGTCATAAACGTGTGCGCATTTTATAGTTAGGTACAAGCTAAACTGATCTGATCCATACTAGTTCCATCAAAACATTAATTTCCTCTCGGCTTTAGCGAAAGCAATAAATAAAATTATTAATCGGACAGGCAGACATCTGTTACTTAAAAGGGGATTGAAAAAGCTTTTAATGTTGATAAAAATCTAGAATCGAATCGGGATACACGTTCGATGGCCAAACAAGCGTGGCTTCGTTAGAGAGCCCGGCTTTGGCAAATCCTCTATCGACAGATGTGAAATTCGTTTGTAACCTCAGTGGAAACACTGTGCCTATTGTTATCCAACTTGACAGAAACAAACAAGCGTCGAATAAAGGTACGAGGCGACGCCACGTGCGGTACGGTTGTGTTGTATTTTAACCCCTGACAAGCACACATCTAAACGGTATACCTCTTTAGGCATTGAGGGTAAAAAGTACCCAACACAATTCATTTTCAAATATCTTGGTCTCTAATAAAATTACAGATTTTTTTTTGTTTTTTAATTAAATCTCAAATAATTCTGCATAAAATAGATTCAATGTTAAATTAATTGGTGCTAACTGAAATAGATAAAAATACCATCGAAGCTAAAAAAACGCCTTTTTGAGATTTTTTCGTTTTCGTGCCGTATCTTTGATTTTGATGGACTAAAATATAAAAAATTATAGTGTTTTGGAAAGCTTGCAAAGCGCTCTAAAAGATGGTGAGATCGGTTTTTTGATTCGCTTTAAAAAGTATAATTATTTTACTACTTGAATGCATTGAAGTAGCGTAAGATAAAAAGTAGGTACAAGACGGGTTTTTAAAGAAATCAGAGATCTATTACTCATTGTAATTTTTATTTTCAAGCACGAAAATACAAATAAACATAAAACATATATTTTAAGTATAATTTTTGTCACAGCACTCTACGCACATAGGGCATCGATGTCTTTTACACATAGATTGTTCACACTGCGGACACATCATGGTTGTTTTAACTCTTAATGAGTAATGACAATATGAACATCTTGTTTTCGGTATTGATATTAGTTCAGAATATTAACTTTAATAATTGCTTTAAATTAAAAATTTAAATCTGTGAGAACACATCGTAGCTTTGAATACTGTAATGGAAAATTCTTCACCCCACGACTCGTTCACATCTACTGTAAATTGCTTCCGATATCCTGATATATAGAGTAAACCAATAAAAGCTTTAATTTCAATAATATCAGTTTTGCCATGATAACTCAAAAGTTTTTCTATATTAGCACATAAACTATCTTTTTCTTCATTAGTATGAACAACAATTATATCGAGAATATCTTCCGAAAAAAGATAAGACCATGTATCAATCGGAGTTTCAGCTTGACGTGCTTCTCCAATAACTCCAATTAAATGAAATGTTTGCTTGGTTTGTTATAAACGACGGCGACGTTCGGTAGGTTTTAGACTCCTTTAATTTTATTGTCCCCTTGTCCCCTCAGAACCGAAACTGGTCGACCGGCGGTCGGTTTTTGTTCACTCCGACGTCTTTTTCTAGTACATCGTAGATTACTGGTAGATGGCTGGTAAGTATCGTGATCCGGATCGTCATCATCCTCACTTTCTGACAAAGGCCATGATCTTCATCAGTAATGTCATCATCTGTGCTTTCGTCATTAATAAGTACAAGAGAATTTCTCCTTCGTTTACACGTCTAAAACAAAAATTACAATTTACAAAACTATTCAAAACGTCTCTAAAAATATTTTATATAAATCAATACATATATATGACATATACATGCATATAAATACATGAATTTACATAAGCTTATAAATATTTAAATTATTACTTACTGTAAATAAAAAAAAAAACATTGATATTATCCGAGAAATCACTGTTGAACACTTGACTGACAACACTTAACTAGCAAACTGGGTTAAAAGTACCCACAACGTTCTGCGCTCACTGCGTCCTAACAACTGAATCTTACCAACGGCTACTGAACACGCTTCCTCAAGGTCTCAACAAAACATTGCTGGAGGGGAAAGCCCTTTGTTAAATACATACGGAGAATTATAACGAATTAAAATTTTGGGGTGGGTACTTTGTACCCAGTGTGCTTGTCAGGGGTTAAAGATCTCTACAATTTCAGGTAACTGCTATTTTGTTTAATATTCTATTTTTTGTTGAAATTGTTTGTGGATAACTACCATCTCACATTAAACAAACATTAGAATGTACAAAAGAACTTTAATTATTGAACTTGTAACATCATGACCTAACGAATGCTGATTACTTTGACGTTTACTGTGCGTGAGATAGCCGCGATTAAAATATTTATTTAATACAAATATTTACAGCTAATGCTGAGTTGAGGACGCGGTCGTGCGAATTTGTCAACAAAGTAAGTTTTTTTTTTTTTGTTCGCGACGACCTTTATTGCGTAAGACGCATCTCTTCCTCTTCCTAGTTGTGGCGTTCGAGGCACAATGTCGCCCAACTTCCGCCGATCGACCATTCTTTCGTCTCGGTTTTATAAAAACTTCGCTACTGTAGTAAACAGAGATACGCATTTACATGTTAGCAAGGGAAACCACAAAACATAATGTAACTTACAACTACATTACCTTGTCAACCACAAAGTGAAATATTTCGTCATTGAAGACATGGCCATTAATACTAATGAATGCAAGCTTCATTAGTAATATTTCTATTCTCAATTCTAAATGTTGATAAAGCACATTTGCCAGAAACATTTCAATGTGCTCAATATAAAACTCCTTCAGTCGTGATTAAATCGAAAACGGTTAAACTAACACAAACTTTTTAATGTTCACAATCGTATTTATACCGCCTCGTCTGAAATCCCCGCAGCAGAAAGCAATCCAGGATCTAAAGATAGTGTTAAATCCCAGAGTCCCTGAATGTGCCTGAGATTTTATTGGCATAATACAATCATATCCTAGGAAGTTGGATCGCAGTGGTTAAATCTCAGGACCGGAAAGAAGACAGAACGGAACAGGAAAGAAAGACGTACAAGGGTAAAAGGGAGGAAGCCTCTTACCTTTTAACTAAATTGTAGATGGTATTTATAAATCATGTCTATTGTCGTGTACACGTGTTTAAGGTTTCATTAAATGCCGAAACTTTACTGTAAAAAAAGAAAGAAAACCTATTAGTACATTAATGAGGCCAGAATTTCAGTTTTACCGATAACAGGCAAACCAATGCGTCTATCTAATAACTTATTGTTTGTACCAAAGCTATTCCTTCAGCCATCATAACAGTCCCAAAAAAAACAGTATAATGCAAGGCAATAAGATCATTAAAGCCCTGATCACCGTTCTTGGAAGTCACCCGATATCCAAGATTTCAAATTGCTTGCTCATTTGCAAAAATAATAATTCTTTCAGTGCATGTATTTATCTTCCTTACTATACACATAGACCCTAGAGTCTCATGGCGTCTGTGCCAGCACATCAAGCTACCCGAAACTGTCAGATTTTCCCAATCAACTTTGAACCTTCCTCCCTTCCTTCCTTCTTCCTTTCTATATTTATATCTGTAACCTATATGGTGTACATAATAAAGAGTATTCTATTCTATTCTAACCTTATGATTTAGCGCTAAAGTTGAAAATGTATTAAAGAAATCTGACAGATTGTAGTAGCTTGATGTGCTGGCGTCTGTACATTTGATTGAGATTGATTTCATTGATTTAGAAACTAAAGGCAATATGCATTCTCGAACTCACCTTGATGGATTACATACAAGTTAATAAATCCTATTTAGTTAAATATAGGACAAATCTTTTCGAAGTAAAAAATCATCTATGTAGGAGAGATTTCCCAGAGAATATTTACATTAAGATGCAAGAATAAAATAAGTCAGTTACACCTGCTTCTAACCCGTAATAGTTGTAACCGCAGTTTGGCAGCCACAGCGGTATCAGCTGCAACATGCATGGAAGCCACAGATACCATGCTTTTAATAGTTCATGTGAAAAGTTGCAGTCATTATGAGACATGATTTAAGTGTAAAATGATTTTGTTTGGGATGCTGAACTCGGAAACAAAGTTCTTTGAACATCAAATGCTTTAATTACGACTTATGCCAGAATAAAAACTACATGCAACTGCGACTCTGTAGATATGTATGAAACATTAGCGATTCGTTCATACGCGAACGAACCAGTAATAAAATCCTTATGAGATTTATTAAAACAAATAAAATACAGTATTAGTTGCAGTTCGGGGATTTATTGCGAGCGCGGATGCATATAAAAGAGGCGGAGCCGAAAATGTATAATATCTTTTTTATCTAGCAGGAATTCTGAAACGGTAGCGGGCTTTCATTTCGCTGAAAAGCGCAATTTTCTCCATTCACTATGGCCGCCTAGTGAAATCGTTATCGTCTGTTCGTTGCGGCGGCGCCCATTTCCTAATGGCGGCTTCGCGTGCATTTAGCTTTTTTATTACGTACCTAACCTGCTATGTACGTATTGCATACTATGAACGTATGAACCTTTATGTTCCAAACATACGGACCTAAAGCAATCGGTCTGCCAGCGAAATCCTTTTGTTAACATTTTTGCTACTAGATCATATTTTTATATCTATGAAAAATATCCGGGTTTTTTTAATAGATCATAAGTAAGCCGACTTTTCAGATGAACTGAAAATCTTGAAGACGCAGCTGAAAACTTGGACGGGTTTAAATGTAATGGTTGTAGTAGTGGCACCGTAAATTATATCCATAACGATCACTTTATTGTGCTGGTCGCATTGAGTGTATTTCCGAAATCCATAAATATCGAAGCCACGATAGGCTATCGATTCGGACTTTATGATATTCGTTGTGGGTAATTTTGGGCGGTCGGCGTTTTCACACTGGTTGAATCGCTGCGACAGCATCGCATATTATCTTGTTGTCGTTTTCGAATACGTCATCGCTTTCGATTCCGCTTCTAACGCGTTAATCAGAAATTACCTTCTAAATAATCTGCAACTGGCTGCTTGCATGTTTTCAATATTATGTTAAAACAACAACGTCATGTCGCTTTATAGCCTCTGTCTTCTGAGCCTTTAAACAATTCTCAACAGATCATATTGCAGGACAGTCTTGATTTACTTAAAATAAAGCAGGTCACTAATGAAATTCGCACCAAGATAACGAAGTATCCTGTGAAAATTTCCTCATCTTTTGAAATGTGAATTCGTGCGCCGCCTCTCAGTTTCTGACTTGTGTACAATAAACTAAATTACGCCGAGAACAACGGGGAGCGAGGCAACAATGATATTTCGGTAGTGATGAAAAAACAAGAGGGTCGTTTCAGGATTCCGGTGGGAATTCACGTCCCGTTTTGTAGCAGAGCCGCGGAAACAACCCAAGCACCAGAGAAACACTCGGAAATTCACGACGGTTTACATTATATGCTATTTATATTGTCTGGTTATTATTTACCGTTTTAAGTAATTTTAATCATGGAACTTTTTTCTGCGAAGATTATCTTTACTTAGCATTAAGGGGATTACAGATTGTTAGTTAGTCATGTACGAACAATATTGTCGCATTTCCATAAAAATAATAATTAGCTGCCATAAAAACAAATTTGTTTAAAACATTACTACTACGTGGTTTCTCTATAACAATGCTGTATTTATATAGCATATTTTTGTTTTAAACCATTGCTAGTTGGATATTCTGGTATATGCCAACAATACTCAAAGATATTCTATTCATATCTGTATAAATACAACTGAATGTTGTATCTCTTGTAGTTCTATGAATGAACCATTTCGTCATTTCCGACACTGCTGTGTTGTCAGAGATCAAAGCTATTTTGATCTTTGTCAAAAAGGATGGGTAGCAGCAAGATTATATCTGCCAAGAGCTGGGATAATGAAAATATCCTTAGAACTTCGTTGTAGTCTTAAAGACCGGCAGACGATTAAAAATATACATTGTGGAGACGATAATACGACAATAAATGAAAAGTGTTAATGCATAAGAGTATTTTGATCAGAATTATTCAACATCGAAATTAAAAAGTATTTTTTTAACAAACTCGTAGTGATGGACAGACTATGGGTTTTGCCAATCTTTGACTAGCAATAGTGAGTAAACTATTGGATATATGTATTTGGTTAATTTTTTGTATGCAGACTGGGAACGTCATCACTACATAGTATAAAACAAAGTCGCTTCCCTGTCTGTCTGTCCCTATATATGCTTAGATCTTTAAAACTACGCAACGGATTTTGATGCGGTTTTTTTTAATAGATAGAGTGATTCAAAAGGAAGGTTTATATGTATAATACATGCATAATATAGTAGAGAAACACTGATAATTTTAGAGGTTTCTAATGTGATGTCGTAAATAAACACATTTTTTTGCGCTTACATTGTAAACGCTGGCTGAACCCGTCGAGATAGATCAAAATAATGTACTACAGTATTGTACACCTTAAAAAGGTCTACAAAAAAGTCCGCGATGGTATATGTCTATCTCTTAGGGATAACCCACAATAAGCATTTTTTATCCTATACTTTTTACGAGAAATAATGGCTCTAAAATTATCAGTGTTTCTCCATTGCACCCGTGCGAAGCCGGGGCGGGTCGCTAGTTTTGATATATAAGAAGTTGTCGTATTGTCGTCTCCACCTTGTATAAGATGACCTTTTTTTAGTTTGAAAATATTATATATGAACATTGTCAATAATACTGATCCTACCCCTAGTTCTACTATCCGGGTATCCCAACGCTGATTGAAACATGATGAAATTGAAATTTGACTATTAAAAGGGTTATTTTGAGTCGTTTCCATCGCATCCGGATTAGTTTAGAGATTTATTTATAGCCGTGAGTGGAGTGAACTGACTATATGTATCATATTTATTTTAAAAAATACAAACATTTAAATGGCTATTTGTATTTTAGCTGAATTAAATCTACAAGGTTTTTCATTTTCGGGAAATTAAAGAAGTATGACATAAACTGAAACGACTGAAAGGATAAACTAGACAGTAGCTAGTTTAGGTAGCCTTTCTATTTAGATTTTAAAGAGATTATCGGTTCAAATCCACCAATGTGACTTTCAATTCAAATGTACTTTCAGAGTTTATCTTGGACATTACTGACATTGGTTAAGTCTGAAATCGCCAATCCGTCTTGAACATTGATCACCACTTTTGGTGAACAATTCTCGTGCCCTCTTTGTATGAGTAGAGGCCTATGCCCAAAAATGGATAATATTAGGCTGATATTATTATTTATCATCGTTGACATGGGAACGCCATATTATCTCAATTATTTGATTGTATGTATATTGAAGTCACGAAATTCACCAATCCGTTTCTCAGTTGTGGTGATTTCAGTAATCCCCTACCCATGAACTATATTCCATTTTGAACTATATTTCATTTAAATACCTACTTATTAGAATATTCACGACCTAAAAAAAAGAAATAAAACTAATTAATGTTAAATTAGTCTTGTCTTCCGCTGCACTAATTAACAGTATTTTGTAAAAGAACACAATGAAACTTGACCGTAAGCGGATTATTCCTATGTAATTATTGAGAATGAAATAGTTCATACAAGGAAAAATCATCACTTAACTGGTTTATTAATGGTAATTGGTGCTGTGAACATTAAAAAGCTCTTGAACAGAACTTAACCATTGGCTTAAAAGTTTTTTTTTTTTTGTGTTTAAACTTGCACATGGTATATGCACGCAGTCATGTGAAATGCATAAGATAAAACCAGTAGTGATAAGAAATATGCAACTATCCCGTGCCATCATGCCTGTCTCGACCGTTGGCATCGTTCCTTACTTAAACTAAGTAGCTATTAGAGTGGCAGGGGACAAGATGAATAGCCGGCCGACAGACAGGTGAAGGAACTTTGTGACGTCACGGCTCAATCGCAGGTGTGCCCTTCTGTTTCAAAATATGGGCAGGTAATCATCACCGAGTCGTGTTACTCTCTACGAAACGTTTTTCAACTTTCATTATTCACGATCGCATTTTGGCCTCTATTTAAAAAACCATTATTAAAATGTCCCTAATGGTATCCAGCACTTCTTTGCTGGCACTAATGCGAGTTGTGAACAGTTCTTTTGTCCAGACAAAGGGAAAAGCTATTTGCATATTCTCCACTGTTTAAAACTCCAGCCTTACACACGCTTAACGGTGCAATCAAATTGCTAAAATTGTAACAAAATCGTCTACTATTATTCTGCTATAGGTAACTAACTAGTCTTTCAGTTACATGAAAAGGCATACTTACCCTAGAAATTATAATGTTTTTTTAAGGGATCGCCAACAAAAGGTCATTGGGACGTTATGTACATTTCATCCGGTTAAATTGTTGATGCACGAGTGCTGGTGAAAGTTGGACAAGTCTTCTGAAATGACTCATATTTGAACAAACAATATTCACATGTAAATTAGGACGAACCCATAACTTCACTCTTACAGTTTCTCTAAGAGAATGAGATGAACAAATGAACGAACTGCAGGGACCACTATATGTTGTTATATAATGAAAATAAATTCATCTTATGTTATTGAAAGGTTGCTTGGATTACGTTTGAAAACTTAAGTTATATCAACAGCAATGTCATCAAATTATATAATTCCTGGGTTTAAACTGAGAAACTTAGTAACTTTTGATTCTAATCAACCCATATTTTGTTTACAAACTGTAGGTCAATTTTGTCCCTCTTCTGATCTGCCATTACTATAGCGTGGCTCCAATTTCATTATAGCTTTTGGATTCCTTTATGGCACGGCATGGCGGGGGCGGCGTCGGGATTGTTTTGACGGGGAACGAGCCCTGGCGGGCGGCAGGGTCCTCGGCTTAGGAGAGTGGCTGCCCCCCGGCCGCGATACGTATACCTGCGCGTGCGCCGCGATGCGCACCTCCGCTTCACCGCGCCGCGGAAACGGCAGGTAGCTCGCGCAAGCCGAACGTGGTTCAGTGCGCGCGTTCTCTCGCCGCCGCTGGTAGTGTTCGTGGTGCGCGTACGCTAGCGCGCTGTTCGCAACTATGGTTTCTACATCTCGTTGGTGAAGTGGTTTAAGCAGTGTAACCGTTCATATACGACATGTCCTGTGACAGGAGAACAAGGGCCGCGCGTTTCCTCGAGCTGCGGTGAGTTCGCAACGCCGTACCACGCTTCCCGTCACGACCGATTCACCGATCCTTTGTTGAAGTTGAATCCTCCAAGTGACGTGTGTCCGTCTCTTTTCAACGCGTTCTACCTGTCGAGTCGGATGGTTTAAGTGTTTGTGTTTTTATCTCAGGTGTTTCTGTTCCTGTAAGAATAATTTACATACAAAGCCATAGAACAGTGTTGTAATGTTCAAACAAAATCTTAGTTTTAAAGTATGAAATTGGTGCCATTGAGGATTTTTTCTGCGATTACAATTTTTGCAATAAAACTTGGTAACGTCGAAATTTCAAGTACAAAGTCATTAGTGTTGTATAGTGACCTTGACAACTAAGTTACGACACCAGCGACCCGAGCACACGTAATGTCTAAGAAATTGGCGGTCACGAATTTTCTTCCGTAACCTTAAGGCTCGACAATTTTCTTATCAGCTAACATTAATCGAAAAACGTAACTCTTTGCTTCTTCTTTCATGGTTCTACGTTCATTTCACGAGCGCAAAGTATGGAAAAGCTGTTAAGAAACCTTTTACGTCCTATTTTAATAGATTGCACCAACGTCGCTTAAACAGTTCCACCTTTACATTAGTGTCGGTTGCGAGAGCACCTCATTTCTGGTGGAATGCAAGCGGTAGGGCAAGAGTGGCTCGGCCCAGGCGCAGATGTGGGGCGCGGGCGCACTCCCCGCCTCGCCTCCCGGCCTTGAAAGGCTCTTGACCAGGCCAGCGCCGCCGATGTCGTATTTATTGCAACCTCCACGATCCGTACCGACGAGGTTATTGACGCCTCGCGGTTTGATGCCTTCACCTAACTACTATTCTTTATCATGGGAACACTAGCAATGCCGAGTCGAGTCCGCCTAATGCTTGCCTTCTCCTTGTAGTGATTGTTCTCACGTTGATCTTGTTATAATGAATAACTACAATAGTTATTACGTCATTTGCTAAGCGAGTTTCCGCCTTTAAAGTTTGGTAGTTAACGACGTGAGTCACGCAACTGACACGCTTCATAATAAATCCGCAGCACACAATGTACTGTGTGAGCAAATAAATACCTATAAGGTTTAGGTGCATTGTCCTTCTGTTGGTCAAAGATTTACGTCAGAGTTGTCCAGTAGACTGGTACTCTGAATGCGCAGACCGAAGTGACTTTCATTGTCGCGAGTAATATTTATAAATACTGGTTTGAGCAGTCACAGGATCGAAACCCAGCGAGCCCTAGGTGAAGGACGGTTGTCTAGTCCCTCGCCCTCTGAACACATTGCGTTTCATTGACAAAGAACACTTTATGGTCGATTCTGGTTTGATAATACGCTTCCTATGAAGCTGGTGATTAATATTATGGAACTTTCCGAATGTTCTAAGATTTGGCGAAAAGGAGTCGATCATTGTATTTTATTATGGTCGCTCATGCATGAAACTTCTTTACCAAAATCAATTTGTAATGTTGACCCCGTATTTTGAAATCATCTACCTTTACCCATTTATTAAATCTCTGTGTCCAATGAGCTCGATCAGCTGCCTGAACCATATGGCGCCAAGATCCACACCTCATAAAGTGAATGAGGCCGGCGCATATGTTGCCGCTTTCACTCCCCAACATCACAATCGATATTACGTAGGTATAGCCTCGTGCGTAGTCGCCTAACAAACCGATGACAAAATCGAATTCCGTACTAAGTTTAGCTTAATAATTATGTTATATAAAATAGCAATACACGTGCCTTTCAGGCATAAACGGAGAAGTTGACACCTTCGATTGTTCCTTAACTGCAGCATTGTACTCCATAACAGTCTAATTGAGCTGTGGTTTAAGTTCAAAGACAACATTACACTCATTATTTTTACAGTCCAGTGAAAACGATAAATAATTATTGTGTGTCATTATCTAATTGAAAAGTACAGTAAGCGTGCCATCAAAATGACGTAGTTTAATTAGTACAATAATAAAGCTTAGCGTACGGCCGCGTGGCTGGCGAAGCAGGAGGGTAGTTTTTGCCGACAGCAGCTGGTAACCCCAGCAGTGACTCACGTCCTGTGTGCCCCACTGCGAGCCGGGGTGCGTGTCATTGACCCCACTCGCAGCCCCATGCAACACACATACGCATGCCACACAATTTATACATTGCCTTTTGTGCTCTCTATTATTTATAACGTTTTAGCTCATACTGTACATATATATCCCTATGCTTTTTTTGTTTGCACGCTCCCGGTTTATACATTTTGCATGGACAAGTGATTGTCATTCGATTCGGTACACATTCTATTCACTTGGAATTATTTTTGTACATTGGATCAATCACTTATTCGTTCAGTAAAAGCTCAGCAATATTATTACTATTTCAGTCTCTCTCTACAACTAAGTAACGAAATACTATCAGATATGTACAAAACATGTCTATGATCTACTTCTGATACGTAAATACACTGTTTTCAGACCTTTGAAACCATTTTTAGCACACATCATCGATCTGTCAATCAACACAAAGATATTTGTAATTTACAGATTGAAATGACTGATATCGTGCAGTGCTGCTGTTTTAAGTTGGTAATAACGATATAATATCATGGTATTAAGCTAATCTATTCTAAAATATGAGAATCACAAGGTGTACTTTATCAGTATTATTGAAGTAGAAATGTATCGGGAGTGACATTGAAGTTATGGTCGATACCCGCGAGGCGTTTGATCCGGCCACCACCGCGCCTCATACCGGTTTCCAGCAAGCCGAGACGGCATTGTTGATCCTTCCACAGAAAAACAAAATGAAACAATCTGTTTTTTGTTCCACGCTCAGAGCTGTTGCTTTGCTATCTTCACTTGTGTTACCATTTCGTTTGAATCTTGTCTGTCTTCGAAAATTTTATTTCAAAAGATTGACTCTATTTGAATTCATTTTGAAAAACAAAGTTAGATGGCATTAGTGTTCACGGAAGCGACTGAATCCTCGTCATCAACTTGGGTCACGCTTCGCTGACGCGATTTGCTTAGCAAATAACATTATTTCCTGCTCACACCATATTTTAGTACGAACTTCACGTGTTCCTCCAAGCTAGCAACAACTTCAGTATAAACTAATTCGTAGTCTTTACAACTCGTTTTTTGTTAATATCGAATGAATAATGCTTGGTTACGTAGTGAAATCTCTTGACCTATATGATGCTCAATATTTGAATAAGAATATTACGTCGTTCAAGTTATTATAAATAACTAAGTACTCTAAGGAAGCAATTTGAGAAAGTCTTCTTATAACTATTGTGAGTGTACACAGGGCTTCTTATTTTATCTCAATTTAACAAAAAAAGTTTCGTCGTTTCGCCAACACTTGAATTAGCGACACGTTAAAATCTTGTGAATCTGGAAGCTTCCCTTACCTGAAAGCTGAAGGGTAGTGTCGCGGCGTGACGACGAGTTGACGGTTGTGGTACGAGTGTATGAATAATTCACTTCACCTCACCCTCGCCAAGTCTATGCCCCGGTCCTCCAAGGTTGCTGGAATCTGTAAAACCAATTCGTTCTTATTGACCGCCTGCTTTTATTTCAACCACTCCAAGATTTTTCGATTCTCCGTACAATCCGAAGAACTTATAATATCAGAAGTCTAAGGAGAACGTTTTTATTTACATTATATTCATCTTCAAAGTAAATCTAATCAATAAAACGGCAAAACTGTAGGATCTTATAAAGTGTAAAATTGGGTCGAAGTGATAAATGCCGCAAAAAGCATTCCCTTTTTTAAATAATCCCTCAACCGAAAATTGCGGTCGCCGCTGGCTCAGACACAGACGAGGCTTGTAACATTCCTGAGGCACGAGTATAATGTGCCTCTAACTCAAAGACTCGCTTATTTGCGCACACCACTTGAAAAGCTTTCCTACCAGTTTTATGTGCGCAGTACGAGCCCAAAACGTTTTTAAACTTTTAGCTGGAAGTATACAGAAGACTTTGAAAGAAATGTGGACTTAAGATGAACCTTTGTAACTACAACGGGGAACTTGTAATTTTATTACTTTCTGAGATTTTGGAAAAGAGTACATATTGACTTTCAGTAAAAAAAGTAGTGCTTACGCGATAACTCCAGTAAAAAAAAAATTAATAAATGATAAACTATACACTGATAATATACGTTTATACACTTAAGTAATATACGTACCTATTCATAATTGCCATGCTTGTTTTGTTGCCAATGTTTAGGAATTTCATTATTTTTCGAGAGCTTTATTTAATAAATCTTTGTAAGCACAAGTACATTCTAACTCTATATTATTAACTTATTCATTCTTCATTAGAATTACATTAAGAGATGTTTTCCGAAGAAGATATTGCTAAGTTTCTCATTGGATTCCTTAGACACGGACTCATTCAGTGGTGCTAAAGGCATTTAAAAGCGGAGGGTGTGCTTATCTGTGGAGGGCGGCGCCGCGACGCAGGCGGGGTGTAGGGTGGCTTTGTTCCCGTGCCGGCCTTCCAGACCACTTAGAAGATTGCTTGGCTTTGTCTTCGCACGATACTTCTTTATACTCCGGGTCTCGCCTCCAATTTGGGTTTTAGATTTATTTACTTCAGCCCCTGTTTAGTTCGCACGATTGGACTGAAAATCGGAATCTTCTCTCCCTGTGATTTAACGTAATTGAGTGTTGCCATTCATTTTACTTTCTTAAGATAATAAACTAGAAACACTGATGTAGCTCAGTTCTAGATGAGTTCTATCAAAGTATTCTTTAATGTAGCAATCAACTAATCGCGTTGCGTTCCTCTTGCAGTGATGCACAACATTACGAGTATGACACGTTAAGGCCTACACATTGCTCGACGAAGGCTTTGTTCAAATTGTTTTTGCCTTCACTATATTGTTATAAGCCATTGTGTACTAATGCTGGGCTAATATTCAATGACCCAGATTCTCCTTCGATTATCCGTATCAGCTTCCTTATTTGCTGACTTTTGTCCTTCTTTTTAAAATGCTATTCCTGTGTGTGTTTTAGTAGAATGACCTCTGACCTAATTATTGTACAGCAGTGCTGACGAAACTTGTGTTGTTGAACATTTATTTTAATTGCCTTATTAGGTTTTTTCTCCGTCATGTCTGTATAGGCCGGGTGCAGGTGTGGCAGCGAAAGCAGCGCTCCCTTGACACGCTACGGCGCGCGCGCATTGCAGTCAAGGCCCTCGACTGCTGCGCATGCGCTCGACCCGACAAAACGCACTCCCACTTAATGAACAAACAATATCAGCGTCAATCACAACTCGAACACCCAGATTTCTAAATTAAATTATTGACCAGTATTGTTATCATCAGTAGTAAACTTGTAATGCGTAAAACTAAAACGTAAATAATAATAATAATATTCGTGAAATCAAAAACAACTCGTGGTGTGGCGTTTCTATAGCTGGATTTTCCGTGTGTCAATAGATAAATGAACTTTACCTGTTTGTTATTTATGTGACTAACCACATCGAGCCCAACGTCAATGTTTGTTTCATTAGATTTCAAGTCCTTGATCGGGATCGGGTTTTAGGACTATTTAAAAAAAAAAAGATTATTAGAACCAAAATCATTTTTAGACGATAATCTTCGGTGATTTGTGTGACCATGGCACAATAGCTTCATTGTAATATGGCGGAGTCAACGCATCCTTGACACGAGGAGCGTAGTGCACCGCAGCATGCACGCGCCGCGTCACATCGCCTCGTTATGTAATCATCACCCACCACTATCGTTATTCAACACCTCTTATATCATTCAACTTGTCGACTAATGCACCGCGACGGCATACACACCCGATCACACATAAAAAACAACACACTTCATAGCGTCACAAAAACTTCATCACCAGTAAATTCAGACTTCTATTTTGACTTTTACTTTTCCGGTAAGGCTTAAGTTTCCTAACCTCAGATACTTAGTTCTATAGAAATAATCAAAAAAAATGTCCACTATTCGGGGCCAGGGAAACCGCTAAGTAGGTTTTTCCTTGACACACGGCCCTGTTGCAACGCGGCAACCGATACAAGGTTGCACCGACACGCCCTAGCGATTATTTAATTGTTATTTAAACCAGAGACAGTTCATCGGCGTGATATCGAAGCTTATAGACAAGTAAACCAAGTGAAGTAGAAAAATCACTATCTTATCAAGGTGACAGAGCTCGATTTTATTTGGTGAAAACTTACAACTAACTGTTACTTGATCTTATTCGGTTTAGTTAGCCATTTACTTAAGAACCTATGTCCAGTACCTAACAACAAAAACTTTTTGCCGATATTACCCCGTGTGTCTACGGGTAATGGTATCACATTTTCTAGGTGTGAATTTTAATTGGTGTATTTTTTTTACAACATTTGTAAGTAATAAAGAATTTGGAGTGCAATAAAGGATTTATAGCAGTTGACGGTTTGCAAACATTTGGAAAGTAGGTCTACTGAAATTATTACTGTTAAAAATATAATAATAAGTAAAGGCCACGTTGAAAATTAAGCGCATACCTCCAGATGGCACGACATCGTTCGGTGACTCTTTCGTAAGATGACCCCAGAATCGAAGTCGTCGCTTTCTACAACTGTCACGAGAAATGTTAAAGTGTGTTCATGCAGTCGAGCCTTGATTTTTAACACAGGTGTGTGTTAAAAATCAACATGCACGTTATACGTAGGCAATTTTAACGATTTCTGCGGCTTCAGAACATCCATAACATAAATACTAGGAACAAACACAAATTTGTTGTTCCTACAACAAGGCTCAAGAAAATAGGTGGCGCGTTTAGATGCCAATGTATACGTTTTTATAATAAACTTCCTAGCCACATTCAAGAACTAAGCATTAATAAATTCAAATCTTTTATAAAGCTAAAACTATGCCAGAAAGCCTATTATACTGTAAAAGACTATATTGAGGACAAAAAAGCTTGGGATTGAGCTGCTCCAATAGGTCTAGACAGTGAATGTTGTTTATTTTTTATTTTTTGCTGATTTACACTTTTGTTTTTTTTTTTTTGCTCTTTCTAAATATCTATTTATATACAGAATGACATGAACATTTACTGTTTAAAGTCTTATATTATTTTAATTATTGTGAATGTGAGGACTATGTGGGTCATTGTTTCCGTTTTAATCATGGTCTGGCACTTTGAGTGGTTTATGCGGTCTACACAAATGTCCTGTCCTTGGTATTACTCGTCGAATCGTTGAGCTCCTTAAGTTCTGAGTTGAGCTGCACGGTTACTGACGAATGCGTGCACCGACTGCACAGGTCCACTCAATCTGTGTGGTTCTTTCCTCAAAAGACCACTTCAGACACCAATCTACATAGTCCTCAAAGATCAAAGATTATTTCCGGATTTTTATATACACATTGACATTGATGAATATTATATAAACAATGACATGGATATTTACTTTGTAAAGTATCTTATTTTTTATTATTATTATTGTGAGTGTGAAGACTATGTGGGTCATTTCTTTTTTCTGTTTTCCTTCTTAGTTAGTTTTAATCATGACCTGGCAGTTTGAGTAATTTATGCGGCCTACCCAAATGTCCTTTCATTGGTATTGTTCGTCGAATCGTAAGGCTCCTCAAGTTCTGAGTTGAGCTGCACGATTTTTGACAAATGCGTGCACTGACTGGACAGGTCCGCTCAATCTGTGTGGTTCTTTACTCAAAAGACCATTTCAGACACCAATCTACATGTTCTTCACATGATCTGACCAAGATTATGTCTGGACTTTAAAAGAGACTGTGACCTCTGAGTTTGTTTCGGCCTTTCTTCTCAGAGTAGTCAGATAGGAAACGCCGACCTCATCTAGTTTTAAAAAAAATATGATTAACATGTAAAAGTGTTTGTACAAACCTACTTACAGAAAATAAATCATTTATCATTTATCAGAAATGTCTGCACTAAGTGAGAATTAGATCTCATCGCCAATTAAGCACTGCCCTGTCTTACATCATATCGTTTTAAATTCGGTTAAATAATAAATGTACATACTGTGATTCAATTAACAATTAATCCTCCCGTCCCCGTTGGTTCGGTATTCAATTCAGTTTCGGACCAACGTTTCAATTTCGCATGTAGATGACACTTTTGTTTGCGTTACAAATTAAAATGTCGGCAATCAGGGTTTTATTTAATAGTTGACTATCGATTAATTTTTGTCACATGTGCATTATTTGCTACTGCAAATCCATTTAAAAGTAGGATACTGAAACTTTAAAAATTGCTGAGTAGCTGTGTCAGCTTTTGCCAGGGTCGCGGGTTGTTCGAAAGAGTTACCGTGGTCCTTGGCACAGGCAACTGAAGGAACACGGGTGGGTTTTATTCAGTAAAAGTCTGACACGCCCTCCCGCTGTGCCCAGAGCGGGAGAAGTTATTTGATAATTTCCCACAAAAAAAAAAGCTGTCTTAGCTTAGAACTGGCATTTCCTCACTTTTCCCTGGTACGTCTGTTTGCTACTTGGCGACTACTTTGATTACTTTGATCTGCTGTGAAGGTGTTATCAGTCCTTTGGTCTCCACAAGTTAGTTTTAATCATCCCCTCTGTTTAATATTATACTTAGTTTTAATCATCCCTTTGCAATAAATAACCTTCAGTAAAGAATACACGTCCAATTATATTATTATTCAGGTATGTAGGTACATGTAAGGTTGTTTAACTACATAATACCATTTAATTGCCTACGTTTTGCTTCGACGATTCGTGTGCAGATAATCCTTCTTAGCTAAGGTATTGAATGTTATACTAGCAAACCCTAATTAATACCTAGTGATATACTAAAATTAAAATTACTACCATAGCACATCTGATGATGCTTCTAATCTAAACATGCGGCTCAATGAACATCAATTTTAGTTGGTAGAAGTTGAAACGTAGACATAGGAGCAATCGACTGCAATTTGTGACACCCATGAATGGTTCTGTTTTAGACCAAGTACAGGATTTAATATTTACAATAGTGACACAGAGCGCACGTCATTCGGCTAGTTCATTGTTCGCGCGCGTTGGCACACGCTAATGTTGTCGGCCTAGCAACGTTCTCTTCCAATGTTCCATTCACCTCTCACCGAGCGTGAACGGTTATGTTGCATGAGACCACACCCGGCAACGTTTATTCACGAGTTTTGAACAGTCTAAAGATTTCTGCAACTCTAGTTATACCCCCCGATGCGGCGTGTCGACGTTTTCCCACGATGTCGAGTGACGTTCCAATTGCAAAGTGATATCACAGCTATTTCAGTAGCACATGATTTTATTAACAAACTGTCCGTGAGAATGTCCATGCGCTGAGTGCCCAGTATAAAATTGCAATAATTCCTGGTAGATACTTAGTACATTTCCTTTGTAGTTGCCATGTCACCAATTGGTCATCCTGTGGTTGATTAATCCAGAAACACCCTTTATTATAAAGACAATTTTGACGATTACACCTAGTAACCTTGAATTTATACCCTTTTTTATACTCCTTAGCATTCGCACATCACAAGGTGTGGGTCTATTTTAGGGTTGCAAATAGCTGTTCGTTCGGCGTTAACACGCACGTGGTGTAAGACGTCAGAGATCGGACGGTCACGTGTTCCCTCTGTTTGTTTACTGTTCGCCACGTGAACTCGTCGGATTATCTCCTGCTATCGGTCAAAAATTAACTGTCTTTGCATAGAGTATTTTTAAACGTGTTTAAAACCATTTATAGTTTTCGAATATTCAGCTTCGCAAGTTCGTAACTTACAAAAAAACAACAAATGTGAAGGTCTTTAGTTCTCCAAACTCGTAATTTATTGTTGGTTGTGATTTCTAAATTCAATTCAATAAAAATATAAGAACATTCAACTAAAAAATGAATCATGCTGATCCAACACCACGCATTATTTTATAGTGTTCTGCCAAACAACGGTTTTGGTACGTACCTAGTCAAGAGGCGGCGCGACGTGAGGGGACGCATTCACTGCCTTTCACTTCCCGCTTTTGTCATGCAGCCGCTCTAGGCGACCGAAAGGCAGACGGCCTTGTAGCTGGCGTACCTTCTAGGCGTCCCTTCCCATCCTACATAGATTGTTCACAAAACCGCATGCGAGCCACTAGCCCTGTAACACATGATCAACGGAAACCACTGAGAATATTAATAGTTGATTCACGTATCCGATGAAACTTGATTTGAGAAATACACAGGACGCTAAAGAAGCCCATGGCAACACTTATACCTTCATACCTTGTATTAATTTTCATTGTTGTTAATACTTAACAGTTTGGTATAACAACACTATTAGTGTCCTTCGATGACATCATCCTCAATTGGCGCGGCTCTATGTACGAATCAGGCGCGCGTGACCATTTGCAATATTGTGATTGACGACGACATGGCCAATATTCGGAAGTTATTTGTAAACCAAGAAACACTACTCTGTGTTTAATTATGGAATAAACGAGCAATTACATGACGTCATCACGACTGAGGAAAATAAACAGCAATTAAAATAAATCTATTAGCAAGAAGCGATCATAGAACATTCGCATATGTTAGAACGAGGTTCCATGGCCGTGTTAACCTTGGCTTTTGAGCGGTGACTTTCACGGTTAGACGGCCGGCGTTACATAAGATGCGCGGGTACTCCGCCGACGCCCGGCATCTGCTGTGACGACACCTCCACTCACCGGTCACTTGAAAACCGGTTTCCTCGAAGTCTGACAATACATTTGTATGACGATCTATTGCTGGATCCATCCGCTAGGAAGTGATTGCTTCAGCATATTTGATGCAATAATGAGTTATAGAGTGAACTGAGTTAAGTAACATCATCGACAAGAAGGATTAACTAAGCAAAAGTTGTAGCTTTCGGCATCATACAAGGTTCACATGACGTGAACGATTTTCCTATCAATCAAGGTTGGCAGCCATAAAATAATGTTCAATAATTGATTATAACGTTGAACAATATCTCAGATTCCTTCTCCAAACGTGTCAGATTGTTGAAGTGTTTTTATTAAATTCATAATATCAACCGGCCGGGCCGTATTCACAGCTCTGTCGCGTTATATTGTTCATGTGCTTTATCCAGTAATTTCTTGTTCCTCAGGTACAAGAGCGGGGTGCGCTCAGTGAGGGGCGGGGGCGGGGGCGGCGGCGGCGGCGGCGCGGAAGAGGCGCGGCGCGGCGGCCTCAAGGCGCTGCCCAAGCGCG